>OU895880.1:16592683-16627095 GCA_917627325.4 Chironomus riparius
AAGTCAAATTCAAGTTCTTAGTGCGTTAATAAGTGTGGAATAAGTCAAAATCTAGTTCTTAATTCAGATTAAGTGCAAAACAAGTCAAATTCAAGTTCTTAGTGCGTAATAAGTGTGAAATAAGTCAAAATCAAGTTCTTAATTCAGATTAAGTGCAAAACAAGTCAAATTCAAGTTCTTAGTGCGTATAAGTGTGGAATAAGTCAAAATCTAGTTCTTAATTCAGATTAAGTGCAGAATAAGTCAAATTCAAGTTCTTAACGCTTAATAAGTGTAGAATAAGTCAAAATCTAGTTATTAATTCAGATTAAGTGCAGAACAAGTCAAATTCAAGTTCTTAGTGCGTAATAAGTGTGGAATAAGTCAAAATCTAGTTCTTAATTCAGATTAAGTGCAAAACAAGTCAAATTCAAGTTCTTAGTGCGTAATAAGTGTGGAATAAGTCAAAATCTAGTTCTTAATTCAGATTAAGTGCAAAACAAGTCAAATTCAAGTTCTTAACGCGTAATAAGTGTAGAATAAGTCAAAATCTAGTTATTAATTCAGATTAAGTGCAGAACAAGTCAAATTCAAGTTCTTAGTGCGTAATAAGTGTGGAATAAGTCAAAATCTAGTTCTTAATTCAGATTAAGTGCAAAACAAGTCAAATTCAAGTTCTTAGTGCGGAATAAGTGTGGAATAAGTCAAAATCTAGTTCTTAATTCAGATTAAGTGCAAAACAAGTCAAATTCAAGTTCTTAGTGCGTAATTAGTGTGGAATAAGTCAAAATCTAGTTTTTAATTCAGATTAAGTGCAGAATAAGTCAAATTCAAGTTCTTAGTGCGTAATAAGTGTGGAATAAGTCAAAATCAAGTTCTTAATTCAGATTAAATGCAGAATAAGTCAAATTCAAGTTCTTAGTGTGGAATAAGTGTGGAATTAGTCAAATCAAGTTCTTAATTCAGATTAAGTGCAGAACAAGTCAAATTCAAGTTCTTAGTGCGTAATAAGTGTGGAATAAGTCAAAATCTAGTTCTTAATTCAGATTAAGTGCAAAACAAGTCAAATTCAAGTTCTTAGTGCGGAATAAGTGTGGAATAAATCAAAATTTAGTTCTTAATTCAGATTAAGTGCAGAATAAGTCAAATTCAAGTTCTTATCGCGTAATAAGTGTTGAATAAGTCAAACTCAAGTTCTTAATTTAGATTAAGTGCAAAACAAGTCAAATTCAAGTTCTTAGTGCGTAATAAGTGTGGAATAAGTCAAAATCTAGTTCTTAATTCAGATTAAGTGCAGAACAAGTCAAATTCAAGTTCTTAGTGCGGAATAAGTGTGGAATAAGTCAAAATCTAGTTTTTAATTCAGATTAAGTGCAGAATAAGTCAAATTCAAGTTCTTAGTGCGTAATAAGTGTGGAATAAGTCAAAATCTAGTTCTTAATTCAGATTAAGTGCAGAATAAGTCAAATTCAAGTTCTTAGTGCGTAATAAGTGTGGAATAAGTCAAAATCTAGTTCTTAATTCAGATTAAGTGCAAAACAAGTCAAATTCAAGTTCTTAGTGCGTAATAAGTGTGGAATAAGTCAAAATCTAGTTCTTAATTCAGATTAAGTGCAAAACAAGTCAAATTCAAGTTCTTAGTGCGTAATAAGTGTGGAATAAGTCAAAATCAAGTTCTTAATTCAGATTAAGTGCAGAACAAGTCAAATTCAAGTTCTTAGTGCGTAATAAGTGTGAAATAAGTCAAAATCAAGTTCTTAATTCAGATTAAGTGCAAAACAAGTCAAATTCAAGTTCTTAGTGCGTAATAAGTGTGGAATAAGTCAAAATCTAGTTCTTAATTCAGATTAAGTGCAGAATAAGTCAAATTCAAGTTCTTAACGCTTAATAAGTGTAGAATAAGTCAAAATCTAGTTATTAATTCAGATTAAGTGCAGAACAAGTCAAATTCAAGTTCTTAGTGCGTAATAAGTGTGGAAATAAGTCAAAATCTAGTTCTTAATTCAGATTAAGTGCAAAACAAGTCAAATTCAAGTTCTTAGTGCGTAATAAGTGTGGAATAAGTCAAAATCTAGTTCTTAATTCAGATTAAGTGCAAAACAAGTCAAATTCAAGTTCTTAACGCGTAATAAGTGTAGAATAAGTCAAAATCTAGTTATTAATTCAGATTAAGTGCAGAACAAGTCAAATTCAAGTTCTTAGTGCGTAATAAGTGTGGAATAAGTCAAAATCTAGTTCTTAATTCAGATTAAGTGCAAAACAAGTCAAATTCAAGTTCTTAGTGCGGAATAAGTGTGGAATAAGTCAAAATCTAGTTCTTAATTCAGATTAAGTGCAAAACAAGTCAAATTCAAGTTCTTAGTGCGTAATAAGTGTGGAATAAGTCAAAATCTAGTTCTTAATTCAGATTAAGTGCAGAATAAGTCAAATTCAAGTTCTTAGTGCGTAATAAGTGTGGAATAAGTCAAAATCAAGTTCTTAATTCAGATTAAATGCAGAATAAGTCAAATTCAAGTTCTTAGTGTGGAATAAGTGTGGAATTAGTCAAATCAAGTTCTTAATTCAGATTAAGTGCAGAACAAGTCAAATTCAAGTTCTTAGTGCGTAATAAGTGTGGAATAAGTCAAAATCTAGTTCTTAATTCAGATTAAGTGCAAAACAAGTCAAATTCAAGTTCTTAGTGCGGAATAAGTGTGGAATAAATCAAAATTTAGTTCTTAATTCAGATTAAGTGCAGAATAAGTCAAATTCAAGTTCTTATCGCGTAATAAGTGTTGAATAAGTCAAACTCAAGTTCTTAATTTAGATTAAGTGCAAAACAAGTCAAATTCAAGTTCTTAGTGCGTAATAAGTGTGGAATAAGTCAAAATCTAGTTCTTAATTCAGATTAAGTGCAGAACAAGTCACATTCCAGTTCTTAGTGCGGAATAAGTGTGGAATAAGTCAAAATCTAGTTCTTAATTCAGATTAAGTGCAGAATAAGTCAAATTCAAGTTCTTAGTGCGTAATAAGTGTGGAATAAGTCAAAATCAAGTTCTTAATTCAGATTAAGTGCAGAATAATGCAAATTCAAGTTCTTAGTGTGGAATAAGTGTGGAATTAGTCAAAATCAAGTTCTTAATTCAGATTAAGTGCAGAACAAGTCAAATTCAAGTTCTTAGTGCGTAATAAGTGTGGAATAAGTCAAAATCTAGTTTTTAATTCAGATTAAGTGCAGAATAAGTCAAATTCAAGTTCTTAGTGCGTAATAAGTGTGGAATAAGTCAAAATCTAGTTCTTAATTCAGATTAAGTGCAGAACAAGTCAAATTCAAGTTCTTAGTGCGTAATAAGTGTGGAATAAGTCAAAATCAAGTTCTTAATTCAGATTAAGTGCAAAACAAGTCAAATTCAAGTTCTTAGTGCGTAATAAGTGTGGAATAAGTCAAAATCTAGTTCTTAATTCAGATTAAGTGCAAAACAAGTCAAATTCAAGTTCTTAGTGCGTAATTAGTGTGGAATAAGTCAAAATCTAGTTCTTAATTCAGATTAAGTGCAAAACAAGTCAAATTCAAGTTCTTAGTGCGTAATAAGTGTGGAATAAGTCAAAATCTAGTTCTTAATTCAGATTAAGTGCAAAACAAGTCAAATTCAAGTTCTTAGTGCGTAATTAGTGTGGAATAAGTCAAAATCTAGTTCTTAATTCAGATTAAGTGCAGAATAAGTCAAATTCAAGTTCTTAGTGCGTAATAAGTGTGGAATAAGTCAAAATCTAGTTCTTAATTCAGATTAAGTGCAGAATAAGTCAAATTCAAGTTCTTAGTGTGGAATAAGTGTGGAATAAGTCAAAATCAAGTTCTTAATTCAGATTAAGTGCAGAACAAGTCAAATTCAAGTTCTTAGTGCGTAATAAGTGTGGAATAAGTCAAAATCTAGTTCTTAATTCAGATTAAGTGCAGAACAAGTCAAATTCAAGTTCTTAGTGCGTAATAAGTGTGGAATAAGTCAAAATCTAGTTCTTAATTCAGATTAAGTGCAGAACAAGTCAAATTCAAGTTCTTAGTGCGTAATAAGTGTGGAATAAGTCAAAATCTAGTTCTTAATTCAGATTAAGTGCAAAACAAGTCAAATTCAAGTTCTTAGTGCGTAATTAGTGTGGAATAAGTCAAAATCTAGTTCTTAATTCAGATTAAGTGCAAAACAAGTCAAATTCAAGTTCTTAGTGCGTAATAAGTGTGGAATAAGTCAAAATCTAGTTCTTAATTCAGATTAAGTGCAAAACAAGTCAAATTCAAGTTCTTAGTGCGTAATTAGTGTGGAATAAGTCAAAATCAAGTTCTTAATTCAGATTAAGTGCAGAACAAGTCAAATTCAAGTTCTTAGTGCGTAATAAGTGTGGAATAAGTCAAAATCAAGTTCTTAATTCAGATTAAGTGCAAAACAAGTCAAATTCAAGTTCTTAGTGCGTAATAAGTGTGGAATAAGTCAAAATCAAGTTCTTAATTCAGATTAAGTGCAAAACAAGTCAAATTCAAGTTCTTAGTGCGTAATAAGTGTGGAATAAGTCAAAATCAAGTTCTTAATTCAGATTAAGTGCAGAACAAGTCAAATTCAAGTTCTTAGTGCGTAATAAGTGTGGAATAAGTCAAAATCAAGTTCTTAATTCAGATTAAGTGCAAAACAAGTCAAATTCAAGTTCTTAGTGCGTAATAAGTGTGGAATAAGTCAAAATCAAGTTCTTAATTCAGATTAAGTGCAGAACAAGTCAAATTCAAGTTCTTAGTGCGTAATAAGTGTGGAATAAGTCAAAATCTAGTTCTTAATTCAGATTAAGTGCAGAACAAGTCAAATTCAAGTTCTTAGTGCGTAATAAGTGTGGAATAAGTCAAAATCAAGTTCTTAATTCAGATTAAGTGCAGAACAAGTCAAATTCAAGTTCTTAGTGCGTAATAAGTGTGGAATAAGTCAAAATCAAGTTCTTAATTCAGATTAAGTGCAGAACAAGTCAAATTCAAGTTCTTAGTGCGTAATAAGTGTGGAATAAGTCAAAATCTAGTTCTTAATTCAGATTAAGTGCAAAACAAGTCAAATTCAAGTTCTTAGTGCGTAATAAGTGTGGAATAAGTCAAAATCTAGTTCTTAATTCAGATTAAGTGCAAAACAAGTCAAATTCAAGTTCTTAGTGCGGAATAAGTGTGGAATAAGTCAAAATCTAGTTCTTAATTCAGATTAAGTGCAGAACAAGTCAAATTCAAGTTCTTAGTGCGTAATAAGTGTGGAATAAGTCAAAATCAAGTTCTTAATTCAGATTAAGAGCAGAACAAGTCAAATTAAAGTTCTAAGTGCGTAATAAGTGTGGAATAAGTCAAAATCTAGTTCTTAATTCAGATTAAGTGCAGAACAAGTCAAATTCAAGTTCTTAGTGCGTAATAAGTGTGGAATAAGTCAAAATCTAGTTTTTAATTCAGATTAAGTGCAGAATAAGTCAAATTCAAGTTCTTAGTGCGTAATAAGTGTGGAATAAGTCAAAATCTAGTTCTTAATTCAGATTAAGTGCAAAACAAGTCAAATTCAAGTTCTTAGTGCGTAATAAGTGTGGAATAAGTCAAAATCTAGTTCTTAATTCAGATTAAGTGCAGAACAAGTCAAATTCAAGTTCTTAGTGCGTAATAAGTGTGGAATAAGTCAAAATCTAGTTCTTAATTCAGATTAAGTGCAGAACAAGTCAAATTCAAGTTCTTAGTGCGTAATAAGTGTGGGAATAAGTCAAAATCTAGTTCTTAATTCAGATTAAGTGCAGAACAAGTCAAATTCAAGTTCTTAGTGCGTAATAAGTGTGGAATAAGTCAAAATCTAGTTCTTAATTCAGATTAAGTGCAAAACAAGTCAAATTCAAGTTCTTAGTGCGTAATTAGTGTGGAATAAGTCAAAATCAAGTTCTTAATTCAGATTAAGTGCAGAACAAGTCAAATTCAAGTTCTTAGTGCGTAATAAGTGTGGAATAAGTCAAAATCAAGTTCTTAATTCAGATTAAGTGCAAAACAAGTCAAATTCAAGTTCTTAGTGCGTAATAAGTGTGGAATAAGTCAAAATCAAGTTCTTAATTCAGATTAAGTGCAAAACAAGTCAAATTCAAGTTCTTAGTGCGTAATAAGTGTGGAATAAGTCAAAATCAAGTTCTTAATTCAGATTAAGTGCAGAACAAGTCAAATTCAAGTTCTTAGTGCGTAATAAGTGTGGAATAAGTCAAAATCAAGTTCTTAATTCAGATTAAGTGCAAAACAAGTCAAATTCAAGTTCTTAGTGCGTAATAAGTGTGGAATAAGTCAAAATCAAGTTCTTAATTCAGATTAAGTGCAGAACAAGTCAATTCAAGTTCTTAGTGCGGAATAAGTGTGGAATAAGTCAAAATCTAGTTCTTAATTCAGATTAAGTGCAGAACAAGTCAAATTCAAGTTCTTAGTGCGTAATAAGTGTGGAATAAGTCAAAATCAAGTTCTTAATTCAGATTAAGTGCAGAACAAGTCAAATTCAAGTTCTTAGTGCGTAATAAGTGTGGAATAAGTCAAAATCAAGTTCTTAATTCAGATTAAGTGCAGAACAAGTCAAATTCAAGTTCTTAGTGCGTAATAAGTGTGGAATAAGTCAAAATCTAGTTCTTAATTCAGATTAAGTGCAAAACAAGTCAAATTCAAGTTCTTAGTGCGTAATAAGTGTGGAATAAGTCAAAATCTAGTTCTTAATTCAGATTAAGTGCAAAACAAGTCAAATTCAAGTTCTTAGTGCGGAATAAGTGTGGAATAAGTCAAAATCTAGTTCTTAATTCAGATTAAGTGCAGAACAAGTCAAATTCAAGTTCTTAGTGCGTAATAAGTGTGGAATAAGTCAAAATCTAGTTCTTAATTCAGATTAAGAGCAGAACAAGTCAAATTAAAGTTCTAAGTGCGTAATAAGTGTGGAATAAGTCAAAATCTAGTTCTTAATTCAGATTAAGTGCAGAACAAGTCAAATTCAAGTTCTTAGTGCGTAATAAGTGTGGAATAAGTCAAAATCTAGTTTTTAATTCAGATTAAGTGCAGAATAAGTCAAATTCAAGTTCTTAGTGCGTAATAAGTGTGGAATAAGTCAAAATCTAGTTCTTAATTCAGATTAAGTGCAAAACAAGTCAAATTCAAGTTCTTAGTGCGTAATAAGTGTGGAATAAGTCAAAATCTAGTTCTTAATTCAGATTAAGTGCAAAACAAGTCAAATTCAAGTTCTTAGTGCGTAATTAGTGTGGAATAAGTCAAAATCTAGTTCTTAATTCAGATTAAGTGCAAAACAAGTCAAATTCAAGTTCTTAGTGCGTAAAAAGTGTGGAATAAGTCAAAATCTAGTTCTTAATTCAGATTAAGTGCAAAACAAGTCAAATTCAAGTTCTTAGTGCGTAAAAAGTGTGGAATAAGTCAAAATCTAGTTCTTAATTCAGATTAAGTGCAGAATAAGTCAAATTCAAGTTCTTAGTGCGTAATAAGTGTGGAATAAGTCAAAATCTAGTTCTTAATTCAGATTAAGTGCAGAATAAGTCAAATTCAAGTTCTTAGTGTGGAATAAGTGTGGAATAAGTCAAAATCAAGTTCTTAATTCAGATTAAGTGCAGAACAAGTCAAATTCAAGTTCTTAGTGCGTAATAAGTGTGGAATAAGTCAAAATCAAGTTCTTGATTCAGATTAAGTGCAAAACAAGTCAAATTCAAGTTCTTAGTGCGGAATAAGTGTGGAATAAGTCAAAATCTAGTTCTTAATTCAGAGTAAGTGCAGAACAAGTCAAATTCAAGTTCTTAGTGCGTAATAAGTGTGGAATAAGTCAAAATCTAGTTCTTAATTCAGATTAAGTGCAGAACAAGTCAAATTCAAGTTCTTAGTGCGTAATAAGTGTGGAATAAGTCAAAATCAAGTTCTTAATTCAGATTAAGTGCAAAACAAGTCAAATTTAAGTTCTTAGTGCGTAATAAGTGTGGAATAAGTCAAAATCAAGTTCTTAATTCAGATTAAGTGCAAAACAAGTCAAATTCAAGTTCTTAGTGCGGAATAAGTGTGGAATAAGTCAAAATCTAGTTCTTAATTCAGATTAAGTGCAGAACAAGTCAAATTCAAGTTCTTAGTGCGTAATAAGTGTGGAATAAGTCAAAATCTAGTTCTTAATTCAGATTAAGTGCAGAACAAGTCAAATTCAAGTTCTTAGTGCGTAATAAGTGTGGAATAAGTCAAAATCTAGTTCTTAATTCAGATTAAGTGCAGAATAAGTCAAATTCAAGTTCTTAGTGCGTAATAAGTGTGGAATAAGTCAAAATCTAGTTCTTAATTCAGATTAAGTGCAGAATAAGTCAAATTCAAGTTCTTATTGCGTAATAAGTGTGGAATAAGTCAAAATCTAGTTCATAATTCAGATTACGTGCAAAACAAGTCAAATTCAAGTTCTTAGTGCGTAATAAGTGTGGAATAAGTCAAAATCTAGTTCTTAATTCAGATTAAGTGCAGGACAAGTCAAATTCAAGTTCTTAGTGCGTAATAAGTGTGGAATAAGTCAAAATCAAGTTCTTAATTCAGATTAAGTGCAGAACAAGTCAAATTCAAGTTCTTAGTGCGTAATAAGTGTGAAATAAGTCAAAATCAAGTTCTTAATTCAGATTAAGTGCAAAACAAGTCAAATTCAAGTTCTTAGTGCGTAATAAGTGTGGAATAAGTCAAAATCTAGTTCTTAATTCAGATTAAGTGCAGAACAAGTCAAATTCAAGTTCTTAGTGCAGAACAAGTGTGGAATTAGTCAAAATCTAGTTCTTAATTCAGATTAAGTGCAAAACAAGTCAAATTCAAGTTCTTAACGCGTAATAAGTGTAGAATAAGTCAAAATCTAGTTATTAATTCAGATTAAGTGCAGAACAAGTCAAATTCAAGTTCTTAGCGCGTAATAAGTGTGGAATAAGTCAAAATCTAGTTCTTAATTCAGATTAAGTGCAGAACAAGTCAAATTCAAGTTCTTAGTGCGTAATAAGTGTGGAATAAGTCAAAATCTAGTTCTTAATTCAGATTAAGTGCAGAACAAGTCAAATTCAAGTTCTTAGTGCGTAATAAGTGTGAAATAAGTCAAAATCTAGTTATTAATTCAGATTAAGTGCAGAACAAGTCAAATTCAAGTTCTTAGTGCGTAATAAGTGTGGAATAAGTCAAAATCTAGTTCTTAATTCAGATTAAGTGCAAAACAAGTCAAATTCAAGTTCTTAGTGCGGAATAAGTGTGGAATAAGTCAAAATCTAGTTCTTATTTCAGATTAAGTGCAAAACAAGTCAAATTCAAGTTCTTAGTGCGTAATTAGTGTGGAATAAGTCAAAATCTAGTTCTTAATTCAGATTAAGTGCAGAATAAGTCAAATTCAAGTTCTTAGTGCGTAATAAGTGTGGAATAAGTCAAAATCTAGTTCTTAATTCAGATTAAGTGCAGAATAAGTCAAATTCAAGTTCTTAGTGCGTAATAAGTGTGGAATAAGTCAAAATCTAGTTCTTAATTCAGATTAAGTGCAAAACAAGTCAAATTCAAGTTCTTAGTGCGGAATAAGTGTGGAATAAGTCAAAATCTAGTTCTTAATTCAGATTAAGTGCAGAACAAGTCAAATTCAAGTTCTTAGTGCGTAATAAGTGTGGAATAAGTCAAAATCTAGTTCTTAATTCAGATTAAGCGAAGAATAAGTCAAATTCAAGTTCTTAGTGCGTAATAAGTGTGGAATAAGTCAAAATCTAGTTCTTAATTCAGATTAACTGCAAAACAAGTCAAATTCAAGTTCTTAGTGCGGAATAAGTGTGGAATAAGTCAAAATCTAGTTCTTAATTCAGATTAAGTGCAGAACAAGTCAAATTCAAGTTCTTAGTGCGTAATAAGTGTGGAATAAGTCAAAATCTAGTTCTTAATTCAGATTAAGTGCAGAACAAGTCAAATTCAAGTTTTTAGTGCGTAATAAGTGTGGAATAAGTCAAAATCAAGTTCTTAATTCAGATTAAGAGCAGAACAAGTCAAATTCAAGTTCTAAGTGCGTAATAAGTGTGAAATAAGTCAAAATCAAGTTCTTAATTCAGACTAAGTGCAAAACAAGTCAAATTCAAGTTCTTAGTGCGTAATAAAAGTAGAATAAGTCAAAATCTAGTTCTTAATTCAGATTAAATGCAGAACAAGTCAAATTCAAGTTCTTAGTGCGTAATAAGTGTGGAATAAGTCAAAATCTAGTTCTTAATTCAGATTAAGTGCAAAACAAGTCAAATTCAAGTTCTTAGTGCGTAATAAGTGTGGAATAAGTCAAAATCTAGTTTTTAATTCAGATTAAGTGCAGAATAAGTCAAATTCAAGTTCTTAGTGCGTAATAAGTGTGGAATAAGTCAAAATCTAGTTCTTAATTCAGATTAAGTGCAGAACAAGTCAAATTCAAGTTCTTAGTGCGTAATAAGTGTGGAATAAGTCAAAATCTAGTTCTTAATTCAGATTAAGTGCAAAACAAGTCAAATTCAAGTTCTTAGTGCGTAATTAGTGTGGAATAAGTCAAAATCTAGTTCTTAATTCAGATTAAGTGCAGAACAAGTCAAATTCAAGTTCTTAGTGCGTAATAAGTGTGGAATAAGTCAAAATCTAGTTCTTAATTCAGATTAAGTGCAGAATAAGTCAAATTCAAGTTCTTAGTGTGGAATAAGTGTGGAATAAGTCAAAATCAAGTTCTTAATTCAGATTAAGTGCAGAACAAGTCAAATTCAAGTTCTTAGTGCGTAATAAGTGTGGAATAAGTCAAAATCAAGTTCTTGATTCAGATTAAGTGCAGAATAAGTCAAATTCAAGTTCTTAGTGCGTAATAAGTGTGGAATAAGTCAAAATCTAGTTCTTAATTCAGACTAAGTGCAAAACAAGTCAAATTCAAGTTCTTAGTGCGGAATAAGTGTGGAATAAGTCAAAATCTAGTTCTTAATTCAGATTAAGTGCAGAACAAGTCAAATTCAAGTTCTTAGTGCGTAATAAGTGTGGAATAAGTCAAAATCTAGTTCTTAATTCAGATTAAGTGCAGAACAAGTCAAATTCAAGTTCTTAGTGCGTAATAAGTGTGGAATAAGTCAAAATCTAGTTCTTAATTCAGATAAAGTGCAGAACAAGTCAAATTCAAGTTCTTAGTGCGTAATAAGTGTGGAATAAGTCAAAATCTAGTTCTTAATTCAGATTAAGTGCAAAACAAGTCAAATTCAAGTTCTTAGTGCGTAATAAGTGTGGAATAAGTCAAAATCTAGTTCTTAATTCAGATTAAGTGCAGAACAAGTCAAATTCAAGTTCTTAACGCGTAATAAGTGTAGAATAAGTCAAAATCTAGTTATTAATTCAGATTAAGTGCAGAACAAGTCAAATTCAAGTTCTTAGTGCGTAATAAGTGTGGAATAAGTCAAAATCTAGTTCTTAATTCAGATTAAGCGCAGAATAAGTCAAATTCAAGTTCTTAGTGCGTAATAAGTGTGGAATAAGTCAAAATCTAGTTCTTAATTCAGATTAAGCGCAGAATAAGTCAAATTCAAGTTCTTAGTGCGTAATAAGTGTGGAATAAGTCAAAATCTAGTTCTTAATTCAGATTAACTGCAAAACAAGTCAAATTCAAGTTCTTAGTGCGTAATAAGTGTGGAATAAGTCAAAATCTAGTTCTTAATTCAGACTAAGTGCAAAACAAGTCAAATTCAAGTTCTTAGTGCGGAATAAGTGTGGAATAAGTCAAAATCTAGTTCTTAATTCAGATTAAGTGCAGAACAAGTCAAATTCAAGTTCTTAGTGCGTAATAAGTGTGGAATAAGTCAAAATCTAGTTCTTAATTCAGATTAAGTGCAGAACAAGTCAAATTCAAGTTCTTAGTGCGTAATAAGTGTGGAATAAGTCAAAATCTAGTTCTTAATTCAGATAAAGTGCAGAACAAGTCAAATTCAAGTTCTTAGTGCGTAATAAGTGTGGAATAAGTCAAAATCTAGTTCTTAATTCAGATTAAGTGCAAAACAAGTCAAATTCAAGTTCTTAGTGCGTAATAAGTGTGGAATAAGTCAAAATCTAGTTCTTAATTCAGATTAAGTGCAGAACAAGTCAAATTCAAGTTCTTAACGCGTAATAAGTGTAGAATAAGTCAAAATCTAGTTATTAATTCAGATTAAGTGCAGAACAAGTCAAATTCAAGTTCTTAGTGCGTAATAAGTGTGGAATAAGTCAAAATCTAGTTCTTAATTCAGATTAAGTGCAAAACAAGTCAAATTCAAGTTCTTAGTGCGGAATAAGTGTGGAATAAGTCAAAATCTAGTTCTTAATTCAGATTAAGTGCAAAACAAGTCAAATTCAAGTTCTTAGTGCGTAATTAGTGTGGAATAAGTCAAAATCTAGTTCTTAATTCAGATTAAGTGCAGAATAAGTCAAATTCAAGTTCTTAGTGCGTAATAAGTGTGGAATAAGTCAAAATCTAGTTCTTAATTCAGATTAAGTGCAGAATAAGTCAAATTCAAGTTCTTAGTGCGTAATAAGTGTGGAATAAGTCAAAATCTAGTTCTTAATTCAGATTAAGTGCAAAACAAGTCAAATTCAAGTTCTTAGTGCGGAATAAGTGTGGAATAAGTCAAAATCTAGTTCTTAATTCAGATTAAGTGCAGAACAAGTCAAATTCAAGTTCTTAGTGCGTAATAAGTGTGGAATAAGTCAAAATCTAGTTCTTAATTCAGATTAAGCGCAGAATAAGTCAAATTCAAGTTCTTAGTGCGTAATAAGTGTGGAATAAGTCAAAATCTAGTTCTTAATTCAGATTAAGTGCAAAACAAGTCAAATTCAAGTTCTTAGTGCGGAATAAGTGTGGAATAAGTCAAAATCTAGTTCTTAGTGCGTAATAAGTGTGGAATAAGTCAAAATCTAGTTCTTAATTCAGATTAAGTGCAGAATAAGTCAAATTCAAGTTCTTAGTGCGTAATAAGTGTGGAATAAGTCAAAATCTAGTTCTTAATTCAGATTAAGTGCAGAATAAGTCAAATTCAAGTTCTTAGTGCGTAATAAGTGTGGAATAAGTCAAAATCTAGTTCTTAATTCAGATTAAGTGCAGAACAAGTCAAATTCAAGTTCTAAGTGCGTAATAAGTGTGAAATAAGTCAAAATCAAGTTCTTAATTCAGACTAAGTGCAAAACAAGTCAAATTCAAGTTCTTAGTGCGTAATAAGTGTGGAATAAGTCAAAATCTAGTTCTTAATTCAGATTAAGTGCAAAACAAGTCAAATTCAAGTTCTTAGTGCGTAATAAGTGTGGAATAAGTCAAAATCTAGTTCTTAATTCAGATTAAGTGCAGAACAAGTCAAATTCAAGTTCTTAGTGCGGAATAAGTGTGGAATAAGTCAAGATCTAGTTTTTAATTCAGATTAAGTGCAGAATAAGTCAAATTCAAGTTCTTAGTGCGTAATTAGTGTGGAATAAGTCAAAATCTAGTTCTTAATTCAGATTAAGTGCAGAATAAGTCAAATTCAAGTTCTTAGTGCGTAATAAGTGTGGAATAAGTCAAAATCTAGTTCTTAATTCAGATTAAGTGCAAAACAAGTCAAATTCAAGTTCTTAGTGCGTAATAAGTGTGGAATAAGTCAAAATCTAGTTCTTAATTCAGATTAAGTGCAAAACAAGTCAAATTCAAGTTCTTAGTGCGTAATTAGTGTGGAATAAGTCAAAATCTAGTTCTTAATTCAGATTAAGTGCAGAATAAGTCAAATTCAAGTTCTTAGTGCGTAATAAGTGTGGAATAAGTCAAAATCTAGTTCTTAATTCAGATTAAGTGCAGAATAAGTCAAATTCAAGTTCTTAGTGTGGAATAAGTGTGGAATAAGTCAAAATCAAGTTCTTAATTCAGATTAAGTGCAGAACAAGTCAAATTCAAGTTCTTAGTGCGTAATAAGTGTGGAATAAGTCAAAATCAAGTTCTTAATTCAGATTAAGTGCAGAATAAGTCAAATTCAAGTTCTTAGTGCGTAATAAGTGTGGAATAAGTCAAAATCTAGTTCTTAAATCAGATTAAGTGCAAAACAAGTCAAATTCAAGTTCTTAGTGCGGAATAAGTGTGGAATAAGTCAAAATCTAGTTCTTAATTCAGATTAAGTGCAGAACAAGTCAAATTCAAGTTCTTAGTGCGTAATAAGTGTGGAATAAGTCAAAATCTAGTTCTTAATTCAGATTAAGTGCAGAACAAGTCAAATTCAAGTTCTTAGTGCGTAATAAGTGTGGAATAAGTCAAAATCTAGTTCTTAATTCAGATTAAGTGCAAAACAAGTCAAATTCAAGTTCTTAGTGCGTAATTAGTGTGGAATAAGTCAAAATCTAGTTCTTAATTCAGATTAAGTGCAGAATAAGTCAAATTCAAGTTCTTAGTGCGTAATAAGTGTGGAATAAGTCAAAATCTAGTTCTTAATTCAGATTAAGTGCAGAATAAGTCAAATTCAAGTTCTTAGTGTGGAATAAGTGTGGAATAAGTCAAAATCAAGTTCTTAATTCAGATTAAGTGCAGAACAAGTCAAATTCAAGTTCTTAGTGCGTAATAAGTGTGGAATAAGTCAAAATCAAGTTCTTGATTCAGATTAAGTGCAGAATAAGTCAAATTCAAGTTCTTAGTCCGTAATAAGTGTGGAATAAGTCAAAATCTAGTTCTTAATTCAGATTAAGTGCAAAACAAGTCAAATTCAAGTTCTTAGTGCGGAATAAGTGTGGAATAAGTCAAAATCTAGTTCTTAATTCAGATTAAGTGCAGAACAAGTCAAATTCAAGTTCTTAGTGCGTAATAAGTGTGGAATAAGTCAAAATCTAGTTCTTAATTCAGATTAAGTGCAAAACAAGTCAAATTCAAGTTCTTAGTGCGTAATAAGTGTTTAAAATTAAACATTCTATTTAATTTTAATATTCAATTTATTAATTAATCACAAAAATGAAAGGAATTAAATCAGAACAAATAACGATAATTGTAGCTTTGAAATTACGTTGATAATTGTAGAGATTCAAAATTAAACAAATTTTATAGCAAGTAATGAAAATTAAAAGTTGATTGCCCTATTTGGATTATAACAAAATATTAGTCACGTGAAGTGAAGCTGAAAAATAATTAATTAAACAAAAGAACAGAGTGAATTAAAAAGTAAATTGGTCATTTAACAGAAAAGAGTAAGTAAGAAAATATAAGAAACAAATTTATAATAATATTATGATGATACATGCAGGATTAAAAAGACACGTTTAAGACACATTTAAGCACATTAAGAATGAAAAATTTATATTAGATAACTCAATATTAAAAAAAAATAAAATGAAGAGAAAATCTCTAATTATTAATTAAATCAATGATTAAAAAAAATAAGTCTTTATAAATCTCGAATTTAGCAAAAAACTAAATGACATTTTAATCTCTTTGCGAGAAAATTTCAAAATAACCTTAAAAATAAATTCTTTAATATATGAAAAATTGCAATTACTGCAATAAACGAGCTTCTATTTATGATAAAAAGATAAAGTGTAGATACAGAAGTTGTAAGTATTTCGTGCACAAAGATTGTTTGATTAAAAGATCCAGAACACATGAAGAAAATTTCAATTGGACTTGTAAGTTACATTTAAAGTTAATTAATATATATGTTGAGTCAGATGAGAGTAATGAAAACATGGCATTACCTCGTACGCCTGTGAATAATGATAACAATAATGAACAAAGAGAAGTAGAGATTCTTGAAGATCCAGAATATGAGATCCAGCAAAATTTAGAAAACACTTTGATTAGTCCTAATAGTCATGATAATATTGCTGGCGATATCGAGGAAGATTCTTTTCACGATTTCGATCAATCTCAAATTATAAGATCCACTTCTTTTGACCAAAATAGTGAATCTCGTATAATTAACAATAACAACAATCCACAAAACTCTAACACAATAAAAAATATTGTAAATAATTCGTCTGTAGTTCCAAATTTATTAAGTTCCGGCAGAAAAGCTGCTAGTTTATTTAATAATACACCAAAAAAACCTATAAAAACTTGTAATGTCTGTAAAAAAGATGCCAGCCGGCATGGATTTGTATGTTATGGATGCAATAAAGTATGTCATCCTATTTGTTTACTAGACGAAGAGGAAGAAGAAGCTGATAGTCAAACAGACTCTTATTTATGTCTCAAATGTATGAAAATCATGCAAAATATAAATAGTTCTTGTCGTAAAAGTCCAAAAATAAATAATTTAAATAATTGTCCACCCACATCCAGCAATAATAACTACAATCACACTAAATTTCATCATGATTGTTATCCAGATGTTGCTTCCAATAAAAATTATGATAGAAAAGATATTCAGCACAATAATTGTTCTAGAAATCAAAACGTTAATGAGAAAATCTCATTTAATAATAATTCTTTGGGAAATAGTGAACTGGAGATTTATTTTATTAAGCTTCAGTACCAAAAACTCCCTATAGTCACTGATTCTGATCTGTCGTGGACTGTATTCTACAGTTCCTTTGTTCGTACAAAAGGATTATTCGACCCAGATGAGAATGTCATCAGAATACAAGCTGCAATAAAAGATGAGACTGTTAAACGAATCGGAGGTAAAGGTTTATTCAACCCAAAGACTTATGACAAATGTATTGAAGACGTTAATAAAAGATTAAAGCATAATATTAATTTCCTATCTAAAGAAGCTGCATTACTTGAAAAGCATGGAAGAATTAAAGCTGAAAATAAGTTAAAATTAGTTGAATACATAGATCAAGTCAGAAATTTCGCAACTTTAGCTATTGCCTATAAAGATTTTTCATATTCTAGTAACAGACGATTTTTAGCCAACATAATAAATGTTGTGCCTACATTTATTCGAAATAAATGGGAATCTAAACAAGCAGAATTAGAGGAAATTAATATAGTGCCAACGTTAAAACATTTAATCGAAATTTTCGAAAAAGAACTACCAAGAATAGAAGCCAGCATTAGAAATGACGAGCTTTTAACTGCTGATAAAAGATCAGACATTATTCATAATTCAAAACATCAAAAGTCTAACGACAAAAGTCATAGATCTTATTACTCAAAAGAAGAAGGTGAAAATCCGTTTATAGCGGATGAAAATACACTTGCCTCGAAAGAAAATCTTTCTAATAATTCTACTAAAACGGTTTATTGTTGGTTTCACAAACAAAATGGTCATTCAGGAAATAGATGTAAAGATCTTTGGAAATTAGACGGAAAAATTGTATCAGAATTAGCAAAAAATGCTAAAATTTGTACTTGTTGTGGTCAGACACAACATAATCCATGTACATATAACACTAATTTAAAGTGTAGAATAACTGGTTGCGATAAATTGCATCATTCGCTATTTTGTTATAAAAGAAAAGTCCCAGGTTCTCAAACAAATGCAAATAATTACCAAAATAATAATAAAATTCCTTTTCTGATGTTGGAGGATACTTCTAGCGAAGATGAAGAAAAAATGACAACGAAAAATCTAAATACTAACAACTGTTACAATAATGAAGAAAATTTGAACTATGAAATTGTTGATAATTTAATTAATAATCAATTTTATACTAATGTCCCTCAAGAATTAAAAGATCATCTTATCAAAAATAAAAATTACCAAAGAAATTCTCACATAATTTCAGATATCAGCAACTTTGCACCAGTTGAATTAAAAATTAACAAATCTAAAATAGACACAGGACGTCAAACATCCTTTATTGAAAAAAATGTGAAAACATATAATGATGCATCAACACAAACGTCAGTAGAAGAATTTGTAAATTTAAATGATAAATTCGATTACATTGAGATCAATTCAGAGTCTCATAACATTTTGCATAATTGCAAGCAAAATGAAACTCGTTCTACTAAATTTACTACAGAATGGTCATTAAATCAGCTTAATTTAGATGTTAAGCATGACACAAATGATAAAATCAGCAATAATAAAATTCAATACTACGATCATGTCACTAAATGCATAAAAAAATCATTAAACACAAAATTAAGACTAAGGAAATTGACACGTAAAGTCACGTATAAATCACGAAAGAAGAAAATAAAATATTTTCTTAGTAATCCTTATATAAATAAAACAAAGGTTCATAAAACAAAGCATAAAAACATGCATTATTCTGACTCAAAACGACATAGAAAGAAAGAATCAAATAACACAAGCAATCGTACTAATCACGAGTTTTCCAAACTAATTTCGTTCATTCCAGGAACCAAGATGAAAGAGGAATTAGTTGACGACAACGCCCTAAAATCAACGTCGAAACAAGTCAGAGAAGTTATGATTCAGCCAAGAAAATTCAAAAGAAAAAATATAATTATACATTGAAAACTAAAATCTACATTATAAAATTCCTTTTTTGTTGCTTTTACATTAATTTGAAATACTTTAAAAACACTCAGATAATCAAAAAAAAAAAAAAGCATAAATTAAATATGCATTAAATTGCACTTAATAAATAGCTGACAAACATCAGTAATTAAAATTAAATCAATCAAATTAAACGGAAAAAAAAAACCGTTAAAACCAGTTAAAACTGTCACGTGACGTGACGATAAAAATTTGATGAAACGATCATCGCAAAAATTAAACTCAAAAAACCGTTAAAAATAATTTGAATTTTCATAAAAAACCGTTGAAGTTCAAAATTCAAAAAGTTGACGCTTGGAAAAGCTACGCTTTAATTCAAAAGTAAACAATGAATAAAAAAATAGACAAACAAAATAATTAATATTTAAGTGCTTTAAAGGCATTTAAATTATACATCTAATAATTTAAAAGCAACAATAAGAGACATAAGGTAGATATATAGTGAATAAATGTGAAGAAAAGCAATAGACATGTAAAAAATTAATGAAAGAAAATATTTCATGCTTATTCGTGAAAAATGATAACAAATCATTTAATTGCTCCAATAATGAGAATGTAAAACAACTTCATAAAGATGTAAAACACTCAAGGACTAAACTAAGCCATAATAAGCAACAAAAAAGTTACTTAAAAAAGTCAAAATTGACTTCAATACATAAAAAAGTTTGATTCTGGAAGAATGGAATCTCACTATAATCAAAAATAAACAATTAATTAATATATTTAAATTTATTACACTTCTTATCCTTATAGATGAGTCATGTTCGATTTATTTCTGTACCTGACAGCTGGAGCGTGAAAGACTTTACTAATGGATTGATGAAATCTATAAGATGGAGTGAAAAGGACATGGAGGCGATCAAACTCATACATTTAGAACATCTGAGAAACAAAAGAATGCACATTAGACTAAGCTTTCATCACAGCTCAATGTTACATCAGCTGTTAAATGCTGGAACGAAAACTCGAGACAAGAACATTTATAGTATCTCAATAAATGGCGTGACCATTTTAATGGAGGCAATGAACAATTTCAAGGAACGATTCATGATGTCATCAACAAAGAAGGAAGCTTATAATGAAAAAACTAAAGTTCTGTTGTTAAAGTTCTTTAGAAAAGATAGTTTTAATGACATTATCAATATACTTAATCAAACCAAATTAAGTAAATTAATTTATATGAGCTTTAAAGGTTTAAACGCTTTCTTAATGTTTAAAGATTTAAAAGAAAGTGAAAAATTTGCAAAAGACATGAGTAAGAGTTTTTACAATGTAAAATATTCATACACATATTTGACTCTCGCTAAGTATAATCATGCTGTAAATGAAAACAGAAATTTAGAAATTCAAATGCAAAATCATGTAGTCAAGAGAAATAACTTAAAAAGGAAAATTGTAAAAACACCCGAAAAAGAATTATGTAACGAAGATAAATCTCACAAAGATTTACAGGATAAGATGAATGAACTTTCCCACAAATTAGAAGTGGTAGAAAATAATCAGAATAGATTAGAAGCGAAAAATTTAGATATTAATAAGCAAATTCCTAATTTGATGTTGAACGCCAATATGAGTGCATTTGAACGAAACATGCAAATGTTAGCATGGCAATATCAAAATCGCGAGATCAATTATCCTTTAATTCAAGGATTAGCACCGTTGAGAAACTCTTTATATCCATTTCACATATAAATTTTTGGTCGGCTCAGAATGTTTAAAATTAAACATTCTATTTAATTTTAATATTCAATTTATTAATTAATCACAAAAATGAAAGGAATTAAATCAGAACAAATAACGATAATTGTAGCTTTGAAATTACGTTGATAATTGTAGAGATTCAAAATTAAACAAATTTTATAGCAAGTAATGAAAATTAAAAGTTGATTGCCCTATTTGGATTATAACAAAATATTAGTCACGTGAAGTGAAGCTGAAAAATAATTAATTAAACAAAAGAACAGAGTGAATTAAAAAGTAAATTGGTCATTTAACAGAAAAGAGTAAGTAAGAAAATATAAGAAACAAATTTATAATAATATTATGATGATACATGCAGGATTAAAAAGACACGTTTAAGACACATTTAAGCACATTAAGAATGAAAAATTTATATTAGATAACTCAATATTAAAAAAAAATAAAATGAAGAGAAAATCTCTAATTATTAATTAAATCAATGATTAAAAAAAAATAAGTCTTTATAAATCTCGAATTTAGCAAAAAACTAAATGACAATAAGTGTGGAATAAGTCAAAATCTAGTTCTTAATTCAGATTAAGTGCAGAATAAGTCAAATTCAAGTTCTTAGTGCGTAATAAGTGTGGAATAAGTCAAAATCTAGTTCTTAATTCAGATTAAGTGCAGAATAAGTCAAATTCAAGTTCTTAGTGTGGAATAAGTGTGGAATAAGTCAAAATCAAGTTCTTAATTCAGATTAAGTGCAGAACAAGTCAAATTCAAGTTCTTAGTGCGTAATAAGTGTGGAATAAGTCAAAATCAAGTTCTTGATTCAGATTAAGTGCAGAATAAGTCAAATTCAAGTTCTTAGTCCGTAATAAGTGTGGAATAAGTCAAAATCTAGTTCTTAATTCAGATTAAGTGCAAAACAAGTCAAATTCAAGTTCTTAGTGCGGAATAAGTGTGGAATAAGTCAAAATCTAGTTCTTAATTCAGATTAAGTGCAGAACAAGTCAAATTCAAGTTCTTAGTGCGTAATAAGTGTGGAATAAGTCAAAATCTAGTTCTTAATTCAGATTAAGTGCAGAACAAGTCAAATTCAAGTTCTTAGTGCGTAATAAGTGTGGAATAAGTCAAAATCAAGTTCTTAATTCAGATTAAGAGCAGGACAAGTCAAATTCAAGTTCTTAGTGCGTAATAAGTGTGGAATAAGTCAAAATCTAGTTCTTAATTCAGATTAAGTGCAAAACAAGTCAAATTCAAGTTCTTAGTGCGGAATAAGTGTGGAATAAGTCAAAATCTAGTTCTTAATTCAGATTAAGTGCAGAACAAGTCAAATTCAAGTTCTTAGTGCGTAATAAGTGTGGAATAAGTCAAAATCTAGTTCTTAATTCAGATTAAGTGCAGAACAAGTCAAATTCAAGTTCTTAGTGCGTAATAAGTGTGGAATAAGTCAAAATCTAGTTCTTAATTCAGATTAAGTGCAGAATAAGTCAAATTCAAGTTCTTAGTGCGTAATAAGTGTGGAATAAGTCAAAATCTAGTTCTTAATTCAGATTAAGTGCAGAACAAGTCAAATTCAAGTTCTAAGTGCGTAATAAGTGTGGAATAAGTCAAAATCTAGTTCTTAATTCAGATTAAGTGCAAAACAAGTCAAATTCAAGTTCTTAGTGCGTAATTAGTGTGGAATAAGTCAAAATCTAGTTCTTAATTCAGATTAAGTGCAGAATAAGTCAAATTCAAGTTCTTAGTGCGTAATAAGTGTGGAATAAGTCAAAATCTAGTTCTTAATTCAGATTAAGTGCAGAATAAGTCAAATTCAAGTTCTTAGTGCGTAATAAGTGTGGAATAAGTCAAAATCAAGTTCTTAATTCAGATTAAGTGCAGAACAAGTCAAATTCAAGTTCTTAGTGCGTAATAAGTGTGGAATAAGTCAAAATCAAGTTCTTGATTCAGATTAAGTGCAGAATAAGTCAAATTCAAGTTCTTAGTCCGTAATAAGTGTGGAATAAGTCAAAATCTAGTTCTTAATTCAGATTAAGTGCAAAACAAGTCAAATTCAAGTTCTTAGTGCGGAATAAGTGTGGAATAAGTCAAAATCTAGTTCTTAATTCAGATTAAGTGCAGAACAAGTCAAATTCAAGTTCTTAGTGCGTAATAAGTGTGGAATAAGTCAAAATCTAGTTCTTAATTCAGATTAAGTGCAGAACAAGTCAAATTCAAGTTCTTAGTGCGTAATAAGTGTGGAATAAGTCAAAATCAAGTTCTTAATTCAGATTAAGAGCAGGACAAGTCAAATTCAAGTTCTTAGTGCGTAATAAGTGTGGAATAAGTCAAAATCTAGTTCTTAATTCAGATTAAGTGCAAAACAAGTCAAATTCAAGTTCTTAGTGCGGAATAAGTGTGGAATAAGTCAAAATCTAGTTCTTAATTCAGATTAAGTGCAGAACAAGTCAAATTCAAGTTCTTAGTGCGTAATAAGTGTGGAATAAGTCAAAATCTAGTTCTTAATTCAGATTAAGTGCAGAACAAGTCAAATTCAAGTTCTTAGTGCGTAATAAGTGTGGAATAAGTCAAAATCTAGTTCTTAATTCAGATTAAGTGCAGAATAAGTCAAATTCAAGTTCTTAGTGCGTAATAAGTGTGGAATAAGTCAAAATCTAGTTCTTAATTCAGATTAAGTGCAGAATAAGTCAAATTCAAGTTCTTAGTGCGTAATAAGTGTGGAATAAGTCAAAATCTAGTTCTTAATTCAGATTAAGTGCAGAATAAGTCAAATTCAAGTTCTTAGTGCGTAATAAGTGTGGAATAAGTCAAAATCTAGTTCTTAATTCAGATTAAGTGCAGAATAAGTCAAATTCAAGTTCTTAGTGCGTAATAAGTGTGGAATAAGTCAAAATCTAGTTCTTAATTCAGATTAAGTGCAGAATAAGTCAAATTCAAGTTCTAAGTGCGTAATAAGTGTGGAATAAGTCAAAATCTAGTTCTTAATTCAGATTAAGTGCAAAAAAAATACTTTATAAAAAAAAACTTTTTAAAAAACTACGTTTTTCGCGTAGACTAAAAAGTAGAAAATAACTTTTATTCTTGGTTGTAAAGAATTTGGTTTTAAATTTTCAGATTATATTTAATAAATTTTTATATCCTAGTCAATATTGTTCACAAAGTTTCGAATAAGTGCACTTTGATCTTATCGTATAACTCAACAACTTAAAAACGTGGGCGCATTATAAGAGGAGAAATAAGTTTATGTGAAATCAATACTTTATGATAAACTTAAATTAATGCGCCCACGTTTTTAAGTTGTTGAGTTATACGATAAGATCAAAGTGCACTTATTCGAAACTTTGTGAACAATATTGACTAGGATATAAAAATTTATTAAATATAATCTGAAAATTTAAAACCAAATTCTTTACAACCAAGAATAAAAGTTATTTTCTACTTTTTAGTCTACGCGAAAAACGTAGTTTTTTAAAAAGTTTTTTTTTATAAAGTATTTTATTTTCTACTTTTTAGTCTTATTCTAATGAAATAGAGAAATAAAGATTATAGGGGGTTTATAGGTTACAGGTGTGTTGAACTCCACTTCGTTACGTTCAACTGTTTATAGATTAGAGTAGGTTTATAGGTTACAGGTGTGTTGAACTTAACTTCGTTGCACTTCGTTACGTTCAACTGTTTATAGATCACAGGAGGTTTATAGGTTACAGGTGTGTTGAACTTCACTTCGTTGCACTTCGTTACGTTCAACTGTTTATAGATTACAGTAGGTTTATAGGTTACAGGTGTGTTGAACTTCACTTCGTTGCACTTCGTTACGTTCAACTGTTTATAGATTACAGTAGGTTCATAGGTTACAGGTGTGTTGAACTCCACTTCGTTGCGCTTCGTTACGTTCAACTGTTTATAGATTACATTAGGTTTATAGGTTACAGGTGTGTTGAACTTCACTTCGTTGCACTTCGTTACGTTCAACTGTTTATAGATCACAGGAGGTTTATAGGTTACAGGTGTGTTGAACTTCACTTCGTTGCACTTCGTTACGTTCAACTGTTTATAGATCACAGTAGGTTTATAGGTTACAGGTGTGTTGAACTTCACTTCGTTGCACTTCGTTACGTTCAACTGTTTATAGATTACATTAGGTTTATAGGTTACAGGTGTGTTGAACTTCACTTCGCTGCACTTCGTTACGTTCAACTGTTTATAGATTACAGTAGGTTTATAGGTTACAGGTGTGTTGAACTTCACTTCGTTGCACTTCGTTACGTTCAACTGTTTATAGATTACAGTAGGTTTATAGGTTACAGGTGTGTTGAACTTCACTTCGTTGCACTTCGTTACGTTCAACTGTTTATAGATTACAGTAGGTTCATAGGTTACAGGTGTGTTGAACTCCACTTCGTTGCACTTCGTTACGTTCAACTGTTTATAGATTAGAGTAGGTTTATAGGTTACAGGTGTGTTGAACTTCACTTCGTTGCACTTCGTTACGTTCAACTGTTTATAGATCACAGTAGGTTTATAGGTTACAGGTGTGTTGAACTTCACTTCGTTGCGTTCAACTGTTTATAAATTTCCAGTTTTTAATGGGAAATTAGTAACGACTTTCAAAATTTTTCATTCGTTTTATAAAATTTAATTTTTTTAAAGCATTCATTAGTAAAGTACATTAAAAATCACTCGTAAAGATTTTGTGTTTATCCGAACCATTCCTACTACATAACGTGTGGATTCTTAACATAAAGATGCAAATCAAATCTATATGTAACGTATTTATAACGGATTTTCAAATTTAAATTCAATGATGCAAAAATACGTCAAACCGTTAATAAAAAGAAAAGTCAATTTAATTAAGTTGGTGAAGTGTTATAAATAATGCAATACATTTAAAACAGCATAAATTTATGCTCAAACTATGTGTGCTAAATGCACATCGCATATTAATAGTTATTTTGCATTAATTCGTAACGGACTTGTGCTTAACGGTTTTTTTGAAAATTCAAATTTTCACTTACGAATATTCATGAAAAAATTACATGTCAATTTTTTTGTCTTACCAGAATATCTTTAGCTGCTCAAATTTATGGTATAATTAATAATTAGTAATATTAATTAAACTATAATGAATCATATAAATGACTTCAGAGCATCACAAGTATAATATTTAATACAAATCAAAATTTTATATCATTGACATTGGATTTTTTCCCATATAAAAAAGTTTTACATAAATTGTACTATAATTAAGCATTTTTGTGTTTCCAAAGTGTTAAAATATTGTATTGTCACCGGGAATACATGTGCATTAAAAATTTGAGCTCGATTGGAGCAGTAGAAGTGGTCGAAAAATTGATCGCAAGATTTGAAATTTTTTGCAAACAAACAAACAAACAAACAAACAAACAAACAAACAAACAAGAAAGCAAGTTAAGAAAAACGTAGTAATAGTAATAATAATAATAATAACAAGTCAAATTCAAGTTCTTAGTGCGTAATAAGTGTGGAATAAGTCAAAATCTAGTTCTTAATTCAGATTAAGTGCAGAATAAGTCAAATTCAAGTTCTTAGTGTGGAATAAGTGTGGAATAAGTCAAAATCTAGTTCTTAATTCAGATTAAGTGCAAAACAAGTCAAATTCAAGTTCTTAGTGCGTAATTAGTGTGGAATAAGTCAAAATCTAGTTCTTAATTCAGATTAAGTGCAAAACAAGTCAAATTCAAGTTCTTAGTGCGTAATAAGTGTGGAATAAGTCAAAATCTAGTTCTTAATTCAGATTAAGTGCAAAACAAGTCAAATTCAAGTTCTTAGTGCGTAATAAGTGTGGAATAAGTCAAAATCTAGTTCTTAATTCAGATTAAGTGCAAAACAAGTCAAATTCAAGTTCTTAGTGCGTAATTAGTGTGGAATAAGTCAAAATCAAGTTCTTAATTCAGATTAAGTGCAGAACAAGTCAAATTCAAGTTCTTAGTGCGTAATAAGTGTGGAATAAGTCAAAATCAAGTTCTTAATTCAGATTAAGTGCAAAACAAGTCAAATTCAAGTTCTTAGTGCGTAATAAGTGTGGAATAAGTCAAAATCAAGTTCTTAATTCAGATTAAGTGCAAAACAAGTCAAATTCAAGTTCTTAGTGCGTAATAAGTGTGGAATAAGTCAAAATCAAGTTCTTAATTCAGATTAAGTGCAGAACAAGTCAAATTCAAGTTCTTAGTGCGTAATAAGTGTGGAATAAGTCAAAATCAAGTTCTTAATTCAGATTAAGTGCAAAACAAGTCAAATTCAAGTTCTTAGTGCGTAATAAGTGTGGAATAAGTCAAAATCAAGTTCTTAATTCAGATTAAGTGCAGAACAAGTCAAATTCAAGTTCTTAGTGCGTAATAAGTGTGGAATAAGTCAAAATCTAGTTATTAATTCAGATTAAGTGCAGAACAAGTCAAATTCAAGTTCTTAGTGCGTAATAAGTGTGGAATAAGTCAAAATCAAGTTCTTAATTCAGATTAAGTGCAGAACAAGTCAAATTCAAGTTCTTAGTGCGTAATAAGTGTGGAATAAGTCAAAATCAAGTTCTTAATTCAGATTAAGTGCAGAACAAGTCAAATTCAAGTTCTTAGTGCGTAATAAGTGTGGAATAAGTCAAAATCTAGTTCTTAATTCAGATTAAGTGCAGAACAAGTCAAATTCAAGTTCTTAGTGCGTAATAAGTGTGGAATAAGTCAAAATCTAGTTCTTAATTCAGATTAAGTGCAAAACAAGTCAAATTCAAGTTCTTAGTGCGTAATTAGTGTGGAATAAGTCAAAATCTAGTTCTTAATTCAGATTAAGTGCAAAACAAGTCAAATTCAAGTTCTTAGTGCGTAATAAGTGTGGAATAAGTCAAAATCTAGTTCTTAATTCAGATTAAGTGCAAAACAAGTCAAATTCAAGTTCTTAGTGCGTAATTAGTGTGGAATAAGTCAAAATCTAGTTCTTAATTCAGATTAAGTGCAGAATAAGTCAAATTCAAGTTCTTAGTGCGTAATAAGTGTGGAATAAGTCAAAATCAAGTTCTTAATTCAGATTAAGTGCAGAATAAGTCAAATTCAAGTTCTTAGTGCGTAATAAGTGTGGAATAAGTCAAAATCTAGTTCTTAATTCAGATTAAGTGCAAAACAAGTCAAATTCAAGTTCTTAGTGCGGAATAAGTGTGGAATAAGTCAAAATCAAGTTCTTAATTCAGATTAAGAGCAGAACAAGTCAAATTAAAGTTCTAAGTGCGTAATAAGTGTGGAATAAGTCAAAATCTAGTTCTTAATTCAGATTAAGTGCAGAACAAGTCAAATTCAAGTTCTTAGTGCGTAATAAGTGTGGAATAAGTCAAAATCTAGTTTTTAATTCAGATTAAGTGCAGAATAAGTCAAATTCAAGTTCTTAGTGCGTAATAAGTGTGGAATAAGTCAAAATCTAGTTCTTAATTCAGATTAAGTGCAAAACAAGTCAAATTCAAGTTCTTAGTGCGTAATAAGTGTGGAATAAGTCAAAATCTAGTTCTTAATTCAGATTAAGCGCAAAACAAGTCAAATTCAAGTTCTTAGTGCGTAATTAGTGTGGAATAAGTCAAAATCTAGTTCTTAATTCAGATTAAGTGCAAAACAAGTCAAATTCAAGTTCTTAGTGCGTAAAAAGTGTGGAATAAGTCAAAATCTAGTTCTTAATTCAGATTAAGTGCAAAACAAGTCAAATTCAAGTTCTTAGTGCGTAAAAAGTGTGGAATAAGTCAAAATCTAGTTTTTAATTCAGATTAAGTGCAGAATAAGTCAAATTCAAGTTCTTAGTGCGTAATAAGTGTGGAATAAGTCAAAATCTAGTTCTTAATTCAGATTAAGTGCAGAATAAGTCAAATTCAAGTTCTTAGTGTGGAATAAGTGTGGAATAAGTCAAAATCAAGTTCTTAATTCAGATTAAGTGCAGAACAAGTCAAATTCAAGTTCTTAGTGCGTAATAAGTGTGGAATAAGTCAAAATCAAGTTCTTGATTCAGATTAAGTGCAGAATAAGTCAAATTCAAGTTCTTAGTGCGTAATAAGTGTGGAATAAGTCAAAATCTAGTTCTCAATTCAGATTAAGTGCAGAACAAGTCAAATTAAAGTTCTAAGTGCGTAATAAGTGTGGAATAAGTCAAAATCTAGTTCTTAATTCAGATTAAGTGCAGAACAAGTCAAATTCAAGTTCTTAGTGCGTAATAAGTGTGGAATAAGTCAAAATCTAGTTTTTAATTCAGATTAAGTGCAGAACAAGTCAAATTCAAGTTCTTAGTGCGTAATAAGTGTGGAATAAGTCAAAATCTAGTTTTTAATTCAGATTAAGTGCAGAATAAGTCAAATTCAAGTTCTTAGTGCGTAATAAGTGTGGAATAAGTCAAAATCTAGTTCTTAATTCAGATTAAGTGCAAAACAAGTCAAATTCAAGTTCTTAGTGCGTAATAAGTGTGGAATAAGTCAAAATCAAGTTCTTAATTCAGATTAAGAGCAGAACAAGACAAATTAAAGTTCTAAGTGCGTAATAAGTGTGGAATAAGTCAAAATCTAGTTCTTAATTCAGATTAAGTGCAGAGCAAGTCAAATTCAAGTTCTTAGTGCGTAATAAGTGTGGAATAAGTCAAAATCTAGTTCTTAATTCAGATTAAGTGCAGAACAAGTCAAATTCAAGTTCTTAGTGCGTAATAAGTGTGGAATAAGTCAAAATCAAGTTCTTAATTCAGATTAAGAGCAGAACAAGTCAAATTAAAGTTCTAAGTGCGTAATAAGTGTGGAATAAGTCAAAATCTAGTTCTTAATTCAGATTAAGTGCAGAACAAGTCAAATTCAAGTTCTTAGTGCGTAATTAGTGTGGAATAAGTCAAAATCTAGTTTTTAATTCAGATTAAGTGCAGAATAAGTCAAATTCAAGTTCTTAGTGCGTAATAAGTGTGGAATAAGTCAAAATCTAGTTCTTAATTCAGATTAAGTGCAAAACAAGTCAAATTCAAGTTCTTAGTGAGTAATAAGTGTGGAATAAGTCAAAATCTAGTTCTTAATTCAGATTAAGTGCAGAACAAGTCAAATTCAAGTTCTTAGTGCGTAATAAGTGTGGAATAAGTCAAAATCTAGTTCTTAATTCAGATTAAGTGCAGAACAAGTCAAATTCAAGTTCTTAGTGCGGAATAAGTGTGGAATAAGTCAAAATCTAGTTTTTAATTCAGATTAAGTGCAGAATAAGTCAAATTCAAGTTCTTAGTGCGTAATAAGTGTGGAATAAGTCAAAATCTAGTTCTTAATTCAGATTAAGTGCAAAACAAGTCAAATTCAAGTTCTTAGTGCGTAATAAGTGTGGAATAAGTCAAAATCTAGTTCTTAATTCAGATTAAGTGCAGAACAAGTCAAATTCAAGTTCTTAGTGCGTAATAAGTGTGGAATAAGTCAAAATCAAGTTCTTAATTCAGATTAAGAGCAGAACAAGTCAAATTCAAGTTCTAAGTGCGTAATAAGTGTGGAATAAGTCAAAATCTAGTTCTTAATTCAGATTAAGTGCAAAACAAGTCAAATTCAAGTTCTGTTAAACAAATTCTTATTTGTTTATAAAAATGAATTAAGTCAAATGAAGATTAAAAATCTCGTTATTTAATAATTCAAAATAACGTTCCTTTGAAAATTGAATTATATTAGTTGCTATAAAATAGTTTTAGAACAGTCAGAATTAGTACAAAAAGTCAGAGAGTTAAAAAGAACAAGTGAAGGAAGTCAGATAAAGAGAAGTTGAAATAAAAAAGATTAATTAGTTAAAGAGCTGAAAAACGTACAAAAAGGAAAAAGAGTAAGTTTAAAGTCATTTAATTAAGAAAATATGAAATTAATTTATTGTATCAAAAGGATTAAAAAGAGTGAAAATTAAAATACAAAAAATGGACAACGCATGATAAGTCCAATAAAAATTAAAATAAAACATATAAATCAATGAAATACAAGAAAATCTATATACGTCTTTATTAATCTCGAATGTTAAATAAAAGCTTTAAAAAAATTATGACATTTTAATCTCTTTTTGGAGAAATTTAAACTCTTTTTGAGAAAATTTAATCTCTTTTTGAGAAAAATTATTGTGAATTTAACCTTGAATTTTGGCATTGTGTGAAAAAATAAGAATTCTTTCAAGAATAATTAATGAGAAATTGCAGTTACTGCAATAAGAAAGCTTCTATTTATGATAAGAAGATCCAATGCGTTCAAAGAAGTTGCAAATATTGGGTTCACGAATATTGTAAGTCAAAAAGATCCAGTAAATCAAGTGATAATCAAAACTTTTATTGTAAATTACATGCTGTCGCTTTAAATGTTTCGTATTTGTCTGATATTTATGTAACAAGGGAAATGACTATCCCACGAACGCCAATAAATAATTTAAATGGTGAAAGTAGTGAAACAGAAGATCCAGCTGATGAAACTGAAGAGATACAGCAGGAAGAAAACAACCAGAATATAACCAAAGAGTTTTCCAACATAATAATCAATAGTGAAGATGATACTTTTCATGAATTTGATCAATCTCAGATCATTAGATCTACTGCCTTTAGTAATAACTTTGAAACTTCTCAAACTAATAACACAATTTGTCCTCAACCTTCAAAATTTAGTAAAAATGCTGAATCCTCTTCTCATTATGTCCCTAATAACATCCATAATCAATTAAGTGCTCCATCGTTTAGTGGAACTTCATCTTTACCTACTAAATGTTGTTATGTGTGCAAGAAGGATGCAAAAAGACATGCATTTGTGTGTAAAGGATGTAAGAAAGTTTGTCACCCTATATGTTTGAGAGACGATGAAGATCCAACGTCTGATAGCCAAACTGAATCGTATGTTTGCCATGAATGTATGAAAGTGTTACACAATTTAAGCATGAATGTAAATAAAACTCCAAAAATCAATAATTGTAATAATTTTCAATCATCACCCGATGATATTGAGGCGAACAATCGATTCCATAATCCAGAAGAAGAGGAAGAAACTTCCATAACAACAAGTAAAATTCAAAAGAGAGAATTTAACAACAATTTCTCAAAAAATAAGACTTTTGCTTATCCTAATGCTACTTTGTCCAATTCCAATGCAAATAATGAGCTGGAATACTACATTGTGAAGTTACAATACAATAAATTGCCTGTCGTAGTCGATTCTGATTTGTCTTGGTCGGTTTTTTATAGTGCGTTCATTCGCACAAAGAGCTTATTTGATGCTGATGAGAATGTCATACGGTTACAAGCAGCAATTAAAGACGAAACTGTCAAAAGAATTGGTGGAAAAGGTCTGTTCAATCCGAAGACATATTTAAAATGTGTCGAAGATGTCAATAAGCGTCTGAAACATAGCTATAATTTCTTGAATACAGAAGCTACATCTCTGGAAAGTCATGGAAGAATTAAAGCTGAAAACAAGCAAAAGTTGGTAGACTATATTGATAGAGTAAGAAATTTCTCTACTTTAGCTGAAGCATATCGTGATTTGTCTTATTCCACTAATAAAAGATTTTTAGCAAATTTGTCCGACGTTCTACCTATGTTCATTCGTAATAAATGGGAAACGAAGCAAGCAGATTTGGAAGATAGTCGAATTATTCCGTCCATAAAACATTTCATTGAGGTTCTTGAAAGAGAATTGCCACGATTGGAAGCTAGCATTAGAAACGACAAGCTTATAAGTACTGATAAAAAGTCAGATGTTAAATCCTCTCACAAAGATCATGACAGAAGACAAAGAAATAATCACATAAAAACTGATTCGAAAAATTCCTTTATTAAAGGAAATAATCCTAAAGCAAATGAAACATCTTATAATTATCATCCTAAGACAAGTTTTTGTTGGTTCCACAAGAATAAAGAGCATCCAGGCAACAGATGTTCTGCTTTGTGGAAGTTAGATGGTAAGTCTGTTTCCGACTTAGCCAAAAAAGCTAAAATTTGTACATATTGTGGCCAGTCTCAACACAATCCATGTCCCTACAGCGCAAATTTAAAGTGCAAAATCGAAGGATGTGATCATTTACATCATTCTTTGTTTTGTTTCAAAAGGAAAGTCAAAAGTAATCAAACATCAAGTCCTAATAATAGAAGAAACAATCCCACAAACCCTTCAAACAATGCCAATGTAGATGATAATGCCAGTAGAAATAATAATAATGTCAATAATGACGTAGAAAGTTTAATTGAAGATCTGACGAACCATGCATATTATTCTAATATTCCACAAGACTTGAGAAACTACTTAAGTCAATATAATAATGCTCACAGAACCAATCATATAGTCACCAACTATAAGAATGACAAAGTTCAGCACAATGTTATGAAGAAAAGTGAGAAATCAATTCTAAGCGTGTTAGTCCTTACTTTAGAAAACAAAGAAAAATGTGCACTTCTAATAGATTCAGGAAGTACAGTTTCTTTAATCGAAGAAAGTGTAGCAAATAAATTGAAATTAGTAGGTCCTTGGCTACCGCTTACATTGACATGGTCAGGAAATCAGCAAAGAAATGACCATGCTTCACGAATTGTCAAAATTAATGTCTCAAATCCACATAATAAAGATGAAAGTATATTCTCATATTTTAGAACTGTGAAAAATCTACAAATTTGTCCCCAAAAGTTCGTGGCCAATGAATTTTACACTCGATTCCCTCAATTTGATAAATTTAAGTTGCAAGATTACTCTAATATTGTTGGAATTATAGGAATAGATAATCCTGTCTACTTTGAACAATTGGAATCCATTAGGGCTGTTAGTAATGATGAATGTCAATATGTAGGCGTTAAAACTCCACTTGGAGACTACATTTTTGGCACTGAAAATCCATTAAGTAAGATATATAGCAAGTTAAACAATACTAAACTTCTAAAGATTGAAAATAAATCGAATTTTCATTGCGTTTTGACATCAGAAGAGCAAAATGAGCTTGAAGAAATGGAAAGAGAAGTAATGGGAAGTGATTATCGAAAGCCTAAAGAAGATGATCATCTTATTGTACACGATGAAGCCGCATTAAATTTACTTGAATCAAAAGTCAAGAAAGACCTTAATGAGAATCATTATGTATCCCCTTTATTGTGGAATAGCGAAAAAATTGTTCTCCCTACTAACGATTCCTATAAAGTTGCTATAAGAAGATTTCATATTGTAGAAAAAGAAGCCATAAGACAAAATAGGATCGATGAATGTAATGATCAAATAAAAAATCTTGTTGAAAAAGGATATGCCACTGAAATGAGTCAAGAAGAAGCTAGTAAACCTCATAATAAAGCTTACTATAACCCAATTTTCTTCATATATCCTCCTAATAAAAGAACCAGAATGATTTGGGATCTAGCTTGTAAAGTAAACGGTAAAAGCTTGAATGATTATCTTTTTTCGGGACCAAATTTATACAACAATCTGCTTGAAATCTTATTTAAAATGAGACAGGGACGTTACTTAATTAAAGGTGATATAGGTGAAATGTTTCACCAAATTAAAGTAGATGATGATGATACGAATTGTTTGAGATTCTTGTTTCGTTTTTCTCCGAATGAAAATATAAGAATATTTAAAATGAATGTGCTACCTTTTGGAGCAAAATGTAGTCCTGTAATTTCTCAATTTGTAAAGAACATTGTTGCAAAAGATCATTTAGAAACTTACAAAGAAGCATCACAAGCAATTATAAAAAATGCTTATGTTGACGATATCATAATGTCTGTAAATAATTCAGAAAATGCTATAAAATTAGCTGTTGATATGAAAAGAGTTTTAGCCACAGGTGGTTTCAATTTATTAAAAATTAACAGCAATGATAATCAAGTTATTACAAAGATTAAATCATCACTTACTCCAAATGAAATAAATAATGAAAAATTGTTCACTAATGAATCTTGTGAAAAGTTGCTTGGATATAATGTAAATTTCCATACAGATGAAATTTATGTTGACCTAAATTTGTCCAAAATTCCTTTTGATATTTTAAATGGCACTAAAATACCAACATTAAGACATGTCATTAAATTACTAATGTCAATCTTCGATCCTTTAGGCTTAATACAATTTATTACTTCAAAGTTAAAGATCGTGTATCATCGTGCAACTTTATCAAAAATCAGCTGGGACGAAGATATAAAGCAAGAACATTTTGGACTGTGGAAGTTGTGTCTGGATTGGATTAATCAAGCAAAAGCTATTAAAGTACCAAGAAATTACTGCGACAATATAAACGAGGTATGTAAAACTGAAATGTGGTGTTTTGGCGATGCAGGAGTAGAAATGATGTGCGGAATAATATATGCAAGGTTCATGAACAGAAATAATG
>OU895880.1:16627595-16675775 GCA_917627325.4 Chironomus riparius
AATCTAGTTCTTAATTCAGATTAAGTGCAGAACAAGTCAAATTCAAGTTCTTTAGTGCGTAATAAGTGTGGAATAAGTCAAAATCTAGTTCTTAATTCAGATTAAGTGCAGAACAAGTCAAATTCAAGTTCTTAGTGCGTTATAAGTGTGGAATAAGTCAAAATCTAGTTCTTAATTCAGATTAAGTGCAGAACAAGTCAAATTCAAGTTCTTAGTGATAAATAAAGTGTGGAATAAGTCAAAATCTAGTTCTTATTTCAGATTAAGTGCAGAACAAGTCAAATTTAAGTTCTTAGTGCGTAATAAGTGTGGAATAAGTCGAAATCAAGTTCTTAATTCAGATTAAGTGCAGAACAAGTCAAATTCAAGTTCTTAGTGCGTAATAAGTGTGGGAATAAGTCAAAATCTAGTTCTTAATTCAGATTAAGTGCAGAACAAGTCAAATTCAAGTTCTTAGTGCGGAATAAAGTGTGGAATAAGTCAAAATCTAGTTCTTAATTCAGATTAAGTGCAGAACAAGTCAAATTCAAGTTCTTAGTGCGTAATAAGTGTTGAATAAGTCAAAATCTAATTCTTAATTCAGATTAAGTGGCAGAACAAGTCCACATTCAAGTTCTTAGTGCGGAATAAGTGTGGAATAAGTCAAAATCTAGTTCTTAATTCAGATTAAGTGCCGAATAAGTCAAATTCAAGTTCTTAGTGAGTAATACGTGTGGAATAAGTCAAAATCTAGTTCTTAATTCAGATTAAGTGCAAAACAAGTCAAATTCAAGTTCTTAGTGCGTAATAAGTGTGGAATAAGTCAAACTCAAGTTCTTAATTCAGATTAAGTGCAAAACAAGGCAAATTCAAGTTCTTAGTGCGTAATAAGTGTGGAATAAGTCAAAATCTAGTTCTTAATTCAGATTAAGTGCAGAACAAGTCAAATTCAAGTTCTTAGTGCGTAATAAGTGTGGAATAAGTCAAAATCTAATTCTTAATTCAGATTAAGTGCAGAACAAGTCACATTCAAGTTCTTAGTGCGGAATAAGTGTGGAATAAGTCAAAATCTAGTTCTTAATTCAGATTAAGTGCCGAATAAGTCAAATTCAAGTTCTTAGTGAGTAATACGTGTGGAATAAGTCAAAATCTAGTTCTTAATTCAGATTAAGTGCAAAACAAGTCAAATTCAAGTTCTTAGTGCGGAATAAGTGTGGAATAATCAAAATCTAGTTCTTAATTCAGATTAAGTGCAGAATAAGTCAAATTCAAGTTCTTAGTGCGTAATAAGTGTGGAATAAGTCAAAATCTAGTTCTTAATTCAGATTAAGTGCAGAAACAAGTCACATTCAAGTTCTTAGTGATAAATAAGTGTGGAATAAGTCAAAATCTAGTTCTTATTTCAGATTAAGTGCAGAACAAGTCAAATTTAAGTTCTTAGTGCGTAATAAGTGTGGAATAAGTCGAAATCAAGTTCTTAATTCAGATTAAGTGCAGAACAAGTCAAATTCAAGTTCTTAGTGCGTAATAAGTGTGGAATAAGTCAAAATCTAGTTCTTAATTCAGATTAAGTGCAGAACAAGTCAAATTCAAGTTCTTAGTGCGTAATAAGTGTGGAATAAGTCAAAATCTAGTTCTTAATTCAGATTAAGTGCAGAACAAGTCACATTCAAGTTCTTAGTGATAAATAAGTGTGGAATAAGTCAAAATCTAGTTCTTATTTCAGATTAAGTGCAGAACAAGTCAAATTTAAGTTCTTAGTGCGTAATAAGTGTGGAATAAGTCGAAATCAAGTTCTTAATTCAGATTAAGTGCAGAACAAGTCAAATTCAAGTTCTTAGTGCGTAATAAGTGTGGAATAAGTCAAAATCTAGTTCTTAATTCAGATTAAGTGCAGAACAAGTCAAATTCAAGTTCTTAGTGCGTAATAAGTGTGGAATAAGTCAAAATCTAGTTCTTAATTCAGATTAAGTGCAGAACAAGTCAAATTCAAGTTCTTAGTGCGTAATAAGTGTGGAATAAGTCAAAATCTAGTTCTTAATTCAGATTAAGTGCAGAACAAGTCACATTCAAGTTCTTAGTGATAAATAAGTGTGGAATAAGTCAAAATCTAGTTCTTATTTCAGATTAAGTGCAGAACAAGTCAAATTTAAGTTCTTAGTGCGTAATAAGTGTGGAATAAGTCGAAATCAAGTTCTTAATTCAGATTAAGTGCAGAACAAGTCAAATTCAAGTTCTTAGTGCGTAATAAGTGTGGAATAAGTCAAAATCTAGTTCTTAATTCAGATTAAGTGCAGAACAAGTCAAATTCAAGTTCTTAGTGCGGAAAAAGTGTGGAATAAGTCAAAATCTAGTTCTTAATTCAGATTAAGTGCAGAACAAGTCAAATTCAAGTTCTTAGTGCGTAATAAGTGTGGAATAAGTCAAAATCTAATTCTTAATTCAGATTAAGTGCAGAACAAGTCACATTCAAGTTCTTAGTGCGGAATAAGTGTGGAATAAGTCAAAATCTAGTTCTTAATTCAGATTAAGTGCCGAATAAGTCAAATTCAAGTTCTTAGTGAGTAATACGTGTGGAATAAGTCAAAATCTAGTTCTTAATTCAGATTAAGTGCAAAACAAGTCAAATTCAAGTTCTTAGTGCGGAATAAGTGTGGAATAAATCAAAATCTAGTTCTTAATTCAGATTAAGTGCAGAATAAGTCAAATTCAAGTTCTTATCGCGTAATAAGTGTGGAATAAGTCAAACTCAAGTTCTTAATTCAGATTAAGTGCAAAACAAGGCAAATTCAAGTTCTTAGTGCGTAATAAGTGTGGAATAAGTCAAAATCTAGTTCTTAATTCAGATTAAGTGCAGAACAAGTCACATTCAAGTTCTTAGTGCGGAATAAGTGTGGAATAAGTCAAAATCTAGTTCTTAATTCAGATTAAGCGCAGAATAAGTCAAATTCAAGTTCTTAGTGCGTAATAAGTGTGGAATAAGTCAAAATCAAGTTCTTAATTCAGATTAAGTGCAGAACAAGTCAAATTCAAGTTCTTGGTGCGGAATAAGTGTGGAATAAGTCAAAATCTAGTTCTTAATTCAGATTAAGTGCAAAACAAGTCAAATTCAAGTTCTTAGTGCGTAATAAGTGTGGAATAAGTCAAAATCTAGTTCTTAATTCAGATTAAGTGCAAAACAAGTCAAATTTAAGTTCTTAGTGCAGAATAAGTGTGGAATAAGTCAAAATCTAGTTCTTAATTCAGATTAAGTGCAAAACAAGTCAAATTCAAGTTCTTAGTGCGTAATAAGTGTGGAATAAGTCAAAATCTAGTTCTTAATTCAGATTAAGTGCAAAACAAGTCAAATTCAAGTTCTTAGTGCGGAATAAGTGTGGAATAAGTCAAACTCTAGTTCTTAATTCAGATTAAGTGCAGAATAAGTCAAATTCAAGTTCTTAGTGCGTAATAAGTGTGGAATAAGTCAAAATCTAGTTCTTAATTCAAATTAAGTGCAGAACAAGTCAAATTCATGTTCTTAGTGCGTAATAAGTGTGGAATAAGTCAAAATCTAGTTCTTAATTCAGATTAAGTGCAGAACAAGTCAAATTCAAGTTCTTAGTGCGTAATAAGTGTGGAATAAGTCAATATCTAGTTCTTAATTCAGATTAAGTGCAAAACAAGTCAAATTCAAGTTCTTAGTGCGTAATAAGTGTGGAATAAGTCAAAAACTAGTTCTTAATTCAAATTAAGTGCAAAACAAGTCAAATTCAAGTTCTTAGTGCGTAATAAGTGTGGAATAAGTCAAAATCTAGTTCTTAATTCAGATTAAGTGCAGAATAAGTCAAATTCAAGTTCTTAGTGCGGAATAAGTGTGGAATAAGTCAAAATCAAGTTCTTAATTCAGATTAAGTGCAGAACAAGTCAAATTCAAATTCTTAGTGCGTAATAAGTGTGGAATAAGTCAAAATCTAGTTCTTAATTCAGATTAAGTGCAAAACAAGTCAAATTCAAGTTCTTAGTGCGTAATAAGTGTGGAATAAGTCAAAAACTAGTTCCTAATTCAAATTAAGTGCAAAACAAGTCAAATTCAAGTTCTTAGTGCGGAATAAATGTGGAATAAGTCAAAATCTAGTTCTTAATTCAGATTAAGTGCAGAATAAGTCAAATTCAAGTTCTTAGTGCGGAATAAGTGTGGAATAAGTCAAAATCAAGTTCTTAATTCAGATTAAGTGCAGAACAAGTCAAATCAAATTCTTAGTGCGTAATAAGTGTGGAATAAGTCAAAATCTAGTTCTTAATTCAGATTAAGTGCAAAACAAGTCAAATTCAAGTTCTTAGTGCGTAATAAGTGTGGAATAAGTCAAAATCTAGTTCTTAATTCAGATTAAGTGCAGAACAAGTCAAATTCAAGTTCTTAGTGCGTAATAAGTGTGGAATAAGTCAAAATCAAGTTCTTAATTCAGATTAAGTGCAGAACAAGTCAAATTCAAGTTCTTAGTGCGTAATAAGTGTGGAATAAGTCAAAATCTAGTTCTTAATTCAGATTAAGTGCAGAACAAGTCAAATTCAAGTTCTTAGTGCGTAATAAGTGTGGAATAAGTCAAAATCAAGTTCTTAATTCAGATTAAGTGCAAAACAAGTCAAATTCAAGTTCTTAGTGCGGAATAAATGTGGAATAAGTCAAAATCTAGTTCTTAATTCAGATTAAGTGCAGAATAAGTCAAATTCAAGTTCTTAGTGCGGAATAAGTGTGGAATAAGTCAAAATCAAGTTCTTAATTCAGATTAAGTGCAGAACAAGTCAAATTCAAGTTCTTAGTGCGTAATAAGTGTGGAATAAGTCGAAATCTAGTTCTTAATTCAGATTAAGTGCAAAACAAGTCAAATTCAAGTTCTTAGTGCGTAATAAGTGTGGAATAAGTCAAAATCTAGTTCTTAATTCAGATTAAGTGCAGAAAAATTCACATTCAAGTTCTTAGTGTGGAATAAGTGTGGAATAAGTCAAAATCTAGTTCTTAATTCAGATTAAGTGCAGAATAAGTCAAATTCAAGTTCTTAGTGCGTAATAAGTGTGGAATAAGTCAAAATCTAGTTCTTAATTCAGATTAAGTGCAGAACAAGTCAAATTCAAGTTCTTAGTGCGTAATAAGTGTGGAATAAGTCAAAATCAAGTTCTTAATTCAGATTAAGTGCAGAACAAGTCAAATTCAAGTTCTTAGTGCGTAATAAGTGTGGAATAAGTCAAAATCAAGTTCTTAATTCAGATTAAGAGCAGAACAAGTCAAATTCAAGTTCTTAGTGCGTAATAAGTGTGAAATAAGTCAAAATCTAGTTCGTAATTCAGATTAAGTGCAGAACAAGTCAAATTCAAGTTCTTAGTGCGTAATAAGTGTGGAATAAGTCAAAATCAAGTTCTTAATTTAGATTAAGTGCAGAACAAGTCAAATTCAAGTTCTTAGTGCGTAATAAGTGTGGAATAAGTCAAAATCAAGTTCTTAATTCAGATTAAGAGCAGAACAAGTCAAATTCAAGTTCTTAGTGCGTAATTAGTATGGAATAAGTCAAAATCTAGTTCTTAATTCAGATTAAGTGCAAAACAAGTCAAATTCAAGTTCTTAGTGCGTAATAAGTGTGGAATAAGTCAAAATCTAATTCTTAATTCAGATTAAGTGCAGAACAAGTCAAATTCAAGTTATTAGTGCGGAATAAGTGTGGAATAAGTCAAAATCAAGTTCTTAATTCAGATTAAGTGCAAAACAAGTCAAATTCAAGTTCTTAGTGCGTAATAAGTGTGGAATAAGTCAAAATCTAGTTCTTAATTCAGATTAAGTGCAGAATAAGTCAAATTCAACTTCTTAGTGCGTAATAAGTGTGGAATAAGTCAAAATTAAGTTCTTAATTCAGATTAAGTGCAGAACAAGTCAAATTCAAGTTCTTAGTGCGGAATAAGTGTGGAATAAGTCAAAATCTAGTTCTTAATTCAGATTAAGTGCAAAACAAGTCAAATTCAAGTTCTTAGTGCGTAATAAGTGTGAAATAAGTCAAAATCTAGTTCTTAATTCAGATTAAGTGCAAAACAAGTCAAATTTAAGTTCTTAGTGCGTAATAAGTGTAGAATAAGTCAAAATCTAGTTCTTAATTCAGATTAAGTGCAGAACAAGTCAAATTCAAGTTCTTAGTGAGGAATAAGTCAAAATCTAGTTCTTAATTCAGATTAAGTGCAGAATAAGTCAAATTCAAGTTCTTAGTGCGTAATAAGTGTGGAATAAGTCAAAATCAAGTTCTTAATTCAGATTAAGTGCAGAACAAGTCAAATTCAAATTCTTAGTGCGTAATAAGTGTGGAATAAGTCAAAATCTAGTTCTTAATTCAGATTAAGTGCAGAACAAGTCAAATTCAAGTTCTTAGTGCGTAATAAGTGTGGAATAAGTCAAAATCTAGTTCTTAATTCAGATTAAGTGCAGAACAAGTCACATTCAAGTTCTTAGTGATAAATAAGTGTGGAATAAGTGAAAATCTAGTTCTTATTTCAGATTAAGTGCAGAACAAGTCAAATTTAAGTTCTTAGTGCGTAATAAGTGTGAAATAAGTCAAAATCTAGTTCTTAATTCAGATTAAGTGCAGAACAAGTCAAATTCAAGTTCTTAGTGAGGAATAAGTCAAAATCTAGTTCTTAATTCAGATTAAGTGCAGAATAAGTCAAATTCAAGTTCTTAGTGCGTAATAAGTGTGGAATAAGTCAAAATCAAGTTCTTAATTCAGATTAAGTGCAGAACAAGTCAAATTCAAGTTCTTAGTGCGTAATAAGTGTGGAATAAGTCAAAATCTAGTTCTTAATTCAGATTAAGTGCAGAACAAGTCAAATTCAAGTTCTTAGTGCGTAATAAGTGTGGAATAAGTCAAAATCTAGTTCTTAATTCAGATTAAGTGCAGAACAAGTCACATTCAAGTTCTTAGTGATAAATAAGTGTGGAATAAGTCAAAATCTAGTTCTTAATTCAGATTAAGTGCAGAATAAGTCAAATTCAAGTTCTTAGTGCGTAATAAGTGTGGAATAAGTCAAAATCTAGTTCTTAATTCAGATTAAGTGCAGAACAAGTCAAATTCAAGTTCTTAGTGCGTAATAAGTGTGGAATAAGTCAAAATCAAGTTCTTAATTCAGATTAAGTGCAGAACAAGTCAAATTCAAGTTCTTAGTGCGTAATAAGTGTGGAATAAGTCAAAATCAAGTTCTTAATTCAGATTAAGAGCAGAACAAGTCAAATTCAAGTTCTTAGTGCGTAATAAGTGTGGAATAAGTCAAAATCTAGTTCTTAATTCAGATTAAGTGCAGAATAAGTCAAATTCAAGTTCTTAGTGCGTAATAAGTGTAGAATAAGTCAAAATCTAGTTCTTAATTCAGATTAAGTGCAGAACAAGTCAAATTCAAGTTCTTAGTGCGTAATAAGTGTGGAATAAGTCAAAATCTAGTTCTTAATTCAGATTAAGTGCAGAACAAGTCAAATTCAAGTTCTTAGTGCGTAATAAGTGTGGAATAAGTCAAAATTAAGTTCTTAATTCAGATTAAGTGCAGAACAAGTCAAATTCAAGTTCTTAGTGCGGAATAAGTGTGGAATAAGTCAAAATCTAGTTCTTAATTCAGATTAAGTGCAAAACAAGTCAAATTCAAGTTCTTAGTGCGTAATAAGTGTGAAATAAGTCAAAATCTAGTTCTTAATTCAGATTAAGTGCAGAACAAGTCAAATTAAGTTCTTAGTGCGTAATAAGTGTGGAATAAGTCAAAATCTAGTTCTTAATTCAGATTAAGTGCAGAACAAGTCAAATTCAAGTTCTTAGTGTGGAATAAGTCAAAATCAAGTTCTTAATTCAGATTAAGTGCAGAATAAGTCAAATTCAAGTTCTTAGTGCGTAATAAGTGTGGAATAAGTCAAAATCTAGTTCTTAATTCAGATTAAGTGCAGAACAAGTCAAATTCAAGTTCTTAGTGCGTAATAAGTGTGGAATAAGTCAAAATCTAGTTCTTAATTCAGATTAAGTGCAGAACAAGTCACATTCAAGTTCTTAGTGATAAATAAGTGTGGAATAAGTGAAAATCTAGTTCTTATTTAAAATTAAGTGCAGAACAAGTCAAATTTAAGTTCTTAGTGCGTAATAAGTGTGAAATAAGTCAAAATCTAGTTCTTAATTCAGATTAAGTGCAGAACAAGTCAAATTCAAGTTCTTAGTGAGGAATAAGTCAAAATCTAGTTCTTAATTCAGATTAAGTGCAGAATAAGTCAAATTCAAGTTCTTAGTGCGTAATAAGTGTGGAATAAGTCAAAATCAAGTTCTTAATTCAGATTAAGTGCAGAACAAGTCAAATTCAAGTTCTTAGTGCGTAATAAGTGTGGAATAAGTCAAAATCTAGTTCTTAATTCAGATTAAGTGCAGAACAAGTCAAATTCAAGTTCTTAGTGCGTAATAAGTGTGGAATAAGTCAAAATCTAGTTCTTAATTCAGATTAAGTGCAGAACAAGTCACATTCAAGTTCTTAGTGATAAATAAGTGTGGAATAAGTCAAAATCTAGTTCTTAATTCAGATTAAGTGCAGAATAAGTCAAATTCAAGTTCTTAGTGCGTAATAAGTGTGGAATAAGTCAAAATCTAGTTCTTAATTCAGATTAAGTGCAGAACAAGTCAAATTCAAGTTCTTAGTGCGTAATAAGTGTGGAATAAGTCAAAATCAAGTTCTTAATTCAGATTAAGTGCAGAACAAGTCAAATTCAAGTTCTTAGTGCGTAATAAGTGTGGAATAAGTCAAAATCAAGTTCTTAATTCAGATTAAGAGCAGAACAAGTCAAATTCAAGTTCTTAGTGCGTAATAAGTGTGGAATAAGTCAAAATCTAGTTCTTAATTCAGATTAAGTGCAGAACAAGTCAAATTCAAGTTCTTAGTGCGTAATAAGTGTAGAATAAGTCAAAATCTAGTTCTTAATTCAGATTAAGTGCAGAACAAGTCAAATTCAAGTTCTTAGTGCGTAATAAGTGTGGAATAAGTCAAAATCTAGTTCTTAATTCAGATTAAGTGCAGAACAAGTCAAATTCAAGTTCTTAGTGCGTAATAAGTGTGGAATAAGTCAAAATTAAGTTCTTAATTCAGATTAAGTGCAGAACAAGTCAGATTCAAGTTCTTAGTGCGGAATAAGTGTGGAATAAGTCAAAATCTAGTTCTTAATTCAGATTAAGTGCAAAACAAGTCAAATTCAAGTTCTTAGTGCGTAATAAGTGTGAAATAAGTCAAAATCTAGTTCTTAATTCAGATTAAGTGCAGAACAAGTCAAATTTAAGTTCTTAGTGCGTAATAAGTGTGGAATAAGTCAAAATCTAGTTCTTAATTCAGATTAAGTGCAGAACAAGTCAAATTCAAGTTCTTAGTGTGGAATAAGTCAAAATCAAGTTCTTAATTCAGATTAAGTGCAGAATAAGTCAAATTCAAGTTCTTAGTGCGTAATAAGTGTGGAATAAGTCAAAATCAAGTTCTTAATTCAGATTAAGTGCAGAACAAGTCAAATTCAAGTTCTTAGTGCGTAATAAGTGTGGAATAAGTCAAAATCTAGTTCTTAATTCAGATTAAGTGCAGAACAAGTCAAATTCAAGTTCTTAGTGCGTAATAAGTGTGGAATAAGTCAAAATCTAGTTCTTAATTCAGATTAAGTGCAGAACAAGTCACATTCAAGTTCTTAGTGATAAATAAGTGTGGAATAAGTCAAAATCTAGTTCTTATTTCAGATTAAGTGCAGAACAAGTCAAATTTAAGTTCTTAGTGCGTAATAAGTGTGGAATAAGTCAAAATCTAGTTCTTATTTCAGATTAAGTGCAGAACAAGTCAAATTCAAGTTCTTAGTGCGTAATAAGTGTGGAATAAGTCAAAATCTAGTTCTTAATTCAGATTAAGTGCAGAACAAGTCAAATTCAAGTTCTTAGTGATAAATAAGTGTGGAATAAGTCAAAATCTAGTTCTTAATTCAGATTAAGTGCAGAACAAGTCAAATTCAAGTTCTTAGTGCGTAATAAGTGTGGAATAAGTCAAAATCTAGTTCTTATTTCAGATTAAGTGCAGAACAAGTCAAATTTAAGTTCTTAGTGCGTAATAAGTGTGGAATAAGTCGAAATCAAGTTCTTAATTCAGATTAAGTGCAGAACAAGTCAAATTCAAGTTCTTAGTGCGTAATAAGTGTGGAATAAGTCAAAATCTAGTTCTTAATTCAGATTAAGTGCAGAACAAGTCAAATTCAAGTTCTTAGTGCGGAAAAAGTGTGGAATAAGTCAAAATCTAGTTCTTAATTCAGATTAAGTGCAGAACAAGTCAAATTCAAGTTCTTAGTGCGTAATAAGTGTGGAATAAGTCAAAATCTAATTCTTAATTCAGATTAAGTGCAGAACAAGTCACATTCAAGTTCTTAGTGCGTAATACGTGTGGAATAAGTCAAAATCTAGTTCTTAATTCAGATTAAGTGCAAAACAAGTCAAATTTAAGTTCTTAGTGCGTAATAAGTGTGGAATAAGTCGAAATCAAGTTCTTAATTCAGAGTAAGTGCAGAACAAGTCAAATTCAAGTTCTTAGTGCGTAATAAGTGTGGAATAAGTCAAAATCTAGTTCTTAATTCAGATTAAGTGCAGAACAAGTCAAATTCAAGTTCTTAGTGCGTAATAAGTGTGGAATAAGTCAAAATCTAGTTCTTAATTCAGATTAAGTGCAGAACAAGTCAAATTCAAGTTCTTAGTGCGTAATACGTGTGGAATAAGTCAAAATCTAGTTCTTAATTCAGATTAAGTGCAGAACAAGTCAAATTCAAGTTCTTAGTGCGGAAAAAGTGTGGAATAAGTCAAAATCTAGTTCTTAATTCAGATTAAGTGCAGAACAAGTCAAATTCAAGTTCTTAGTGCGTAATAAGTGTGGAATAAGTCAAAATCTAGTTCTTAATTCAGATTAAGTGCAGAACAAGTCAAATTCAAGTTCTTAGTGCGTAATAAGTGTGGAATAAGTCAAAATCTAGTTCTTAATTCAGATTAAGTGCAGAACAAGTCAAATTCAAGTTCTTAGTGCGGAAAAAGTGTGGAATAAGTCAAAATCTAGTTCTTAATTCAGATTAAGTGCAGAACAAGTCAAATTCAAGTTCTTAGTGCGTAATACGTGTGGAATAAGTCAAAATCTAGTTCTTAATTCAGATTAAGTGCAAAACAAGTCAAATTCAAGTTCTTAGTGCGTAATAAGTGTGGAATAAGTCAAAATCTAGTTCTTAATTCAGATTAAGTGCAAAACAAGTCAAATTCAAGTTCTTAGTGCGGAATAAGTAAGGAATAAATCAAAATCTAGTTCTTAATTCAGATTAAGTGCAGAATAAGTCAAATTCAAGTTCTTATCGCGTAATAAGTGTGGAATAAGTCAAAATCAAGTTCTTAATTCAGATTAAGTGCAGAACAAGTCAAATTCAAGTTATTAGTGCAGAATAAGTGTGGAATAAGTCAAAATCTAGTTCTTAATTCAGATTAAGTGCAAAACAAGTCAAATTCAAGTTCTTAGTGCGTAATAAGTGTGGAATAAGTCAAAATCTAGTTCTTAATTCAGATTAAGTGCAAAACAAGTCAAATTTAAGTTCTTAGTGCAGAATAAGTGTGGAATAAGTCAAAATCTAGTTCTTAATTCAGATTAAGTGCAAAACAAGTCAAATTCAAGTTCTTAGTGCGTAATAAGTGTGGAATAAGTCAAAATCTAGTTCTTAATTCAGATTAAGTGCAAAACAAGTCAAATTCAAGTTCTTAGTGCGGAATAAGTGTGGAATAAGTCAAAATCTAGTTCTTAATTCAGATTAAGTGCAGAATAAGTCAAATTCAAGTTCTTAGTGCGTAATAAGTGTGGAATAAGTCAAAATCTAGTTCTTAATTCAAATTAAGTGCAGAACAAGTCAAATTCATGTTCTTAGTGCGTAATAAGTGTGGAATAAGTCAAAATTTAGTTCTTAATTTAGATTAAGTGCAGAACAAGTCAAATTCAAGTTCTTAGTGCGTAATAAGTGTGGAATAAGTCAAAATCTAGTTCTTAATTCAGATTAAGTGCAAAACAAGTCAAATTCAAGTTCTTAGTGCGTAATAAGTGTGAAATAAGTCAAAATCTAGTTCTTAATTCAAATTAAGTGCAAAACAAGTCAAATTCAAGTTCTTAGTGCGTAATAAGTGTGGAATAAGTCAAAATCTAGTTCTTAATTCAGATTAAGTGCAAAACAAGTCAAATTCAAGTTCTTGGCGCGGAATAAATGTGGAATAAGTCAAAATCTAGTTCTTAATTCAAATTAAGTGCAGAATAAGTCAAATTCAAGTTCTTAGTGCGTAATAAGTGTGGAATAAGTCAAAATCTAGTTCTTAATTCAGATTAAGTGCAAAACAAGTCAAATTCAAGTTCTTAGTGCGTAATAAGTGTGGAATAAGTCAAAATCTAGTTCTTAATTCAGATTAAGTGCAAAACAAGTCAAATTCAAGTTCTTATTGCGTAATAAGTGTGGAATAAGTCAAAATCTAGTTCTTAATTCAGATTAAGTGCAGAACAAGTCAAATTCAAGTTCTTAGTGCGTAATAAGTGTGGAATAAGTCAAAATCTAGTTCTTAATTCAGATTAAGTGCAAAACAAGTCAAATTCAAGTTCTTAGTGCGTAATAAGTGTGGAATAAGTCAAAATCTAGTTCTTAATTCAGATTAAGTGCAGAAAAAGTCACATTCAAGTTCTTAGTGTGGAATAAGTGTGGAATAAGTCAAAATCTAGTTCTTAATTCAGATTAAGTGCAGAATAAGTCAAATTCAAGTTCTTAGTGCGTAATAAGTGTGGAATAAGTCAAAATCAAGTTCTTAATTCAGATTAAGTGCAGAACAAGTCAAATTCAAGTTCTTAGTGCGTAATAAGTGTGGAATAAGTCAAAATCAAGTTCTTAATTCAGATTAAGTGCAGAACAAGTCAAATTCAAGTTCTTAGTGCGTAATAAGTGTGGAATAAGTCAAAATCAAGTTCTTAATTCAGATTAAGAGCAGAACAAGTCAAATTCAAGTTCTTAGTGCGTAATAAGTGTGGAATAAGTCAAAATCTAGTTCTTAATTCAGATTAAGAGCAGAACAAGTCAAATTCAAGTTCTTAGTGCGTAATAAGTGTGGAATAAGTCAAAATCTAGTTCTTAATTCAGATTAAGTGCAGAACAAGTCAAATTCAAGTTCTTAGTGCGTAATAAGTGTGGAATAAGTCAAAATCAAGTTCTTAATTCAGATTAAGTGCAGAACAAGTCAAATTCAAGTTCTTAGTGCGTAATAAGTGTTAAATAAGTCAAAATCAAGTTCTTAATTCAGATTAAGAGCAGAACAAGTCAAATTCAAGTTCTTAGTGCGGAATAATTGTGGAATAAGTCAAAATCTAGTTCTTAATTCAGATTAAGTGCAAAACAAGTCAAATTCAAGTTCTTAGTGCGTAATAAGTGTGGAATAAGTCAAAATCTAATTCTTAATTCAGATTAAGTGCAGAACAAGTCAAATTCAAGTTATTAGTGCGGAATAAGTGTGGAATAAGTCAAAATCAAGTTCCTAATTCGAATAAGTGCAGAACAAGTCAAATTCAAGTTCTTAGTGCGGAATAAGTGTGGAATAAGTCAAAATCAAGTTCTTAATTCAGATTAAGTGCAGAACAAGTCAAATTCAAGTTCTAAGTGCGTAATAAGTGTGGAATAAGTCAAAATCTAGTTCTTAATTCAGATTAAGTGCAAAACAAGTCAAATTTAAGTTCTTAGTGCAGAATAAGTGTGGAATAAGTCAAAATCTAGTTCTTAATTCAGATTAAGTGCAAAACAAGTCAAATTCAAGTTCTTAGTGCGGAATAAGTGTGGAATAAGTCAAAATCTAGTTCTTAATTCAGATTAAGTGCAGAATAAGTCAAATTCAAGTTCTTAGTGCGTAATAAGTGTGGAATAAGTCAAAATCTAGTTCTTAATTCAAATTAAGTGCAGAACAAGTCAAATTCAAGTTCTTAGTGCGTAATAAGTGTGGAATAAGTCAAAATCAAGTTCTTAATTCAGATTAAGTGCAGAACAAGTCAAATTCAAATTCTTAGTGCGTAATAAGTGTGGAATAAGTCAAAATCTAGTTCTTAATTCAGATTAAGTGCAAAACAAGTCAAATTCAAGTTCTTAGTGCGTAATAAGTGTGGAATAAGTCAAAATCTAGTTCTTAATTCAGATTAAGTGCAAAACAAGTCAAATTCAAGTTCTTAGTGCGTAATAAGTGTGGAATAAGTCAAAATCTAGTTCTTAATTCAGATTAAGTGCAAAACAAGTCAAATTCAAGTTCTTAGTGCGGAATAAATGTGGAATAAGTCAAAATCTAGTTCTTAATTCAGATTAAGTGCAGAATAAGTCAAATTCAAGTTCTTAGTGTGGAATAAGTCAAAATCAAGTTCTTAATTCAGATTAAGTGCAGAACAAGTCAAATTCAAATTCTTAGTGCGTAATAAGTGTGGAATAAGTCAAAATCTAGTTCTTAATTCAGATTAAGTGCAAAACAAGTCAAATTCAAGTTCTTAGTGCGTAATAAGTGTGGAATAAGTCAAAATCAAGTTCTTAATTCAGATTAAGTGCAGAATAAGTCAAATTCAAGTTCTTAGTGCGTAATAAGTGTGGAATAAGTCAAAATCTAGTTCTTAATTCAAATTAAGTGCAGAACAAGTCAAATTCAAGTTCTTAGTGCGTAATAAGTGTGGAATAAGTCAAAATCAAGTTCTTAATTCAGATTAAGTGCAGAATAAGTCAAATTCAAGTTCTTAGTGCGTAATAAGTGTGGAATAAGTCAAAATCTAGTTCTTAATTCAAATTAAGTGCAGAACAAGTCAAATTCAAGTTCTTAGTGCGTAATAAGTGTGGAATAAGTCAAAATCAAGTTCTTAATTCAGATTAAGTGCAGAACAAGTCAAATTCAAATTCTTAGTGCGTAATAAGTGTGGAATAAGTCAAAATCTAGTTCTTAATTCAGATTAAGTGCAAAACAAGTCAAATTCAAGTTCTTAGTGCGTAATAAGTGTGGAATAAGTCAAAATCTAGTTCTTAATTCAGATTAAGTGCAAAACAAGTCAAATTCAAGTTCTTAGTGCGTAATAAGTGTGGAATAAGTCAAAATCTAGTTCTTAATTCAGATTAAGTGCAGAACAAGTCAAATTCAAATTCTTAGTGCGTAATAAGTGTGGAATAAGTCAAAATCTAGTTCTTAATTCAGATTAAGTGCAAAACAAGTCAAATTCAAGTTCTTAGTGCGTAATAAGTGTGGAATAAGTCAAAATCTAGTTCTTAATTCAGATTAAGTGCAAAACAAGTCAAATTCAAGTTCTTAGTGCGTAATAAGTGTGGAATAAGTCAAAATCTAGTTCTTAATTCAGATTAAGTGCAGAACAAGTCAAATTCAAGTTCTTAGTGCGTAATAAGTGTGGAATAAGTCAAAATCAAGTTCTTAATTCAGATTAAGTGCAGAACAAGTCAAATTCAAGTTCTTAGTGCGTAATAAGTGTGGAATAAGTCAAAATCAAGTTCTTAATTCAGATTAAGTGCAGAATAAGTCAAATTCAAGTTCTTAGTGCGTAATAAGTGTGGAATAAGTCAAAATCTAGTTCTTAATTCAAATTAAGTGCAGAACAAGTCAAATTCAAGTTCTTAGTGCGTAATAAGTGTGGAATAAGTCAAAATCAAGTTCTTAATTCAGATTAAGTGCAGAACAAGTCAAATTCAAATTCTTAGTGCGTAATAAGTGTGGAATAAGTCAAAATCTAGTTCTTAATTCAGATTAAGTGCAAAACAAGTCAAATTCAAGTTCTTAGTGCGTAATAAGTGTGGAATAAGTCAAAATCTAGTTCTTAATTCAGATTAAGTGCAAAACAAGTCAAATTCAAGTTCTTAGTGCGTAATAAGTGTGGAATAAGTCAAAATCTAGTTCTTAATTCAGATTAAGTGCAGAACAAGTCAAATTCAAATTCTTAGTGCGTAATAAGTGTGGAATAAGTCAAAATCTAGTTCTTAATTCAGATTAAGTGCAAAACAAGTCAAATTCAAGTTCTTAGTGCGTAATAAGTGTGGAATAAGTCAAAATCTAGTTCTTAATTCAGATTAAGTGCAAAACAAGTCAAATTCAAGTTCTTAGTGCGTAATAAGTGTGGAATAAGTCAAAATCTAGTTCTTAATTCAGATTAAGTGCAGAACAAGTCAAATTCAAGTTCTTAGTGCGTAATAAGTGTGGAATAAGTCAAAATCAAGTTCTTAATTCAGATTAAGTGCAGAACAAGTCAAATTCAAGTTCTTAGTGCGTAATAAGTGTGGAATAAGTCGAAATCTAGTTCTTAATTCAGATTAAGTGCAAAACAAGTCAAATTCAAGTTCTTAGTGCGTAATAAGTGTGGAATAAGTCAAAATCTAGTTCTTAATTCAGATTAAGTGCAGAAAAAGTCACATTCAAGTTCTTAGTGTGGAATAAGTGTGGAATAAGTCAAAATCTAGTTCTTAATTCAGATTAAGTGCAGAATAAGTCAAATTCAAGTTCTTAGTGCGTAATAAGTGTGGAATAAGTCAAAATCTAGTTCTTAATTCAGATTAAGTGCAGAACAAGTCAAATTCAAGTTCTTAGTGCGTAATAAGTGTGGAATAAGTCAAAATCTAGTTCTTAATTCAGATTAAGTGCAAAACAAGTCAAATTCAAGTTCTTAGTGCGTAATAAGTGTGGAATAAGTCAAAATCTAGTTCTTAATTCAGATTAAGTGCAAAACAAGTCAAATTCAAGTTCTTAGTGCGTAATAAGTGTGGAATAAGTCAAAATCTAGTTCTTAATTCAGATTAAGTGCAAAACAAGTCAAATTCAAGTTCTTAGTGCGTAATAAGTGTGAAATAAGTCAAAATCTAGTTCTTAATTCAGATTAAGTGCAGAATAAGTCAAATTCAAGTTCTTAGTGCGGAATAAGTGTGGAATAAGTCAAAATGAAGTTCTTAATTCAGATTAAGTGCAGAACAAGTCAAATTCAAATTCTTAGTGCGTAATAAGTGTGGAATAAGTCAAAATCAAGTTCTTAATTCAGATTAAGTGCAGAACAAGTCAAATTCAAGTTCTTAGTGCGTAATAAGTGTGGAATAAGTCAAAATCAAGTTCTTAATTCAGATTAAGTGCAAAACAAGTCAAATTCAAGTTCTTAGTGCGTAATAAGTGTGGAATAAGTCAAAATCTAGTTCTTAATTCAGATTAAGTGCAAAACAAGTCAAATTCAAGTTCTTAGTGCGTAATAAGTGTGGAATAAGTCAAAATCTAGTTCTTAATTCAGATTAAGTGCAAAACAAGTCAAATTCAAGTTCTTAGTGCGTAATAAGTGTGGAATAAGTCAAAATCTAGTTCTTAATTCAGATTAAGTGCAGAACAAGTCAAATTCAAGTTCTTAGTGCGTAATAAGTGTGGAATAAGTCAAAATCAAGTTCTTAATTCAGATTAAGTGCAGAACAAGTCAAATTCAAGTTCTTAGTGCGTAATAAGTGTGGAATAAGTCGAAATCTAGTTCTTAATTCAGATTAAGTGCAAAACAAGTCAAATTCAAGTTCTTAGTGCGTAATAAGTGTGGAATAAGTCAAAATCTAGTTCTTAATTCAGATTAAGTGCAGAAAAAGTCACATTCAAGTTCTTAGTGTGGAATAAGTCAAAATCTAGTTCTTAATTCAGATTAAGTGCAGAATAAGTCAAATTCAAGTTCTTAGTGCGTAATAAGTGTGGAATAAGTCAAAATCTAGTTCTTAATTCAGATTAAGTGCAAAACAAGTCAAATTCAAGTTCTTAGTGCGTAATAAGTGTGGAATAAGTCAAAATCTAGTTCTTAATTCAGATTAAGTGCAAAACAAGTCAAATTCAAGTTCTTAGTGTGGAATAAGTCAAAATCTAGTTCTTAATTCAGATTAAGTGCAGAACAAGTCAAATTCAAGTTCTTGGTGCGGAATAAGTGTGGAATAAGTCAAAATCTAGTTCTTAATTCAGATTAAGTGCAAAACAAGTCAAATTCAAGTTCTTAGTGCGTAATAAGTGTGGAATAAGTCAAAATCTAGTTCTTAATTCAGATTAAGTGCAGAACAAGTCAAATTCAAGTTCTTAGTGTGAAATAAGTCAAAATCTAGTTCTTAATTAAGATTAAGTGCAGAATAAGTCAAATTCAAGTTCTTAGTGCGTAATAAGTGTGGAATAAGTCAAAATCAAGTTCTTAATTCAGATTAAGTGCAGAACAAGTCAAATTCAAGTTATTAGTGCGGAATAAGTGTGGAATAAGTCAAAATCTAGTTCTTAATTCAGATTAAGTGCAAAACAAGTCAAATTCAAGTTCTTAGTGCGTATTAAGTGTGGAATAAGTCAAAATCAAGTTCCTAATTCGAATAAGTGCAGAACAAGTCAAATTCAAGTTCTTAGTGCGGAATAAGTGTGGAATAAGTCAAAATCTAGTTCTTAATTCAGATTAAGTGCAGAATAAGTCAAATTCAAATTCTTAGTGCGTAATAAGTGTGGAATAAGTCAAAATCTAGTTCTTAATTCAGATTAAGTGCAGAATAAGTCAAATTCAAATTCTTAGTGCGTAATAAGTGTGGAATAAGTCAAAATCTAGTTCTTAATTCAGATTAAGTGCAGAACAAGTCAAATTCAAGTTCTTAGTGCGTAATAAGTGTGGAATAAGTCAAAATCAAGTTCTTAATTCAGATTAAGTGCAGAACAAGTCAAATTCAAGTTCTTAGTGCGGAATAAGTGTGGAATAAGTCAAAATCAAGTTCTTAATTCAGATTATGTGCAGAACAAGTCAAATTCAAGTTCTTAGTGCGGAATAAGTGTGGAATAAGTCAAAATCTAGTTCTTAATTCAGATTAAGTGCAGAATAAGTCAAATTCAAATTCTTAGTGCGTAATAAGTGTGGAATAAGTCAAAATCTAGTTCTTAATTCAGATTAAGTGCAGAACAAGTCAAATTCAAGTTCTTAGTGCGTAATAAGTGTGGAATAAGTCAAAATCAAGTTCTTAATTCAGATTAAGTGCAGAACAAGTCAAATTCAAGTTCTTAGTGCGGAATAAGTGTGGAATAAGTCAAAATCAAGTTCTTAATTCAGATTATGTGCAGAACAAGTCAAATTCAAGTTCTTAGTGCGTAATAAGTGTGGAATAAGTCAAAATCTAGTTCTTAATTCAGATTAAGTGCAAAACAAGTCAAATTCAAGTTCTTAGTGCGTAATAAGTGTGGAATAAGTCAAAATCAAGTTCTTAATTCAGATTAAGTGCAAAACAAGTCAAATTCAAGTTCTTATCGCGTAATAAGTGTGGAATAAGTCAAACTCAAGTTCTTAATTCAGATTAAGTGCAAAACAAGTCAAATTCAAGTTCTTAGTGCGTAATAAGTGTGGAATAAGTCAAACTCAAGTTCTTAATTCAGATTAAGTGCAAAACAAGTCAAATTCAAGTTCTTAGTGCGTAATAAGTGTGGAATAAGTCAAAATCTAGTTCTTAATTCAGATTAAGTGCAGAATAAGTCAAATTCAAGTTCTTAGTGCGGAATAAGTGTAAATAAGTCAAAATCAAGTTCTTAATTCAGATTAAGTGCAAAACAAGTCAAATTCAAGTTCTTAGTGCGGAATAAGTGTGGAATAAGTCAAAATCTAGTTCTTAATTCAGATTAAGTGCAAAACAAGTCAAATTCAAGTTCTTAGTGCTGAATAAGTGTGGAATAAGTCAAAATCTAGTTCTTAATTCAGATTAAGTGCAAAACAAGTCAAATTCAAGTTCTTAGTGCGTAATAAGTGTGGAATAAGTCAAAATCTAGTTTTTAATTCAGATTAAGTGCAAAACAAGTCAAATTCAAGTTCTTAGTGCGTAATAAGTGTGGAATAAGTCAAAATCTAGTTCTTAATTCAGATTAAGTGCAGAACAAGTCACATTCAAGTTCTTAGTGCGGAATAAGTGTGGAATAAGTCAAAATCTAGTTCTTAATTCAGATTAAGTGCAGAACAAGTCAAATTCAAGTTCTTAGTGCGTAATAAGTGTGGAAAGTAGAATATTTGCCTCTATCTTCCAAATTTTAATATCTGCAGGTGTTAGGTTGTTTGGCTGAACATGATATTTAGTGATAATTTGTGAAACCTGATCCTGATGATTGTGAATGTTGTTGATTGAGATGTTGTTAGGTATTTATTTATTTTTTTTTATCTTTGAAATAGTGTGTTAAAAAATATGTTTATTTTTTGGGGTTTGTAATTTAAGAAGGCTTGAGAAATTTAAAATGTAAGTTTAAACACCGGCTGTTGAAATTTACGGTCGTGGGTTGATAAGCTGAATATGATTTTAGTGATAATTTGTGAAACCTGATACTGGCGATTGTGAATTTTGGTAGTTGAGATGCTGTTTTAGGTGTTTATTTTTTTTATCTTTTAAATAGTTTGTTGAAATCTGTTTATTTTTTGGGGGGGTTGTAATTTGAGAAGGTTTGAAAAAAAAAATTTAAAATGTAACAAAGGCTGCTGAACATATGTGTGACATTTTTTACGAAACAAGTGTTTTTTTTTGCAAAATGTATAGTTCGATGCACCATGACGATTTTTGATGTAATGTAAAAAAAAAAAAGATGAGGTTTTTAAAAATGAGTAGAAAAAGGATATGTGTTGAAAGGTTCAAATATGAATGGTCATAAATTTAAAAAAAAATGTTTAAAATGCATTTATATATTGTTAATAATAGTTCACATAAATAGTTTCTTTAGGATGTAAAAAGGTCTTAAAATCATTGTCGAATTTGAGAGTCGTCATTATTATTCTGCTGATAGGTAATACTTTGAAATGATAATTTTAATTTATTCAAATTCACTTTTTTTTTAAAAAAAAAAGCAGTATGACATAAGTGAGGAGGCATTCTTGCATGCAGTTCCCTTTTGTGTAAATATTTAAATACTTTAAAAATTTTCATCTTTGCCATGCTCAAGTCCACAATTCTTCAAATTATCTTCAATTAGAATCTGCTTTGGTTAATGCAGCATAACTTGAACGAGTTTGCTCTTACGATAGCTATGGTATGAACTGACATCACTGTTGTAAATCTCATAGGGATTTTTAATGTTAACTCTTGGAGTAATAATAAGTGCTTATCATAACATTAAAGGTGTCTTCATAGTTTTTTTAAGGCGAAATTTCGAATCAGCCTGAGCCAACTGGCGTAAATTAAGCACGAAGAAACTTTTCAAGTCATGTGTAATAAAGAATATTGTGGACGTTTTTGAACATTTTTAGTGGACCTTTGATGTTTTTGTACAAATGTTGAGCACTAGGGATTTCAATACCGGCCCGAAATTTCAATCCCGGGCATACGGTGTTGGAAATTGTTGATCCCGAGATCCCGGGTTCAAATCCGGTTTTAGTTTCTGTTCAAAAACTTGTATAATATTGTTTTTACCACGTTCAAAATAAAAAAATTCAAATTTTTTTGTCAAGTCATTATGATTTTTCTTTTGTAAAAACTTTTAAAACTTGGTTATAAAAACTCAAAAACTAAAATTTTTAATTCAAATAATGGCTTTTATCGCACCTTTATTAGAGATGCATTCGAATGAACATAAAATCTATTTTAAATTTAAAATTTTTCAAATATTTGGAAATTACAATAGGCATGCGATGTGACTTTTTTACCACTTTCCTCATTGTAACACATTTTCTGGGAATCAAAAGTTTTGGAAAATATATTTTATTTACATTCAAAAAGTTGGTTTTTAAAAATAAAAAATTCTTTTTGCATTTTATAATAATTTTTTGAAAAGAATAAAACGGGTTTCATAAAAATCTTTAAGGTTTATTTTTAAGGTTTAGAATTTTATATTTGAGTCAAAAATGAACAAAAATTATTATTTTTAAAAAAATTTTTGTTTTAGAGTTTATCTAAAACTTTAACGAAAATAATCCTTAATGTCGGAAACATTTTTAATTTGCAAACTTCTACAAAAAGTATTTTTGTTTATTTAATTTTTTTTTTGGACAAGGTAGAAAATATGTAAATTGGTGCGAAATGGAGACAAAAAGTTTAAAGTTTATCAAATGCATGATACTTAATCAAAGACCATTTAAAAAATAACAAATTGCCCAAAAATTCAGAAAATATTTTTGTTAATTTTTAAAAGTCTGAATTCAATCATTTATGTCAAATGTAATAATTGGTGCGGAAAATGTTAAAATTGGTGCGGAAAAAGTGCGGGGTCTGAAGATGAAGAGAACAATAGCCAAAGATTTTATTGCTAATAGAATAATTGGGAAAAGCATCGTGGTGTGAGAATCCGCTTGTGATTAGGTTCTATGTAGTTAATAAGAATAGGTAGTGGTAAATTTTTACAATACTTACAACAATCTTTGAGGGGAAAAAGAATGGAGGGGGACGTTTAAAAAAATTGAAAGAAATGCATTATTTTAAATAAAATACCATATTATTAAACAGCCAGTTGTTGATGAGTGTCCGAATTGTTGATATATTTGGAAATTTAAGTGAACAAAGTTTAGATTTTTTGGATTCAGAGAGTATGGAAGAGCTTCATGAAAGCACAAGAACAGTTGTGAACAAGTCACAATATACACTGCATCAAGACGAAGCCTCAAATGACGCTAATGATCACAAAGAATATCTAAAAACAAAGGCAATTTCAAATGCACCACGAAGCTTTAAGGACGAAAGAGAAAGTTTTAAACCCATTGACACAGTGAAACTCGAGCGTAGGGTGTATACCTGTAAAAAAGAGTTGGCAAAGCGGGGATTCTACCATTTTGATTACGATATTATGCCTTGTGATTTAGATGATATGAAAGCTGATGATTCAATAGATGAATTGGTGTGCAAGATTTGTATGATGGAAAAAATCAACATTGTTCTGTTACCCTGTAAACATGTTCTAGGCTTCAACTGTTGTGCAAAATTATCGGACTGTCCATATTGCCATGAAAAAATTCAAAATAAGAAAAAAATTGTTTTTCATAATACGTAGCAAATTTTCAAAATATAATACTTGATGTAAAATACCTACTGGAGGTAATAGTTAATCTTGCACAACTGCGTTTACTTTTATAAATTTTAAAATACAAATCAAAACTTAAAAAACATTTTTTTTGATAATTCACACTTTAGACAAACAAGCAAATTATGATGACAATAAGTTTTTAAAAGAAATGTAGGTTTGACATTACTTTCGTAGTTACCAAATAAAACTAAGATGTACGAAAAACTATTCACTAATAAAAACAGAGTTGAAAAATTACTTATTGTTTCAGATAATTCAGTCTATTGAGTTTATTAGGTCAATGTCATGAGTAAAGAAAGTGGACTCTTATTATTTATTAATAATATTTATCTATGAAAGTACATGATTGTTAATATACGATATTAACATATTTATTTATCTATGATATACTTTTATACTTTCTATAAATTTCACTAGATGTCACTTTAGTATATCCAAATTATGCTTTAGATTTGAATTATTTCATGTCGTTAATGAATTTGATAATCACTATGTATTTCATAATTTATTGTAATGTATAACTTTAGAATGACGTTATGCTAAAGTTGAATATACTTTCATTCAAGGGCATAACAATTGCAGTGCCGTGTGCAATTTGGTGTGCACATTCCTTTGTAAGGCCTTGAAGCAATTAGTATAAAAGAAGAAAGCATAGCATGAATAAAGGAGTCTTTTTTTTATTATCAATAGATCCAGACCTTCTTGTTTTGAATATTTATCAACTTCACCATTTGCAGTTGTGCAACATTGGTCCTTCGGGAAAAACCTTAGAAAAAAATTGAGTTTTTAATAAGCACTTAGAAATATTTTGCGGTCACACAGATAGTGTTGTGATGAGAAAAAGTTTATTCGGTGAATAAATCTTGAGCAAGTTTGTAAACCATTAAAGTCGTTTCTGGCCAGAACGCATCAGGTGAGTGAAGTGAATTTTTCAAAAGGATTAATTCATTTATTGTACTATAATTAATTCTAACAAGTGTGTGGTTAAATTGATATTATAGTTTTTGAGATCTTGTTGAGATTTTGTGAGAGAAATTTGTGGATTTTTTCTTGTTTTGTGACATTAATTTAAAAATAATTAATTGTTCGGCATTAAGTGCATTTGCAAATTTAATTTTAATACAAAAGGTATAAAGGAAATTAGAATTTCGCAATATTACAAGTTTCTATCGGTAATTGGGAAATTGTGTGGAATAAAATTAATTATTTTATTCTTGGTTCTATCAAGGGTACAAAAGTTACCAAGGATTAGAACATTTTTTAAAATAAATCTTGTACAAGTTGAAAATCACATATTTGTGTGTCTAATTTTGAGGGTACCTAAGTTGCGAGCAAAATTAGTGAGCAAGGTCAATTAAAGCATTGTCTTTCTCTGGGCTTTACATATTAGTGTAGGTGACACATAATTGTAGAGACGTTTTTTTTTATTGTATTTTCTTTTCTCTATACATTTGGGAAAGAGAAAAAAAAAATTGCTTTTGTTCTCTCCGTGTGAGAGTTTTTTTTGTGTGCATAAGGTGCATTAGAATTATTTCATTTACCCAGTAAGAAATTTTTTTTTAAAAATTCCGGTCTCAACAAGAGGTTCGAGCGGGATGGGTGACAAAAATGAAGATAATAAGATTGACGAAGAAACGTACAAAAAGTATGGAGAATTGCGTGATAAACAGCAAGGTTTTCAATTACTGGTTTCGGGTTTGTTTACAAGAGTTCAAAGTTTTTCTAAAAATACTCGTACTGAAGCAGAGGAAGTTCTAGGAAAATTTGTGACTGCTTGGCCAGAAGTCAAATCTTTACATGCTCAACTAAAAGAATTAAATAAAGAGGGTGTTCTTAATAATTTGAGTTATTTTAAAGAAAGTCGTTTTGACATAGTGAAGTCAATGGTTGATGTTTCAAAAAAGCGCATTTTTAAGTTGTTTCCTGATGAGCAGGATTTTCTTAATTTGTCTTCTTCATCTCAAGACTTTGAAGATGATTTTGAAGCGGGATCTGATATAGATGATTCAGCTGATAGTGAGCGCATGCAATCCATGCAAAAAGAGCTTAGTGAGCTTAAGAAAGTTGTCACTAGGGGAAGCTCTAGCAATAATCGAGAGGAACTATTGCTCCGTTATTTGCAGCATGTTGATGCTGACAATAATTTTCCTGAATTTCCAGCACTTGAGTCAGAGTATCGAGTCTGGCGTAAAAAAGTTAGGACTTGGGAGGCTAGGTCTCCAAATATTCCTTCAGAAATCAAGATTGATTTTCTGTTGAAAGCAATTAATAAGAATTCAAACGCTCGTTCTATCGTGAAATGTTTTGATAGTAGTGTAGGTTCGAATTATGATCAAATGCTTAAAGCTTTGGATGAGCAATTTTTTACAGCTCGTCAAACGGTTTATAATCATTTTATGGGACTTGTTAATCCAAATATTAAGGCTACCAAGGGTAGTGAATACCTTCAAGAGGTTTTTAATAAGTTTTCCTTTGAATGGAAAAATTTTGAGTCATTTACATCTGAGCTGATGAGCGAAGATCAACATGACAATGAGCTTGAAAAGCTAAAGTTTCAAATTAATGTTATTAAGAATGCCTTGTTGTTTAATTTGTTGGATGAAGGCACTAAAAATAAAGTTGTGCTTCATTTAAAAATTACTCCTGATAAAATTCCAGATTTTGAAGATGTTTTGGAATATGTCAAGATTATGTTTCTCAATGTGCGTGGCACTAGGGAGCTTATATTACCTGCGGGAAGTAAGGTTAGGGAACCTACAAAAGCTTCAAATTGCAAGAAGATTGATATTCGCAATAAAAAAGCAATTTCCTGTACAATATGTCCAGAGGGGCATAAGACAGTTAAGTGTCCAAAATTTTTGGCAATGACGCCTCAACAGCGTCAAAATGCAATCAAGAAAAAAGGTCAGTGCTTTGTTTGCCTGTATAGAAAGTATAGGGATTGTAATTGTGCGACAAAGGATGATTGTAGAAAATGTAAAGAATGTGGATCTAAGCACCATATTTTATTGCATATGATAAATGAAAACTCAGAAACATCCTCGAATAAGAAAGTTCAGGTTGAGCAAAAGGGAGTTTATTTTAACCCAGAAACATTTGACTGGGCTGAAGAAGCAATTAATGCTCCAGAGTTTAGTGTAGGAACTAAAAAGTTGGATGCATCTCATGCGGTTGCTGTTTTGCCAACTGCTGTAGTAAAATGTACTTCAGAAGATGGGATGAAATCAGTTGAAGCTAGGGTTCTTTTTGATACTGGAGCGGATCAACCGTTGATTACTTATGAGTTTGCAAAGCGTTTGGGACTTAAGTTGAAGCCAACGTTTATTAAAACATATGATTATCAGGGAAAAGAAACAATGCCAGTTCGTCATGAAACTAATGTTACAATGAATTCACTGCATGAGAAATATTCTCTTAATATAACTGCTTATTTGAGAAAATCTTTGGGAGGTGTAAAGCCAATTCCAGAAAAGCTTAGGCAAATAGTTAAAGCTCCTCTAGCTGATACCTCAAACAAGTTGACAGGAGGGAGAATTGACATTATCATGCCAGTTAAATATGTGGCTAAAATCAGAAAAGATGGTATGATTCGCATATCTGAAGATTTAATTTTGGAAAATACTAGATTTGGATATATGGCTTTAGGTTGTCTAGAAAATTCAGTAAATGTTCGTAGTTTGCATACTAGGATGGTTTCTGTGGGAGATCCAGAATTTAGAGCTATAGGAAGATTTTTCGATCAAGATACTTCTGAGCCTTGCGGTGATGAAGAGCTCGCGGAGCAAATGTTTATGAAATACTTTTCTCGGCTCAGAAATGGAAAAATGGTAGTAGGGATGCCATTATTAGAAGATCAGGGTTTAGGAGAAAGTAAAAGAGTGTGTATTTTTAGAACACACAGAGTAATGAATCAATTATCTCCAGAAATGAGAGTTGAGTACATAAGGCAATTTGAGGATCTTATGGTCAAAAGTTATATCAGACCAGCTGATACATCGGTACCAGGAAAATATTATGTGTCTCATTTACCAGTTATTAATAAAGATTCTCTTACACATCCTTTGAGAATAGTTTTTGACTCCTCACAGAAGACGAGTAATGGAAGAAGCTTAAATGACATACAGCTTAAAGGAAAGAAGTTGCAGAATTCATTACAACTGGTGCTGATCGGCAGTAGAATTTTCGAGGGCATGAATTCAACGGATTTGTCAAAGATGTATTTGTCTATGGATATGATTGATAAGCATATTCCATATCAAAGAACATTTATGCCAACCAAGGATGGGAAGTTAATGGAGGTAGAGATGCCAACAATAATTTTTGGGAATACGTCTAGTCCATTTTTAGCAATTCGAGCAATGCAGGAATTAGCTAGTCTTGAAAATAGAAGATTTCCATTAGCGGCAGACATCATTCGAGATGCTATGTACGTAGATGATGTCTTGTATAGTTTACCAGTGGGTGAACTTATGAAAGAAGCTTCGAGACAGCTGCAAGGAATTGCTGAGAGCGCTCAGTTGAAATTCAGAAAATGGGCGTCAAATGTTCCAGAAGCTATCGAGATGATTCCTGAAGAGGACAAATTGATAGCGATTGAGAAGGAAATTCGTGATGATGAAGTGTCAGGAAAGGCAGGAATTTTAGGACTTTCTTGGTTGATAGATTCGGATGAGTTATCTATTAAAATGAATAAATTTCGACAGCTTAAAGAGGGAGAACCATTGACATTGAGGTTTGCACTGTCCCAAATTGCAACTGTTTATGATGCAATTGGGTTGTTGAGTCCATTATTTTTGACTGGAAGATTAATAATCAAAGAGATTTACAAAGAATTGCTCAACAACAAGCCGTTGAAAAAAAGAGACAAAAGATTAGACATTTCACTTTCAGAGGAATTGAGAAAGTTATGGTGTGTCTGGAGTGAAGATTTATGTGCCATCAATGATTTGAAAACTCCAAGATGGATTAGACATGTTCCAGGCAACAGACTGTCTATTATAGCTTTTGCTGATGCATCATTGGATGGTACGGGATCAACAATTTACTCTCACTCAGAAGGGGAGGGTGAAATACATGTCAATTTACTAATGGCTAAGTCCAATATAAAGCCAAGTGGGGGAAATTGGACAATTCCAAAATTGGAACTGAAAGCTATGGAGAAAACTGTTGAGTTAGCCATGGATGTAAAGAATGCAGTTCAAAAAACGCTCAAACGAGGTAATTGCGATCAAGAAGTTGAGGTTTATTTCTTTTCAGATTCGGAAATTACGCTTGCATGGTTGCAAGGTAATCCAAATGATAGAGCTACATTTGTGAGAAATCGACTCAACAACATTAAAAAAGTATGTTCAAAAGGAAATTACTACTACATCGATACAAAATTAAATCCAGCAGATTTGGCAAGTCGCAAATGCAAAGCGGGAGATTTAATTGATAATCCATTATGGTGGCATGGACCATCATTTTTGACTGAAAAGGGGGCATTAGGAAAGCTTGAAGAGCGCCTCTACGAGACCATTGTAGAAAATAGGTCAAAACCAAAAGAAACAGAGGTTCGAGTAGCTAAGGTCAGCCATGAGATATCTGTGGATGCCATCATTGAGATTGCTAACAAGATATCAGGTTGGGTTGGTACTTTAAAAAGGATTGGGTGGCTACGTAGAACCGTCGTATGCTTTAAAACTCCGGGGACTCGTCACAAAGATTTATCTGGGATGGAGTTAGAGGAAGCTAAGTGGGCCATCATCAGAGCTTATCAACGTCAGGCATATAACACAGAGCTTGATACGCTGTCAAACGGAAAATACATCAAGACAGGACTATTGGTGGGTAAGTGCGCATTTATTGATGATAATGGTGTGCTTCGAATTCGTTCTAGGTTACAAAACGTAAAACCCTTGGAATGGTCGCAAGTTTGTCCAATCGTATTGCCAAAACTCAACATTGATCCAAAAACAAGCGATGAAGACTTTAATAAAGTATGTCCTTTAACAATGAAGCTGATTCTGTATTTTCATTTGGAAGTAATGCATGGAGGAGTCGACAAAGTTCTGGCTGCTTTAAATCAAGAATTTTACTTGCCAAATGGAACGAGAACGGTCAAGAGTATGATTTACAGATGTGTAAAATGTAGAATGCACAAGAAGCAGGTTCAACATCAACTCATGGGGAGCATACCAATGGAGAATGTTACACCATCACCACCATTCTATCATGTGTCGTGTGATGCTTTCGGACCACTCCAGATCAAGCACCAACCTGGAAAACGCACGCGTCTAAATGCTGATGGTGAGGAAAGACCAGGGGGCAAGGCATGGGGTATCATATTTGTGTGCAGAGCTACCCGTGGAGTTCACATTGAGGTTGCATCAAGCTTGTCTGCTGAGGAATTTCTAATGTGTTTTAGAAATTTTGTAGCGACACGTGGTTTACCTAGGTCTGTATTGACAGATAATGGTACGAATTTCAAAAAAGGCGGCGATATGTGTGTAAGTTTGACATCAGCAGAGCTCACAAAGCAACTTAGAGCAGCATGTAAGTCAAAAAAGGCTAATGCTAATGCAGCAAAGGTAATAAATAAGTATCTCAGACGTGATTCTGAGATGGAGTCAATGCAAGAGGCTATTGACTATGTAGAGAGTAAGTACAAGGGGCAACAGGTAATTTTCTTAAAAGGAAAAGGTGATTTGTTAAAATTTAGTTTGTCACCATGTTACAGTCCTTGGTTCAATGGTTTAGCAGAATCGGAAGTAAAAGTTGTGAAATCACATTTAGTTAAAATCATTAGAACAGTTTTGCTTAATGCAGCTGGGCTTCATTCAGTTTTGAAGAGAATTGAAGCTGTGATTAACAGCAAACCGATAGCTGTCACGAAATCTGATGACAATTCACGTCCGTTGGTCATTACTCCAGCCCATTTTTGGGCTTCGCGTCCTTTAGTGGCATTGCCATCAGGACCTATTCCAAAAACAAATGGTCAGGCTGTGGAACTGACCAAACGAGCCATTATGATGGATAAACTTGTTGAAAAGTGTTGGGAAGTTGTCCAGAATAAGCATTTCAATGAGTTGAAGTCCAGGCATAAATGGTTTAAGAGAGTTGAAAATCCTCAAGTAGGGGAAGTCGTGCTGTTAAAAGACAAAAACAGCAGCGTTAATTGTTGGCCTAAGGCAGTTATTACCAAGATACATCCTGGCAAGGATAAGATTGTTAGAGTAGTCACTGTAAAGAATTCATTAGGTCATACACATGAAAGAGCAATGACGGAAGTAGTCACTTTGCCTATCATTGCTAATATACAGTCCAACAAAAATAATGAGGCTACTGATAAAATTGATCAGAAGTTGATAAAAAAGCAAGAAAATAAAGTTGAACAGCCTAAAAGACAAAGTGCTAGATTAGCAGCTAGAAATTCTAGCAAAACGTTAACATTTAGTTTGTTAAAATTCATTGTATTAATTAGTTTCGTACCAATTGTTTTAGGCAGGGTGTTAATACCGCAAAAAGCGTTTGGTGGAGCTATGGTGTTCGATATTGCGACAACATGGAGGAAAGCAGGTGACATTAAGTGGGAAGTCAGCACTGGAATGTATCCACAACAAGATCACGAAACTATTAAACGAGCAATGAATAGTTATGAAGTCCAATGCAATCGTGCAAGCGGATTTTCAAAGTCTATATGTACAGCAAATCTTGATGTATTGAGAGCTTCATCTGATAATGTTAAACGACTCATTGGAGAATTTAAACAACCAGAAAAATCAGAAAGACGCAGTAGGTCTAAGAGAAGCACTGATAATGAGGGAATTGTTACACATCTATGGAGACTTTTGTTTGGTTATCATCAGAATAAGCCTAGTTATGAGGCAATTCAACATCTGTCAAAAGCACAAGAGTTAGCAAACAAACATCAAAAAAGCATTGAAGAGAAGGTAAACAGCCAACTGTTAATATTGACGGATGCAGTAAATGAGTACGAAGCGACGTGGGACAATAGAGATGCAGAATTGAAACAGGCTTTGCAGTTCCAACACGTTCATAGTCTCATCAATGAGCATTTTGAGTATATTTTTGAGAAGTATACTGAGGCAATAATCACAAACGAAGAAATTCAAACAATGATTGGAAAATTAAAAGCAGATCAGATCCATGTTCCAAACATAAGATTAGAACAGTGGAGAGAAATGTTTGACATAAAGATCGTCCTAAAGAACAGTCAAATAATTTACGAAGTAGTGTGGCCGATTCTACATGAAGATACATTAAAAGTATTCAAAGTAATTCCAACGCCAACGGTTGATGGACAAATTTTAGATTTTGAACCACAAATCGTGATTATGAATCCCGTCACAAGTATGTACGTGAAGGAGTTTCGATTGATAAATCAGATTAACGTCACACATCAAGTGATTGAAGCTTCAAGATTAATGAAATTGTCTAAAAAGTCAGCGTGTCCAGTGGCAATTACAATGAATGAGATGTCAATATCATGCGTTTATAAAAAACTACCTGAAGAATATGATTATTGGGTTAAGGTTATTCCAAACGTCTATTGCTTCGCTAGTAATGTTCAAAAGGAGAAAATATGTCATCCAAATTCGAGAACAAAAATTGATGGAATTACTGGTACAGTGATTTTAGAACAGAAATGCTTCATATCCACAACCTTTAATCAGATTGATTATTTAGAAGATCATCAGGAATCTGGAAATGTTTCATCATTCCACATTCCAGAATTAAGTTGGAACGTATCAGAAAGTACAACTCCACACAAGACAATTCTAATTGACAGTTTAGTCAATCAAGATGCAAAGGAGATTCAAGAGGAAATCGATCTTGGAATAGAAACAAATATCCCAGAACGAAAAGAAGATGATTTAACCACTTTGCTGTTTGCTGTGTTGGGAACCATCGTTGCGATCGTGCTAATCACGTTAATAGGAATCTGTTGTTGGAAGCGCAGGGAAGCGGTAACTGCAGTCAACATCAAGATGGAGCCCGTTGCACCGAATACGGATCATCCACCTATCAGAACACCAGAGCCATCACCTAAACGCAAATAATAGGGTTTATTAAATTCGTGAGGGGGGAGTAATGTTAATATACGATATTAACATATTTATTTATCTATGATATACTTTTATACTTTCTATAAATTTCACTAGATGTCACTTTAGTATATCCAAATTATGCTTTAGATTTGAATTATTTCATGTCGTTAATGAATTTGATAATCACTATGTATTTCATAATTTATTGTAATGTATAACTTTAGAATGACGTTATGCTAAAGTTGAATATACTTTCATTCAAGGGCATAACAATTGCAGTGCCGTGTGCAATTTGGTGTGCACATTCCTTTGTAAGGCCTTGAAGCAATTAGTATAAAAGAAGAAAGCATAGCATGAATAAAGGAGTCTTTTTTTTATTATCAATAGATCCAGACCTTCTTGTTTTGAATATTTATCAACTTCACCATTTGCAGTTGTGCAACAATGATGCTTTAATTCACTTTAAAGCGATTCCCTGAGTAAATGGAACTGAAAATTTTTTGTTCAAAAACTTTTTTAGCTTTTTCTGCTTAAATATACATATTTCAACATATCTTTTAACTAAATAAGACTTATTATTCATCAATTCATGTGTTATTAGCATTTAATCGTCTTAAATATGCTGCATTTTGACAAAAATATGTGATATATTTCGCAATAATCGGTTGAAAAGTTGACCGATTAAGTGGTGTTTCCTCAATTTTCTCCTTAATTACATTAGAAAGACATACAAATAAGATATTGTTATAAAGCTCAGGCGATTTCACATGTGTTTCTCATAGATTTGTAACACAACAATGTATATTCAAAGAAATATTGATGAAAATTCAAAAATCAATTTTTCGTAAAGTTGACAGATTAAGTTTGGTTTTTTTTTAAATACCTTTTTTTAGACACACTTAACTAAAAGATTATGCACTAAAATGCATAAATACCTTAATAATACATAAAATAAATCGTAAATATGGCGTTTAAAGAAGTTAATTAAGGAAATATTTACAAACTAGTGTATCGGGTAGAAACCCAATGTGGATTATATTCACACCGTACTATCATAAGTCTTATGGATAGACCAAGATTTGCCCATCATAAGTATGAAGGTATGAAGCTTGATAAGTCAACTAAGCTTCGCTCAGCATAAGTTTGAAGTTATAAAGCTATCGCGTAAGCTGAGTTATGCTCAGCATAAGTTTGAAGATATAAAGCTAGAGTGTCAGTTGAGCTACGCTCAGCATAAGTTTGAAGATATAAAGCTAGAATGTCAGCTGAGCTCCGCTCAGCATAAGTTTGAAGATATAAAGCTAGAGTGTCAGTTGAGCTACGCTCAGCATAAGTTTGAAGATATAAAGCTAGAATGTCAGCTGAGCTCCGCTCAGCATAATTTTGAAGATATGAAGCTAGAGAGGCAGCTGAGCTTCGCTCAGCATAAGTTTGAAGGTATAAAGTTTGACGAATATGCCAAATATTCTTTAAAAGTTTTTTAAAATTTTTTTTTATCCAATGTTGAATTTTATAAAAATCACAGTCAACTTTTGTTTTGAAAAATTCGTAAGAAAGGAAAGTTTTTTGCCATTTCTGAAGCAACGGCTGTTCCTACCTTGCCCAAAAACAATACAGCTCTTCTATAGAGCAGCACGGATCAAATTTAAAAAAATAAAAGTCTCTACGATGTCTCGTTATTGAGATTTCTTGCTGATTAACTTGCTTGTTTGCTTGTTTGCTTGTTTGCTTGCTTACAGAAAGCATATTTTGCGATTTTCTCAGCAATGCCGCAACCAATTTGAAATCTGTTTTTTGCAAAAGATGTGAAATTCAAGGCACAAACTTTTCATCTCTGAACATTTTAAGCTATCTTGCTCCATATCCTCACAAAATTCTAAAAACTGATTTTTCAATCTGAACAAAACCAATAGATTCACACGTGAAAACGGTGTGAATATAAAAATTGCCCTTTAATTAAAGGTAAACAATTCCATGGATGATTTGAAAATGGTAATATTTTGCAAGATAATTAGAACAATATCACTCATTTTAGCTTTAATTCTCACTAGTAAAGCGCTGGGGTGGTACAGAAATTTTTTACATGTAATAAGATAACACTAGGGTGACCATCTAATTTTTATGAAAATACAGGACATTTGATAAATTTCCTAAAAAATACAGGACACAAAGGAAAATTTGAAAATTAACGAAAATTTTCGTGAAAAAAATACAGGACCTGGAACAAAATTTTCAAATTTATACAGGACAGGGTTTTGAAATACAGGACTGTCCGTTGTAAAACTACGCAGATGGTCACCCTAGATAACACTCAAAAAAGCATCTTCAATTTTTTACAATATATGTAAAAAGTAATTTTTAGGCATTTTTGGGAATAAAATATATTATAAAACCAACGCAATTTAAAATTCTTGTGTGTTATGTTTTATAATATATTATAAATTAATATAAATAACAATACAACTTATGATTTAGTATAGAAATATAGAGTACATCCAGGACTCCCAAAATAAATTTGTCAAGACAAAAAAAAAACGATTTGAAGAATGGTTTATCAACCTGCCCATCAATACTGTCAACAAGGTCCACATGTCCTCCAAGATGTTGCATTTATTAGTGCTCGGTAGAAATAAATAATTTTTAAAGTTTTAGATTATTCTCAAAATTTAAGAAGTATTTCTAGGGTTTGTGAAAAACCGAACCTTTTCCGGTTTCTAAAAAAAGTAAGAAACGCGAGTTCGCGGGTTTTTTTTGCGGTTTTTATGCTAACGTTTAAAAATGTACGAAACTTTTTCAAAATTCAAAAATTTAACTTCTTAAAGTACCGATTAGCAATTTTTTGAATAACTTGAAAAAAAGCTTTATTAGCCATAAGACATATCGTGTTTTAAAGGCATTACAATTACCTTATTAGTGCTTTATAATGTTTGCTATAATTGATATTTTTTTGAATTTTTTTTTAAACGGGTATCCTTCAAAAAAAAATTTGTAGAAATTTTTTAAAATTTTAAACATTTTTTTAAAATGTTTAAAGTGCTCCGCATTCGTTTAGCCGAACTCGATTTTTTCCATTTTTTCCCCAACTCTCTTTTCAAAAAGTTTTTTTTTGCATTTTAACTACATAAATGACTGCAATTTTTTATTGCTATTAATATTAGACTAGAACAAAAAAAAACTTTTTGGAAATAGAGCATTTATTGGTGATTTCTAACGAGCACTAATAAATGCAACATCTTGGAGGACATGTGGACCTTGTTGACAGTATTGATGGGCAGGTTGATAAACCATTCTTCAAATCGTTTTTTTTTTGTCTTGACAAATTTATTTTGGGAGTCCTGGATGTACTCTATATTTCTATACTAAATCATAAGTTGTATTGTTATTTATATTAATTTATAATATATTATAAAACATAACACACAAGAATTTTAAATTGCGTTGGTTTTATAATATATTTTATTCCCAAAAATGCCTAAAAATTACTTTTTACATATATTGTAAAAAATTGAAGATGCTTTTTTGAGTGTTATCTAGGGTGACCATCTGCGTAGTTTTACAACGGACAGTCCTGTATTTCAAAACCCTGTCCTGTATAAATTTGAAAATTTTGTTCCAGGTCCTGTATTTTTTTCACGAAAATTTTCGTTAATTTTCAAATTTTCCTTTGTGTCCTGTATTTTTTAGGAAATTTATCAAATGTCCTGTATTTTCATAAAAATTAGATGGTCACCCTAGTGTTATCTTATTACATGTAAAAAATTTCTGTACCACCCCAGCGCTTTACTAGTGAGAATTAAAGCTAAAATGAGTGATATTGTTCTAATTATCTTGCAAAATATTACCATTTTCAAATCATCCATGGAATTGTTTACCTTTAATTAAAGGGCAATTTTTATATTCACACCGTTTTCACGTGTGAATCTATTGGTTTTGTTCAGATTGAAAAATCAGTTTTTAGAATTTTGTGAGGATATGGAGCAAGATAGCTTAAAATGTTCAGAGATGAAAAGTTTGTGCCTTGAATTTCACATCTTTTGCAAAAAACAGATTTCAAATTGGTTGCGGCATTGCTGAGAAAATCGCAAAATATGCTTTCTGTAAGCAAGCAAACAAGCAAACAAGCAAACAAGCAAGTTAATCAGCAAGAAATCTCAATAACGAGACATCGTAGAGACTTTTATTTTTTTAAATTTGATCCGTGCTGCTCTATAGAAGAGCTGTATTGTTTTTGGGCAAGGTAGGAACAGCCGTTGCTTCAGAAATGGCAAAAAACTTTCCTTTCTTACGAATTTTTCAAAACAAAAGTTGACTGTGATTTTTATAAAATTCAACATTGGATAAAAAAAAATTTTAAAAAACTTTTAAAGAATATTTGGCATATTCGTCAAACTTTATACCTTCAAACTTATGCTGAGCGAAGCTCAGCTGCCTCTCTAGCTTCATATCTTCAAAATTATGCTGAGCGGAGCTCAGCTGACATTCTAGCTTTATATCTTCAAACTTATGCTGAGCGTAGCTCAACTGACACTCTAGCTTTATATCTTCAAACTTATGCTGAGCGGAGCTCAGCTGACATTCTAGCTTTATATCTTCAAACTTATGCTGAGCGTAGCTCAACTGACACTCTAGCTTTATATCTTCAAACTTATGCTGAGCATAACTCAGCTTACGCGATAGCTTTATAACTTCAAACTTATGCTGAGCGAAGCTTAGTTGACTTATCAAGCTTCATACCTTCATACTTATGATGGGCAAATCTTGGTCTATCCATAAGACTTATGATAGTACGGTGTGAATATAATCCACATTGGGTTTCTACCCGATACACTAGTTTGTAAATATTTCCTTAATTAACTTCTTTAAACGCCATATTTACGATTTATTTTATGTATTATTAAGGTATTTATGCATTTTAGTGCATAATCTTTTAGTTAAGTGTGTCTAAAAAAAGGTATTTAAAAAAAAACCAAACTTAATCTGTCAACTTTACGAAAAATTGATTTTTGAATTTTCATCAATATTTCTTTGAATATACATTGTTGTGTTACAAATCTATGAGAAACACATGTGAAATCGCCTGAGCTTTATAACAATATCTTATTTGTATGTCTTTCTAATGTAATTAAGGAGAAAATTGAGGAAACACCACTTAATCGGTCAACTTTTCAACCGATTATTGCGAAATATATCACATATTTTTGTCAAAATGCAGCATATTTAAGACGATTAAATGCTAATAACACATGAATTGATGAATAATAAGTCTTATTTAGTTAAAAGATATGTTGAAATATGTATATTTAAGCAGAAAAAGCTAAAAAAGTTTTTGAACAAAAAATTTTCAGTTCCATTTACTCAGGGAATCGCTTTAAAGTGAATTAAAGCATCATGTACTTTCATAGATAAATATTATTAATAAATAATAAGAGTCCACTTTCTTTACTCATGACATTGACCTAATAAACTCAATAGACTGAATTATCTGAAACAATAAGTAATTTTTCAACTCTGTTTTTATTAGTGAATAGTTTTTCGTACATCTTAGTTTTATTTGGTAACTACGAAAGTAATGTCAAACCTACATTTCTTTTAAAAACTTATTGTCATCATAATTTGCTTGTTTGTCTAAAGTGTGAATTATCAAAAAAAATGTTTTTTAAGTTTTGATTTGTATTTTAAAATTTATAAAAGTAAACGCAGTTGTGCAAGATTAACTATTACCTCCAGTAGGTATTTTACATCAAGTATTATATTTTGAAAATTTGCTACGTATTATGAAAAACAATTTTTTTCTTATTTTGAATTTTTTCATGGCAATATGGACAGTCCGATAATTTTGCACAACAGTTGAAGCCTAGAACATGTTTACAGGGTAACAGAACAATGTTGATTTTTTCCATCATACAAATCTTGCACACCAATTCATCTATTGAATCATCAGCTTTCATATCATCTAAATCACAAGGCATAATATCGTAATCAAAATGGTAGAATCCCCGCTTTGCCAACTCTTTTTTACAGGTATACACCCTACGCTCGAGTTTCACTGTGTCAATGGGTTTAAAACTTTCTCTTTCGTCCTTAAAGCTTCGTGGTGCATTTGAAATTGCCTTTGTTTTTAGATATTCTTTGTGATCATTAGCGTCATTTGAGGCTTCGTCTTGATGCAGTGTATATTGTGACTTGTTCACAACTGTTCTTGTGCTTTCATGAAGCTCTTCCATACTCTCTGAATCCAAAAAATCTAAACTTTGTTCACTTAAATTTCCAAATATATCAACAATTCGGACACTCATCAACAACTGGCTGTTTAATAATATGGTATTTTATTTAAAATAATGCATTTCTTTCAATTTTTTTAAACGTCCCCCTCCATTCTTTTTCCCCTCAAAGATTGTTGTAAGTATTGTAAAAATTTACCACTACCTATTCTTATTAACTACATAGAACCTAATCACAAGCGGATTCTCACACCACGATGCTTTTCCCAATTATTCTATTAGCAATAAAATCTTTGGCTATTGTTCTCTTCATCTTCAGACCCCGCACTTTTTCCGCACCAATTTTAACATTTTCCGCACCAATTATTACATTTGACATAAATGATTGAATTCAGACTTTTAAAAATTAACAAAAATATTTTCTGAATTTTTGGGCAATTTGTTATTTTTTAAATGGTCTTTGATTAAGTATCATGCATTTGATAAACTTTAAACTTTTTGTCTCCATTTCGCACCAATTTACATATTTTCTACCTTGTCCAAAAAAAAAATTAAATAAACAAAAATACTTTTTGTAGAAGTTTGCAAATTAAAAATGTTTCCGACATTAAGGATTATTTTCGTTAAAGTTTTAGATAAACTCTAAAACAAAAATTTTTTTAAAAATAATAATTTTTGTTCATTTTTGACTCAAATATAAAATTCTAAACCTTAAAAATAAACCTTAAAGATTTTTATGAAACCCGTTTTATTCTTTTCAAAAAATTATTATAAAATGCAAAAAGAATTTTTTATTTTTAAAAACCAACTTTTTGAATGTAAATAAAATATATTTTCCAAAACTTTTGATTCCCAGAAAATGTGTTACAATGAGGAAAGTGGTAAAAAAGTCACATCGCATGCCTATTGTAATTTCCAAATATTTGAAAAATTTTAAATTTAAAATAGATTTTATGTTCATTCGAATGCATCTCTAATAAAGGTGCGATAAAAGCCATTATTTGAATTAAAAATTTTAGTTTTTGAGTTTTTATAACCAAGTTTTAAAAGTTTTTACAAAAGAAAAATCATAATGACTTGACAAAAAAATTTGAATTTTTTTATTTTGAACGTGGTAAAAACAATATTATACAAGTTTTTGAACAGAAACTAAAACCGGATTTGAACCCGGGATCTCGGGATCAACAATTTCCAACACCGTATGCCCGGGATTGAAATTTCGGGCCGGTATTGAAATCCCTAGTGCTCAACATTTGTACAAAAACATCAAAGGTCCACTAAAAATGTTCAAAAACGTCCACAATATTCTTTATTACACATGACTTGAAAAGTTTCTTCGTGCTTAATTTACGCCAGTTGGCTCAGGCTGATTCGAAATTTCGCCTTAAAAAAACTATGAAGACACCTTTAATGTTATGATAAGCACTTATTATTACTCCAAGAGTTAACATTAAAAATCCCTATGAGATTTACAACAGTGATGTCAGTTCATACCATAGCTATCGTAAGAGCAAACTCGTTCAAGTTATGCTGCATTAACCAAAGCAGATTCTAATTGAAGATAATTTGAAGAATTGTGGACTTGAGCATGGCAAAGATGAAAATTTTTAAAGTATTTAAATATTTACACAAAAGGGAACTGCATGCAAGAATGCCTCCTCACTTATGTCATACTGCTTTTTTTTTTAAAAAAAAAGTGAATTTGAATAAATTAAAATTATCATTTCAAAGTATTACCTATCAGCAGAATAATAATGACGACTCTCAAATTCGACAATGATTTTAAGACCTTTTTACATCCTAAAGAAACTATTTATGTGAACTATTATTAACAATATATAAATGCATTTTAAACATTTTTTTTTAAATTTATGACCATTCATATTTGAACCTTTCAACACATATCCTTTTTCTACTCATTTTTAAAAACCTCATCTTTTTTTTTTTTACATTACATCAAAAATCGTCATGGTGCATCGAACTATACATTTTGCAAAAAAAAAACACTTGTTTCGTAAAAAATGTCACACATATGTTCAGCAGCCTTTGTTACATTTTAAATTTTTTTTTTCAAACCTTCTCAAATTACAACCCCCCCAAAAAATAAACAGATTTCAACAAACTATTTAAAAGATAAAAAAAATAAACACCTAAAACAGCATCTCAACTACCAAAATTCACAATCGCCAGTATCAGGTTTCACAAATTATCACTAAAATCATATTCAGCTTATCAACCCACGACCGTAAATTTCAACAGCCGGTGTTTAAACTTACATTTTAAATTTCTCAAGCCTTCTTAAATTACAAACCCCAAAAAATAAACATATTTTTTAACACACTATTTCAAAGATAAAAAAAAATAAATAAATACCTAACAACATCTCAATCAACAACATTCACAATCATCAGGATCAGGTTTCACAAATTATCACTAAATATCATGTTCAGCCAAACAACCTAACACCTGCAGATATTAAAATTTGGAAGATAGAGGCAAATATTCTACTTTCCACACTTATTACGCACTAAGAACTTGAATTTGACTTGTTCTGCACTTAATCTGAATTAAGAACTAGATTTTGACTTATTCCACACTTATTCCGCACTAAGAACTTGAATGTGACTTGTTCTGCACTTAATCTGAATTAAGAACTAGATTTTGACTTATTCCACACTTATTACGCACTAAGAACTTGAATTTGACTTGTTTTGCACTTAATCTGAATTAAAAACTAGATTTTGACTTATTCCACACTTATTACGCACTAAGAACTTGAATTTGACTTGTTTTGCACTTAATCTGAATTAAGAACTAGATTTTGACTTATTCCACACTTATTCAGCACTAAGAACTTGAATTTGACTTGTTTTGCACTTAATCTGAATTAAGAACTAGATTTTGACTTATTCCACACTTATTCCGCACTAAGAACTTGAATTTGACTTGTTTTGCACTTAATCTGAATTAAGAACTTGATTTTGACTTATTTACACTTATTCCGCACTAAGAACTTGAATTTGACTTATTCTGCACTTAATCTGAATTAAGAACTAGATTTTGACTTATTCCACACTTATTACGCACTAAGAACTTGAATTTGACTTGTTTTGCACTTAATCTGAATTAAGAACTTGAGTTTGACTTATTCCACACTTATTACGCACTAAGAACTTGAATTTGACTTGTTTTGCACTTAATCTGAATTAAGAACTTGAGTTTGACTTATTCCACACTTATTACGCGATAAGAACTTGAATTTGACTTGTTTTGCACTTAATCTGAATTAAGAACTTGATTTTGACTTATTCCACACTTATTACGCACTAAGAACTTGAATTTGACTTGTTTTGCACTTAATCTGAATTAAGAACTTGATTTTGACTTATTCCACACTTATTACGCACTAAGAACTTGAATTTGACTTGTTCTGCACATAATCTGAATTAAGAACTTGATTTTGACTTATTCCACACTTATTCCGCACTAAGAACTTGAATTTGACTTGTTCTGCACTTAATCTGAATTAAGAACTTGATTTTGACTTATTCCACACTTATTACGCACTAAGAACTTGAATTTGACTTGTTCTGCACTTAATCTGAATTAAGAACTAGATTTTGACTTATTCCACACTTATTACGCACTAAGAATTTGAATTTGACTTATTCTGCACTTAATCTGAATTAAGAACTAGATTTTGACTTATTCCACACTTATTCCGCACTAAGAACTTGAATTTGACTTGTTCTGCACATAATCTGAATTAAGAACTTGATTTTGACTTATTCCACACTTATTCCGCACTAAGAACTTGAATTTGACTTGTTCTGCACTTAATCTGAATTAAGAACTTGATTTTGACTTATTCCACACTTATTACGCACTAAGAACTTGAATTTGACTTGTTCTGCACTTAATCTGAATTAAGAACTAGATTTTGACTTATTCCACACTTATTACGCACTAAGAATTTGAATTTGACTTATTCTGCACTTAATCTGAATTAAGAACTAGATTTTGACTTATTCCACACTTATTACGCACTAAGAATTTGAATTTGACTTATTCTGCACTTAATCTGAATTAAGAACTAGATTTTGACTTATTCCACACTTATTCCGCACTAAGAACTTGAATTTGACTTGTTCTGCACTTATTCGAATTAGGAACTTGATTTTGACTTATTCCACACTTAATACGCACTAAGAACTTGAATTTGACTTGTTTTGCACTTAATCTGAATTAAGAACTAGATTTTGACTTATTCCACACTTATTCCGCACTAATAACTTGAATTTGACTTGTACTGCACTTAATCTGAATTAAGAACTTGATTTTGACTTATTCCACACTTATTACGCACTAAGAACTTGAATTTGACTTATTCTGCACTTAATCTTAATTAAGAACTAGATTTTGACTTATTTCACACTAAGAACTTGAATTTGACTTGTTCTGCACTTAATCTGAATTAAGAACTAGATTTTGACTTATTCCACACTTATTACGCACTAAGAACTTGAATTTGACTTGTTTTGCACTTAATCTGAATTAAGAACTAGATTTTGACTTATTCCACACTTATTCCGCACCAAGAACTTGAATTTGACTTGTTCTGCACTTAATCTGAATTAAGAACTAGATTTTGACTTATTCCACACTAAGAACTTGAATTTGACTTGTTTTGCACTTAATCTGAATTAAGAACTAGATTTTGACTTATTCCACACTTATTACGCACTAAGAACTTGAATTTGACTTGTTTTGCACTTAATCTGAATTAAGAACTAGATTTTGACTTATTCCACACTTATTACGCACTAAGAACTTGAATTTGACTTATTCTGCACTTAATCTGAATTAAGAACTAGATTTTGACTTATTCCACACTAAGAACTTGAATGTGACTTTTTCTGCACTTAATCTGAATTAAGAACTAGATTTTGACTTATTCCACACTTATTACGCACTAAGAACTTGAATTTGACTTGTTTTGCACTTAATCTGAATTAAGAACTAGATTTCGACTTATTCCACACTTATTACGCACTAAGAACTTGAATTTGACTTGTTCTGCACTTAATCTGAATTAAGAACTTGATTTTGACTTATTCCACACTTATTACGCACTAAGAACTTGAATTTGACTTGTTCTGCACTTAATCTGAATTAAGAACTAGATTTTGACTTATTCCACACTTATTACGCACTAAGAACTTGAATTTGACTTGTTTTGCACTTAATCTGAATTAAGAACTAGATTTTGACTTATTCCACACTTATTACGCACTAAGAACTTGAATTTGACTTGTTTTGCACTTAATCTGAATTAAGAACTAGATTTTGACTTATTCCACACTTATTACGCACTAAGAACTTGAATTTGACTTGTTTTGCACTTAATCTGAATTAAGAACTTGATTTTGACTTATTCCACACTTATTACGCACTAAGAACTTGAATTTGACTTGTTCTGCACTTAATCTGAATTAAGAACTTGATTTTGACTTATTCCACACTTATTACGCACTAAGAATTTGAATTTGACTTGTTCTGCACTTAATCTGAATTAAGAACTTCATTTTGACTTATTCCACACTTATTCCGCACTAAGAACTTGAATTTGACTTATTCTGCACTTAATCTGAATTAAGAACTAGATTTTGACTTATTTCACACTTATTACGCACTAAGAACTTGAATTTGACTTGTTTTGCACTTAATCTGAATTAAGAACTAGATTTTGACTTATTCCACACTTATTACGCACTAAGAACTTGAATTTGACTTGTTTTGCACTTAATCTGAATTAAGAACTAGATTTTGACTTATTCCACACTTATTACGCACTAAGAACTTGAATTTGACTTGTTTTGCACTTAATCTGAATTAAGAACTAGATTTTGACTTATTCCACACTTATTACGCACTAAGAACTTGAATTTGACTTGTTCTGCACTTAATCTGAATTAAGAACTAGATTTTGACTTATTCCACACTTATTACGCACTAAGAACTTGAATTTGACTTATTCTGCACTTAATCTGAATTAAGAACTAGATTTTGACATATTCCACACTTATTCCACACTAAGAACTTGAATGTGACTTTTTCTGCACTTAATCTGAATTAAGAACTAGATTTTGACTTATTCCACACTTATTACGCACTAAGAACTTGAATTTGACTTGTTTTGCACTTAATCTGAATTAAGAACTAGATTTCGACTTATTCCACACTTATTACGCACTAAGAACTTGAATTTGACTTATTCTGCACTTAATCTGAATTAAGAACTAGATTTTGACATATTCCACACTTATTCCACACTAAGAACTTGAATGTGACTTTTTCTGCACTTAATCTGAATTAAGAACTAGATTTTGACTTATTCCACACTTATTACGCACTAAGAACTTGAATTTGACTTGTTTTGCACTTAATCTGAATTAAGAACTAGATTTCGACTTATTCCACACTTATTACGCACTAAGAACTTGAATTTGACTTGTTCTGCACTTAATCTGAATTAAGAACTTGATTTTGACTTATTCCACACTTATTACGCACTAAGAACTTGAATTTGACTTGTTCTGCACTTAATCTGAATTAAGAACTAGATTTTGACTTATTCCACACTTATTACGCACTAAGAACTTGAATTTGACTTGTTTTGCACTTAATCTGAATTAAGAACTAGATTTTGACTTATTCCACACTTATTACGCACTAAGAACTTGAATTTGACTTGTTTTGCACTTAATCTGAATTAAGAACTAGATTTTGACTTATTCCACACTTATTACGCACTAAGAATTTGAATTTGACTTGTTCTGCACTTAATCTGAATTAAGAACTAGATTTTGACTTATTCCACACTTATTACGCACTAAGAACTTGAATTTGACTTGTTTTGCACTTAATCTGAATTAAGAACTAGATTTTGACTTATTCCACACTTATTACGCACTAAGAACTTGAATTTGACTTGTTTTGCACTTAATCTGAATTAAGAACTAGATTTTGACTTATTCCACACTTATTACGCACTAAGAATTTGAATTTGACTTGTTCTGCACTTAATCTGAATTAAGAACTTGATTTTGACTTATTCCACACTTATTACGCACTAAGAACTTGAATTTGACTTGTTCTGCACTTAATTTGAATTAAGAACTAGATTTTGACTTATTCCACACTTATTACGCACTAAGAACTTGAATTTGACTTATTCTGCACTTAATCTGAATTAAGAACTTGATTTTGACTTATTCCACACTTATTACGCACTAAGAACTTGAATTTGACTTGTTCTGCACTTAATTTGAATTAAGAACTAGATTTTGACTTATTCCACACTTATTACGCACTAAGAACTTGAATTTGACTTATTCTGCACTTAATCTGAATTAAGAACTTGATTTTGACTTATTCCACACTTATTACGCACTAAGAACTTGAATTTGACTTGTTTTGCACTTAATCTGAATTAAGAACTAGATTTTGACTTATTCCACACTTATTACGCACTAAGAATTTGAATTTGACTTGTTCTGCACTTAATCTGAATTAAGAACTTGATTTTGACTTATTCCACACTAAGAACTTGAATTTGACTTATTCTGCACTTAATCTGAATTAAGAACTAGATTTTGACTTATTCCACATTTATTCCGCACTAAGAACTTGAATTTGACTTGTTTTGCACTTAATCTGAATTAAGAACTAGATTTTGACTTATTCCACACTTATTACGCACTAAGAACTTGAATTTGACTTGTTTTGCACTTAATCTGAATTAAGAACTAGATTTTGACTTATTCCACACTTATTACGCACTAAGAACTTGAATTTGACTTGTTTTGCACTTAATCTGAATTAAGAACTAGATTTTGACTTATTCCACACTTATTACGCACTAAGAATTTGAATTTGACTTGTTCTGCACTTAATCTGAATTAAGAACTTGATTTTGACTTATTCCACACTTATTACGCACTAAGAACTTGAATTTGACTTGTTCTGCACTTAATTTGAATTAAGAACTAGATTTTGACTTATTCCACACTTATTACGCACTAAGAACTTGAATTTGACTTATTCTGCACTTAATCTGAATTAAGAACTAGATTTTGACTTATTCCACACTTATTCCGCACTAAGAACTTGAATTTGACTTGTTTTGCACTTAATCTGAATTAAGAACTAGATTTTGACTTATTCCACACTTATTCTGCACTAAGAACTTAAATTTGACTTGTTTTGCACTTAATCTGAATTAAGAACTAGATTTTGACTTATTCCACACTTATTACGCACTAAGAACTTGAATTTGACTTGTTCTGCACTTAATCTGAATTAAGAACTTGATTTTGACTTATTCCACACTTATTCCGCACTAAGAACTTGAATTTGACTTGTTCTGCACTTATTCGAATTAGGAACTTGATTTTGACTTATTCCACACTTATTCCGCACTAATAACTTGAATTTGACTTGTTCTGCACTTAATCTGAATTAAGAATTAGATTTTGACTTATTCCACACTTATTACGCACTAAGAACTTGAATTTGACTTGTTTTGCACTTAATCTGAATTAAGAACTAGATTTTGACTTATTCCACAATTATTCCGCACTAAGAACTTGAATTTGACTTGTTCTGCTCTTAATCTGAATTAAGAACTTGATTTTGACTTATTTAACACTTATTACGCACTAAGAACTTGAATTTGACTTGTTCTGCACTTAATCTGAATTAAGAACTTGATTTTGACTTATTCCACACTTATTACGCACTAAGAACTTGAATTTGACTTGTTCTGCACTTAATCTGAATTAAGAACTAGATTTTGACTTATTCCACACTTATTACGCACTAAGAACTTGAATTTGACTTGTTCTGCTCTTAATCTGAATTAAGAACTAGATTTTGACTTATTCCACACTTATTACGCACTAAGAACTTGAATTTGACTTGTTCTGCTCTTAATCTGAATTAAGAACTTGATTTTGACTTATTCCACACTTATTACGCACTAAGAACTTGAATTTGACTTGTTCTGCACTTAATCTGAATTAAGAACTTGATTTTGACTTATTCCACACTTATTACGCACTAAGAACTTGAATTTGACACTCTGCACTTAATCTGAATTAAGAACTTGATTTTGACTTATTCCACACTTATTACGCACTAAGAACTTGAATTTGACTTATTCTGCACTTAATCTGAATTAAGAACTAGATTTTGACTTATTCCACACTTATTCCACACTAAGAACTTGAATGTGACTTTTTCTGCACTTAATCTGAATTAAGAACTAGATTTTGACTTATTCCACACTTATTACGCACTAAGAACTTGAATTTGACTTGTTTTGCACTTAATCTGAATTAAGAACTAGATTTTGACTTATTCCACACTTATTACGCACTAAGAACTTGAATTTGACTTGTTCTGCACTTAATCTGAATTAAGAACTAGATTTTGACTTATTCCACACTTATTACGCAATAAGAACTTGAATTTGACTTGTTTTGCACTTAATCTGAATTAAGAACTAGATTTTGACTTATTCCACACTTATTACGCACTAAGAACTTGAATTTGACTTGTTTTGCACTTAATCTGAATTAAGAACTAGATTTTGACTTATTCCACACTTATTACGCACTAAGAACTTGAATTTGACTTATTCTGCACTTAATTTGAATTAAGAACTAGATTTTGACTTATTCCACATTTATTCCGCGCCAAGAACTTGAATTTGACTTGTTTTGCACTTAATCTGAATTAAGAACTAGATTTTGACTTATTCCACACTTATTACGCACTAAGAACTTGAATTTGACT
>OU895880.1:16676275-17018963 GCA_917627325.4 Chironomus riparius
AATAAGTCAAAATCAAGTTCTTAATTCAGATTAAGTGCAGAATAAGTCAAATTCAAGTTCTTAGTGCGGAATAAGTGTGGAATAAGTCAAAATCTAGTTCTTAATTCAGATTAAGTGCAGAACAAATCAAATTCAAGTTCTTAGTGCGTAATAAGTGTGGAATAAGTCAAAATCTAGTTTTTAATTCAGATTAAGTGCAAAACAAGTCAAATTCAAGTTCTTAGTGCGTAATAAGTGTGGAATAAGTCAAAATCAAGTTCTTAATTCAGATTAAGTGCAGAACAAGTCAAATTCAAGTTCTTAGTGCGTAATAAGTGTGGAATTTGTCAAAATAAAGTTTTTAATTCAGATTAAGTGCAGAACAAGTCAAATTCAAGTTCTTAGTGCGGAATAAGTGTGGAATAAGTAGGGTAACCATCTAATTTTCATGAAAATACAGGACTTTTGGTAAATTTTTTCGAAAAATACAGGACATAGAGTTAAATTCGAAAATTAACGGAAATTTTCGTGAAAAGAATACAGACCTGGAACAAAGTTTTCAAATTTATACAGGACAGGGTTTTGAAATACAGGACTGTCCGTTGTAAAACTACGCAGATGGTCACCCTAGGAATAAGTCAAAATCAAGTTCTTAATTCAGATTAAGTGCAGAACAAGTCAAATTCAAGTTCTTAGTGCGTAATAAGTGTGGAATAAGTCAAAATCTAGTTATTAATTCAGATTAAGTGCAGAATAAGTCAAATTCAAGTTCTTAGTGCGGAATAAGTGTGGAATAAGTCAAAATAAAGTTTTTAATTCAGATTAAGTGCAAAACAAGTCAAATTCAAGTTCTTAGTGCGTAATAAGTGTGGAATAAGTCAAAATCTAGTTCTTAACTCAGATTAAGTGCAGAATAAGTCAAATTCAAGTTCTTAGTGCGTAATAAGTGTGGAATAAGTCAAAATCTAGTTCTTAGTTCAGATTAAGTGCAGAACAAGTCAAATTCAAGTTCTTAGTGCGTAATAAGTGTGGAATAAGTCAAAATCAAGTTCTTAATTCAGATTAAGTGCAGAATAAGTCAAATTCAAGTTCTTAGTGCGGAATAAGTGTGGAATAATTCCAAATCTAGTTCTTAATTCAGATTAAGTGCAGAATAAGTCAAATTCAAGTTCTCAGTGCGTAATAAGTGTGGAATAAGTCAAAATCTAGTTCTTAATTCAGATTAAGTGCAGAATAAGTCAAATTCAAGTTCTTAGTGCGTAATAAGTGTGGAATTTGTCAAAATAAAGTTTTTAATTCAGATTAAGTGCAGAACAAGTCAAATTCAAGTTCTTAGTGCGGAATAAGTGTGGCATAAGTCAAAATCAAGTTCTTAATTCAGATTAAGTGCAGAACAAGTCAAATTCAAGTTCTTAGTGCGTAATAAGTGTGGAATAAGTCAAAATCAAGTTCTTAATTTTTTTAATTGCAGAATAAGTCAAATTCAAGTTCTTGGTGCGGAATAAGTGTGCAATAAGTCAAAATCTAGTTTTTTTCAGATTAAGTGCAAAACAAGTCAAATTCAAGTTCTTAGTGCGTAATAAGTGTGGAATAAGTCAAAATCAAGTTCTTAATTCAGATTAAGTGCAGAATAAGTCAAATTCAAGTTCTTAATTCAGATTAAGTGCAGAATAAGTCAAATTCAAGTTCTTAGTGCGTAATAAGTGTGGAATTTGTCAAAATAAAGTTTTTAATTCAGATTAAGTGCAGAACAAGTCAAATTCAAGTTCTTAGTGCGGAATAAGTGTGGAATAAGTCAAAATCAAGTTCTTAATTCAGATTAAGTGCAGAACAAGTCAAATTCAAGTTCTTAGTGCGTAATAAGTGTGGAATAAGTCAAAATCAAGTTCTTAATTCAGATTAAGTGCAGAATAAGTCAAATTCAAGTTCTTAGTGCGGAATAAGTGTGGAATAAGTCAAATCTAGTTTTTTTCAGATTAAGTGCAAAACAAGTCAAATTCAAGTTCTTAGTGCGTAATAAGTGTGGAATAAGTCAAAATCTAGTTCTTAATTCAGATTAAGTGCAGAATAAGTCAAATTCAAGTTCTTAGTGCGTAATAAGTGTGGAATAAGTCAAAATCAAGTTCTTAATTCAGATTAAGTGCAGAACAAGTCAATTCAAGTTCTTAGTGCGGAATAAGTGTGGAATAAGTCAAAATCAAGTTCTTAATTCAGATTAAGTGCAGAATAAGTCAAATTCAAGTTCTTTGTGCGGAATAAGTGTGGAATAAGTCAAAATCAAGTTCTTAATTCAGATTAAGTGCAAAACAAGTCAAATTCAAGTTTTTATTGCGTAATAAGTGTGGAATAAGTCAAAATCTAGTTCTTAATTCAGATTAAGTGCAGAACAAGTCAAATTCAAGTTCTTAGTGCGGAATAAGTGTGAAATAAGTCAAAATCTAGTTCTTAATTCAGATTAAGTGCAGAACAAGCCAAATTCAAGTTATTAGTGCGTAATAAGTGTGGAATAAGTCAAAATCTAGTTCTTAATTCAGATTAAGTGCAAAACAGTCAAATTCAAGTTCTTAGTGCGTAATAAGTGTGGAATAAGTCAAAATCAAGTTCTTAATTCAGATTAAGTGCAGAATAAGTCAAATTCAAGTTCTTAAAGCGGAATAAGTGGGGAATAAGTCAAATCTAGTTCTTAATTCAGATTAAGTGCAGAATAAGTCAAATTCAAGTTCTTAGTGCGGAATAAGTGTGGAATAAGTCAAAATCTAGTTCTTATTCAGATTAAGTGCAGAACAAGTCAAATTCAAGTTCTTAGTGCGGAATAAGTGTGAAATAAGTCAAATCTAGTTCTTAATTCAGATTAAGTGCAGAACAAGCCAAATTCAAGTTCTTAGTGCGTAATAAGTGTGGAATAAGTCAAAATCTAGTTTTTAATTCAGATTAAGTGCAAAACAAGTCAAATTCAAGTTCTTAGTGCGTAATAAGTGTGGAATAAGTCAAAATCTAGTTCTTAATTCAGATTAAGTGCAGAACAAGTCAAATTCAAGTTCTTAGTGCGGAATAAGTGTGGAATAAGTCAAAATCAAGTTCTTAATTCAGATTAAGTGCAGAACAAGTCAAATTCAAGTTCTTAGTGCGTAATAAGTGTGGAATAAGTCAAAATCAAGTTCTTAATTCAGATTAAGTGCAGAATAAGTCAAATTCAAGTTCTTAGTGCGGAATAAGTGTGGAATAAGTCAAAATCTAGTTTTTTTCAGATTAAGTGCAAAACAAGTCAAATTCAAGTTCTTAGTGCGTAATAACTGTGGATGAGTCAAAATCTAGTTCTTAACTCAGATTAAGTGCAGAATAAGTCAAATTCAAGTTCTTAGTGCGTAATAAGTGTGGAATAAGTCAAAATCTAGTTCTTAGTTCAGATTAAGTGCAGAACAAGTCAATTTCAAGTTCTTAGTGCGTAATAAGTGTGGAATAAGTCAAAATCAAGTTCTTAATTCAGATTAAGTGCAGAATAAGTCAAATTCAAGTTCTTAGTGCGGAATAAGTGTGGAATAATTCCAAATCTAGTTCTTAATTCAGATTAAGTGCAGAATAAGTCAAATTCAAGTTCTTAGTGCGTAATAAGTGTGGAATAAGTCAAAATCTAGTTCTTAATTCAGATTAAGTGCAGAATAAGTCAAATTCAAGTTCTTAGTGCGTAATAAGTGTGGAATAAGTCAAAATCAAGTTTTTAATTCAGATTAAGTGCAGAACAAGTCAAATTCAAGTTCTTAGTGCGGAATAAGTGTGGAATAAGTCAAAATCTAGTTCTTAATTCAGATTAAGTGCAGAATAAGTCAAATTCAAGTTCTTAGTGCGTAATAAGTGTGGAATAAGTCAAAATCAAGTTTTTAATTCAGATTAAGTGCAGAATAAGTCAAATTCAAGTTCTTAGTGCGGAATAAGTGTGGAATAAGTCAAAATAAAGTTTTTAATTCAGATTAAGTGCAAAACAAGTCAAATTCAAGTTCTTAGTGCGTAATAAGTGTGGAATAAGTCAAAATCTAGTTCTTAACTCAGATTAAGTGCAGAATAAGTCAAATTCAAGTTCTTAGTGCGTAATAAGTGTGGAATAAGTCAAAATCTAGTTCTTAGTTCAGATTAAGTGCAGAACAAGTCAAATTCAAGTTCTTAGTGCGTAATAAGTGTGGAATAAGTCAAAATCAAGTTCTTAATTCAGATTAAGTGCAGAATAAGTCAAATTCAAGTTCTTAGTGCGTAATAAGTGTGGAATTTGTCAAAATAAAGTTTTTAACTCAGATTAAGTGCAGAATAAGTCAAATTCAAGTTCTTAGTGCGTAATAAGTGTGGAATAAGTCAAAATCTAGTTCTTAATTCAGATTAAGTGCAGAATAAGGTCAAATTCAAGTTCTTAGTGCGTAATAGTGTGGAATAAGTCAAATTCAAGTTTTTAATTCAGATTAAGTGCAGAACAAGTCAAATTCAAGTTCTTAGTGCGGAATAAGTGTGAATAAGTCAAAATCAAGTTCTTAATTCAGATTAAGTGCAGAACAAGTCAGATTCAAGTTCTTAGTGCGTAATAAGTGTGGATAAGTCAAAATCAAGTTCTTAATTTTTTTAATTGCAGAATAAGTCAAATTCAAGTTCTTAGTGCGGAAAAAGTGTGGAATAAGTCAAAATAAAGTTTTTAATTCAGATTAAGTGCAAAACAAGTCAAATTCAAGTTCTTAGTGCGTAATAAGTGGGAATAAGTCAAAAATCTAGTTCTAACTCAGATTAAGTGCAGAATAAGTCAAATTTCAAGTTCTTAGTGCGTAATAAGTGTGGAATAAGTCAAAATCTAGTTCATAGTTCAGATTAAGTGCAGAACAAGTCAAATTCAAGTTCTTAGTGCGTAATAAGTGTGGAATAAGTCAAAATCAAGTTCTTAATTCAGATTAAGTGCAGAATAAGTCAAATTCAAGTTCTTAGTGCGTAATAAGTGTGGAATTTGTCAAAATAAAGTTTTTAACTCAGATTAAGTGCAGAATAAGTCAAATTCAAGTTCTTAGTGCGTAATAAGTGTGGAATAAGTCAAAATCTAGTTCTTAGTTCAGATTAAGTGCAGAACAAGTCAAATTCAAGTTCTTAGTGCGTAATAAGTGTGGAATTTGTCAAATAAAGTTTTTAATTCAGATTAAGTGCAGAACAAGTCAAATTCAAGTTCTTAGTGCGGAATAAGTGTGGCATAAGTCAAAATCAAGTTCTTAATTCAGATTAAGTGCAGAACAAGTCAAATTCAAGTTCTTAGTGCGTAATAAGTGTGGAATAAGTCAAAATCAAGTTCTTAATTTTTTTAATTGCAGAATAAGTCAAATTCAAGTTCTTTGTGCGGAATAAGTGTGGAATAAGTCAAAATCTAGTTTTTTTTCAGATTAAGTGCAAAACAAGTCAAATTCAAGTTCTTAGTGCGTAATAAGTGTGGAATAAGTCAAAATCTAGTTCTTAATTCAGATTAAGTGCAGAATAAGTCAAATTCAAGTTCTTAGTGTGTAATAAGTGTGGAATAAGTCAAAATCTAGTTTTTAATTCAGATTAAGTGCAAAACAAGTCAAATTCAAGTTCTTAGTGCGTAATAAAGTGTGGAATAAGTCAAAATCTAGTTCTTAATTCAGATTAAGTGCAGAACAAGTCAAATTCAAGTTCTTAGTGCGTAATAAGTGTGGAATTTGTCAAAATAAAGTTTTTAATTCAGATTAAGTGCAGAACAAGTCAAATTCAAGTTCTTAGTGCGTAATAAGTGTGGAATAAGTCAAAATCAAGTTCTTAATTCAGATTAAGTGCAGAATAAGTCAAATTCAAGTTCTTAGTGCGGAATAAGTGTGGAATAAGTCAAAATCTAGTTTTTTCAGATTAAGTGCAAAACAAGTCAAATTCAAGTTCTTAGTGCGTAATAAGTGTGGAATAAGTCAAAATCTAGTTCTTAATTCAGATTAAGTGCAGAATAAGTCAAATTCAAGTTCTTAGTGTGTAATAAGTGTGGAATAAGTCAAAATCAAGTTCTTAATTCAGATTAAGTGCAGAATAAGTCAAATTCAAGTTCTTTGTGCGGAATAAGTGTGGAATAAGTCAAAATCAAGTTCTTAATTCAGATTAAGTGCAAAACAAGTCAAATTCAAGTTTTTATTGCGTAATAAGTGTGGAATAAGTCAAAATCTAGTTCTTAATTCAGATTAAGTGCAGAACAAGTCAAATTCAAGTTCTTAGTGCGGAATAAGTGTGAAATAAGTCAAAATCTAGTTCTTAATTCAGATTAAGTGCAGAACAAGCCAAATTCAAGTTATTAGTGCGTAATAAGTGTGGAATAAGTCAAAATCTAGTTCTTAATTCAGATTAAGTGCAGAACAAGTCAAATTCAAGTTCTTAGTGCGGAATAAGTGTGAAATAAGTCAAAATCTAGTTCTTAATTCAGATTAAGTGCAGAACAAGCCAAATTCAAGTTCTTAGTGCGTAATAAGTGTGGAATAAGTCAAAATCTAGTTCTTAATTCAGATTAAGTGCAAAACAAGTCAAATTCAAGTTCTTAGTGCGTAATAAGTGTGGAATAAGTCAAAATCAAGTTCTTAATTCAGATTAAGTGCAGAATAAGTCAAATTCAAGTTCTTAAAGCGGAATAAGTGGGGAATAAGTCAAAATCTAGTTCTTAATTCAGATTAAGTGCAGAATAAGTCAAATTCAAGTTCTTAGTGCGGAATAAGTGTGGAATAAGTCAAAATCTAGTTCTTAATTCAGATTAAGTGCAGAACAAGTCAAATTCAAGTTCTTAGTGCGGAATAAGTGTGAAATAAGTCAAAATCTAGTTCTTAATTCAGATTAAGTGCAGAACAAGCCAAATTCAAGTTCTTAGTGCGTAATAAGTGTGGAATAAGTCAAAATCTAGTTTTTAATTCAGATTAAGTGCAAAACAAGTCAAATTCAAGTTCTTAGTGCGTAATAAGTGTGGAATTTGTCAAAATAAAGTTTTAATTCAGATTAAGTGCAGAACAAGTCAAATTCAAGTTCTTAGTGCGGAATAAGTGTGGAATAAGTCAAAATCAAGTTCTTAATTCAGATTAAGTGCAGAACAAGTCAAATTCAAGTTCTTAGTGCGTAATAAGTGTGGAATTTGTCAAAATAAAGTTTTTAATTCAGATTAAGTGCAGAACAAGTCAAATTCAAGTTCTTAGTGCGGAATAAGTGTGGAATAAGTCAAAATCAAGTTCTTAATTCAGATTAAGTGCAGAACAAGTCAAATTCAAGTTCTTAGTGCGTAATAAGTGTGGAATAAGTCAAAATCTAGTTATTGATTCAGATTAAGTGCAGAATAAGTCAAATTCAAGTTCTTAGTGCGGAATAAGTGTGGAATAAGTCAAAATCTAGTTTTTAATTCAGATTAAGTGCAAAACAAGTCAAATTCAAGTTCTTAGTGCGGAATAAGTGTGGAATAAGTCAAAATCAAGTTCTTAATTCAGATTAAGTGCAGAACAAGTCAAATTCAAGTTCTTAGTGCGTAATAAGTGTGGAATTTGTCAAAATAAAGTTTTTAATTCAGATTAAGTGCAGAACAAGTCAAATTCAAGTTCTTAGTGCGTAATAAGTGTGGAATAAGTCAAAATCTAGTTTTTAATTCAGATTAAGTGCAAAACAAGTCAAATTCAAGTTCTTAGTGCGTAATAACTGTGGATGAGTCAAAATCTAGTTCTTAACTCAGATTAAGTGCAGAATAAGTCAAATTCAAGTTCTTAGTGCGTAATAAGTGTGGAATAAGTCAAAATCTAGTTCTTAGTTCAGATTAAGTGCAGAACAAGTCAATTTCAAGTTCTTAGTGCGTAATAAGTGTGGAATAAGTCAAAATCAAGTTCTTAATTCAGATTAAGTGCAGAATAAGTCAAATTCAAGTTCTTAGTGCGGAATAAGTGTGGAATAATTCCAAATCTAGTTCTTAATTCAGATTAAGTGCAGAATAAGTCAAATTCAAGTTCTTAGTGCGTAATAAGTGTGGAATAAGTCAAAATCTAGTTCTTAATTCAGATTAAGTGCAGAATAAGTCAAATTCAAGTTCTTAGTGCGTAATAAGTGTGGAATAAGTCAAAATCAAGTTTTTAATTCAGATTAAGTGCAGAACAAGTCAAATTCAAGTTCTTAGTGCGGAATAAGTGTGGAATAAGTCAAAATCAAGTTCTTAATTCAGATTAAGTGCAGAACAAGTCAGATTCAAGTTCTTAGTGCGTAATAAGTGTGGAATAAGTCAAAATCAAGTTCTTAATTTTTTTAATTGCAGAATAAGTCAAATTCAAGTTCTTAGTGCGGAATAAGTGTGGAATAAGTCAAAATCAAGTTCTTAATTCAGATTAAGTGCAGAACAAGTCAGATTCAAGTTCTTAGTGCGTAATAAGTGTGGAATAAGTCAAAATCAAGTTCTTAATTTTTTTAATTGCAGAATAAGTCAAATTCAAGTTCTTAGTGCGGAAAAAGTGTGGAATAAGTCAAAATAAAGTTTTTAATTCAGATTAAGTGCAAAACAAGTCAAATTCAAGTTCTTAGTGCGTAATAAGTGTGGAATAAGTCAAAATCTAGTTCTAACTCAGATTAAGTGCAGAATAAGTCAAATTCAAGTTCTTAGTGCGTAATAAGTGTGGAATAAGTCAAAATCTAGTTCTTAGTTCAGATTAAGTGCAGAACAAGTCAAATTCAAGTTCTTAGTGCGTAATAAGTGTGGAATAAGTCAAAATCAAGTTCTTAATTCAGATTAAGTGCAGAATAAGTCAAATTCAAGTTCTTAGTGCGTAATAAGTGTGGAATTTGTCAAAATAAAGTTTTTAACTCAGATTAAGTGCAGAATAAGTCAAATTCAAGTTCTTAGTGCGTAATAAGTGTGGAATAAGTCAAAATCTAGTTCTTAGTTCAGATTAAGTGCAGAACAAGTCAAATTCAAGTTCTTAGTGCGTAATAAGTGTGGAATTTGTCAAAATAAAGTTTTTAATTCAGATTAAGTGCAGAACAAGTCAAATTCAAGTTCTTAGTGCGGAATAAGTGTGGCATAAGTCAAAATCAAGTTCTTAATTCAGATTAAGTGCAGAACAAGTCAAATTCAAGTTCTTAGTGCGTAATAAGTATGGAATAAGTCAAAATCAAGTTCTTAATTTTTTTAATTGCAGAATAAGTCAAATTCAAGTTCTTGGTGCGGAATAAGTGTGGAATAAGTCAAAATCTAGTTTTTTTTCAGATTAAGTGCAAAACAAGTCAAATTCAAGTTCTTAGTGCGTAATAAGTGTGGAATAAGTCAAAATCTAGTTCTTAATTCAGATTAAGTGCAGAATAAGTCAAATTCAAGTTCTTAGTGTGTAATAAGTGTGGAATAAGTCAAAATCTAGTTTTTAATTCAGATTAAGTGCAAAACAAGTCAAATTCAAGTTCTTAGTGCGTAATAAGTGTGGAATAAGTCAAAATCTAGTTCTTAATTCAGATTAAGTGCAGAACAAGTCAAATTCAAGTTCTTAGTGCGTAATAAGTGTGGAATTTGTCAAAATAAAGTTTTTAATTCAGATTAAGTGCAGAACAAGTCAAATTCAAGTTCTTAGTGCGTAATAAGTGTGGAATAAGTCAAAATCAAGTTCTTAATTCAGATTAAGTGCAGAATAAGTCAAATTCAAGTTCTTAGTGCGGAATAAGTGTGGAATAAGTCAAAATCTAGTTTTTTTCAGATTAAGTGCAAAACAAGTCAAATTCAAGTTCTTAGTGCGTAATAAGTGTGGAATAAGTCAAAATCTAGTTCTTAATTCAGATTAAGTGCAGAATAAGTCAAATTCAAGTTCTTAGTGTGTAATAAGTGTGGAATAAGTCAAAATCAAGTTCTTAATTCAGATTAAGTGCAGAATAAGTCAAATTCAAGTTCTTTGTGCGGACTAAGTGTGGAATAAGTCAAAATCAAGTTCTTAATTCAGATTAAGTGCAAAACAAGTCAAATTCAAGTTTTTATTGCGTAATAAGTGTGGAATAAGTCAAAATCTAGTTCTTAATTCAGATTAAGTGCAGAACAAGTCAAATTCAAGTTCTTAGTGCGGAATAAGTGTGAAATAAGTCAAAATCTAGTTCTTAATTCAGATTAAGTGCAGAACAAGCCAAATTCAAGTTATTAGTGCGTAATAAGTGTGGAATAAGTCAAAATCTAGTTCTTAATTCAGATTAAGTGCAGAACAAGTCAAATTCAAGTTCTTAGTGCGGAATAAGTGTGAAATAAGTCAAAATCTAGTTCTTAATTCAGATTAAGTGCAGAACAAGCCAAATTCAAGTTCTTAGTGCGTAATAAGTGTGGAATAAGTCAAAATCTAGTTCTTAATTCAGATTAAGTGCAAAACAAGTCAAATTCAAGTTCTTAGTGCGTAATAAGTGTGGAATAAGTCAAAATCAAGTTCTTAATTCAGATTAAGTGCAGAATAAGTCAAATTCAAGTTCTTAAAGCGGAATAAGTGGGGAATAAGTCAAAATCTAGTTCTTAATTCAGATTAAGTGCAGAATAAGTCAAATTCAAGTTCTTAGTGCGGAATAAGTGTGGAATAAGTCAAAATCTAGTTCTTAATTCAGATTAAGTGCAGAACAAGTCAAATTCAAGTTCTTAGTGCGGAATAAGTGTGAAATAAGTCAAAATCTAGTTCTTAATTCAGATTAAGTGCAGAACAAGCCAAATTCAAGTTCTTAGTGCGTAATAAGTGTGGAATAAGTCAAAATCTAGTTTTTAATTCAGATTAAGTGCAAAACAAGTCAAATTCAAGTTCTTAGTGCGTAATAAGTGTGGAATTTGTCAAAATAAAGTTTTTAATTCAGATTAAGTGCAGAACAAGTCAAATTCAAGTTCTTAGTGCGGAATAAGTGTGGAATAAGTCAAAATCAAGTTCTTAATTCAGATTAAGTGCAGAACAAGTCAAATTCAAGTTCTTAGTGCGTAATAAGTGTGGAATTTGTCAAAATAAAGTTTTTAATTCAGATTAAGTGCAGAACAAGTCAAATTCAAGTTCTTAGTGCGGAATAAGTGTGGAATAAGTCAAAATCAAGTTCTTAATTCAGATTAATTGCAGAACAAGTCAAATTCAAGTTCTTAGTGCGTAATAAGTGTGGAATAAGTCAAAATCTAGTTATTGATTCAGATTAAGTGCAGAATAAGTCAAATTCAAGTTCTTAGTGCGGAATAAGTGTGGAATAAGTCAAAATCTAGTTTTTAATTCAGATTAAGTGCAAAACAAGTCAAATTCAAGTTCTTAGTGCGGAATAAGTGTGGAATAAGTCAAAATCAAGTTCTTAATTCAGATTAAGTGCAGAACAAGTCAAATTCAAGTTCTTAGTGCGTAATAAGTGTGGAATTTGTCAAAATAAAGTTTTTAATTCAGATTAAGTGCAGAACAAGTCAAATTCAAGTTCTTAGTGCGTAATAAGTGTGGAATAAGTCAAAATCTAGTTTTTAATTCAGATTAAGTGCAAAACAAGTCAAATTCAAGTTCTTAGTGCGTAATAAGTGTGGAATAAGTCAAAATCTAGTTCTTAATTCAGATTAAGTGCAGAACAAGTCAAATTCAAGTTCTTAGTGCGTAATAAGTGTGGAATAAGTCAAAATCTAGTTTTTAATTCAGATTAAGTGCAAAACAAGTCAAATTCAAGTTCTTAGTGCGTAATAAGTGTGGAATAAGTCAAAATCTAGTTCTTAATTCAGATTAAGTGCAGAACAAGTCAAATTCAAGTTCTTAGTGCGTAATAAGTGTGGAATTTGTCAAAATAAAGTTTTTAATTCAGATTAAGTGCAGAACAAGTCAAAATCAAGTTCTTAGTGCGGAATAAGTGTGGAATAAGTCAAAATCAAGTTCTTAATTCAGATTAAGTGCAGAACAAGTCAAATTCAAGTTCTTAGTGCGTAATAAGTGTGGAATTTGTCAAAATAAAGTTTTTAATTCAGATTAAGTGCAGAACAAGTCAAATTCAAGTTCTTAGTGCGGAATAAGTGTGGAATAAGTCAAAATCAAGTTCTTAATTCAGATTAAGTGCAGAACAAGTCAAATTCAAGTTCTTAGTGCGTAATAAGTGTGGAATAAGTCAAAATCTAGTTATTAATTCAGATTAAGTGCAGAATAAGTCAAATTCAAGTTCTTAGTGCGGAATAAGTGTGGAATAAGTCAAAATCTAGTTTTTTTCAGATTAAGTGCAAAACAAGTCAAATTCAAGTTCTTAGTGCGTAATAAGTGTGGAATAAGTCAAAATCAAGTTCTTAATTCAGATTAAGTGCAAAATAAGTCAAATTCAAGTTCTTAATTCAGATTAAGTGCAGAATAAGTCAAATTCAAGTTCTTAGTGCGTAATAAGTGTGGAATAAGTCAAAATCTAGTTCTTAATTCAGATTAAGTGCAGAATAAGTCAAATTCAAGTTCTTAGTGCGTAATAAGTGTGGAATTTGTCAAAATAAAGTTTTTAATTCAGATTAAGTGCAGAACAAGTCAAATTCAAGTTCTTAGTGCGGAATAAGTGTGGAATAAGTCAAAATCAAGTTCTTAATTCAGATCAAGTGCAGAACAAGTCAAATTCAAGTTCTTAGTGCGTAATAAGTGTGGAATAAGTCAAAATCAAGTTCTTAATTCAGATTAAGTGCAGAACAAGTCAAATTCAAGTTCTTAGTGCGGAATAAGTGTGGAATAAGTCAAAATCAAGTTCTTAATTCAGATTAAGTGCAGAACAAGTCAATTCAAGTTCTTAGTGCGGAATAAGTGTGGAATAAGTCAAAATCAAGTTCTTAATTCAGATTAAGTGCAGAATAAGTCAAATTCAAGTTCTTAGTGCATAATAAGTGTGGAATAAGTCAAAATCTAGTTCTTAATTCAGATTAAGCGCAGAACAAGTCAAATTCAAGTTCTTAGTGCGGAATAAGTGTGAAATAAGTCAAAATCTAGTTCTTAATTCAGATTAAGTGCAGAACAAGTCAAATTCAAGTTCTTAGTGCGTAATAAGTGTGGAATAAGTCAAAATCTAGTTCTTAATTCAGATTAAGTGTAAAACAAGTCAAATTCAAGTTCTTAGTGCGTAATAAGTGTGGAATAAGTCAAAATCAAGTTTTTAATTCAGATTAAGTGCAGAATAAGTCAAATTCAAGTTCTTAGTGCGGAATAAGTGTGGAATAAGTCAAAATCTAGTTCTTAATTCAGATTAAGTGCAGAACAAATCAAATTCAAGTTCTTAGTGCGTAATAAGTGTGGAATAAGTCAAAATCCAGTTTTTAATTCAGATTAAGTGCAAAACAAGTCAAATTCAAGTTCTTAGTGCGTAATAAGTGTGGAATAAGTCAAAATCAAGTTCTTAATTCAGATTAAGTGCAGAACAAGTCAAATTCAAGTTCTTAGTGCGTAATAAGTGTGGAATAAGTCAAAATCAAGTTCTTAATTCAGATTAAGTGCAGAACAAGTCAAATTCAAGTTCTTAGTGCGGAATAAGTGTGGAATAAGTAGGGTAACCATCTAATTTTCATGAAAATACAGGACTTTTGGTAAATTTTTTCGAAAAATACAGGACATAGAGTTAAATTCGAAAATTAACGGAAATTTTCGTGAAAAGAATACAGGACCTGGAACAAAGTTTTCAAATTTATACAGGACAGGGTTTTGAAATACAGGACTGTCCGTTGTAAAACTACGCAGATGGTCACCCTAGGAATAAGTCAAAATCAAGTTCTTAATTCAGATTAAGTGCAGAACAAGTCAAATTCAAGTTCTTAGTGCGTAATAAGTGTGGAATAAGTCAAAATCTAGTTATTAATTCAGATTAACTGCAGAATAAGTCAAATTCAAGTTCTTAGTGCGGAATAAGTGTGGAATAAGTCAAAATAAAGTTTTTAATTCAGATTAAGTGCAAAACAAGTCAAATTCAAGTTCTTAGTGCGTAATAAGTGTGGAATAAGTCAAAATCTAGTTCTTAACTCAGATTAAGTGCAGAATAAGTCAAATTCAAGTTCTTAGTGCGTAATAAGTGTGGAATAAGTCAAAATCTAGTTCTTAGTTCAGATTAAGTGCAGAACAAGTCAAATTCAAGTTCTTAGTGCGTAATAAGTGTGGAATAAGTCAAAATCAAGTTCTTAATTCAGATTAAGTGCAGAATAAGTCAAATTCAAGTTCTTAGTGCGTAATAAGTGTGGAATAAGTCAAAATCTAGTTCTTAATTCAGATTAAGTGCAAAACAAGTCAAATTCAAGTTCTTAGTGCGTAATAAGTGTGGAATAAGTCAAAATCTAGTTCTTAATTCAGATTAAGTGCAGAACAAGTCAAATTCAAGTTCTTAGTGCGTAATAAGTGTGGAATAAGTCAAAATCTAGTTTTTTTCAGATTAAGTGCAAAACAAGTCAAATTCAAGTTCTTAGTGCGTAATAAGTGTGGAATAAGTCAAAATCTAGTTCTTAATTCAGATTAAATGCAGAACAAGTCAAATTCAAGTTCTTAGTGCGTAATAAGTGTGGAATAAGTCAAAATCAAGTTCTTAATTCAGATTAAGTGCAGAATAAGTCAAATTCAAGTTCTTAATTCAGATTAAGTGCAGAATAAGTCAAATTCAAGTTCTTAGTGCGTAATAAGTGTGGAATTTGTCAAAATAAAGTTTTTAATTCAGATTAAGTGCAGAACAAGTCAAATTCAAGTTCTTAGTGCGTAATAAGTGTGGAATAAGTCAAAATCAAGTTTTTAATTCAGATTAAGTGCAGAATAAGTCAAATTCAAGTTCTTAGTGCGGAATAAGTGTGGAATAAGTCAAAATCTAGTTTTTTTCAGATTAAGTGCAAAACAAGTCAAATTCAAGTTCTTAGTGCGTAATAAGTGTGGAATAAGTCAAAATCTAGTTCTTAATTCAGATTAAGTGCAGAATAAGTCAAATTCAAGTTCTTAGTGCGTAATAAGTGTGGAATAAGTCAAAATCAAGTTCTTAATTCAGATTAAGTGCAGAACAAGTCAATTCAAGTTCTTAGTGCGGAATAAGTGTGGAATAAGTCAAAATCAAGTTCTTAATTCAGATTAAGTGCAGAATAAGTCAAATTCAAGTTCTTTGTGCGGAATAAGTGTGGAATAAGTCAAAATCAAGTTCTTAATTCAGATTAAGTGCAAAACAAGTCAAATTCAAGTTTTTATTGCGTAATAAGTGTGGAATAAGTCAAAATCTAGTTCTTAATTCAGATTAAGTGCAGAACAAGTCAAATTCAAGTTCTTAGTGCGGAATAAGTGTGAAATAAGTCAAAATCTAGTTCTTAATTCAGATTAAGTGTAGAACAAGCCAAATTCAAGTTATTAGTGCGTAATAAGTGTGGAATAAGTCAAAATCTAGTTCTTAATTCAGATTAAGTGCAAAACAGGTCAAATTCAAGTTCTTAGTGCGTAATAAGTGTGGAATAAGTCAAAATCAAGTTCTTAATTCAGATTAAGTGCAGAATAAGTCAAATTCAAGTTCTTAAAGCGGAATAAGTGGGGAATAAGTCAAAATCTAGTTCTTAATTCAGATTAAGTGCAGAATAAGTCAAATTCAAGTTCTTAGTGCGGAATAAGTGTGGAATAAGTCAAAATCTAGTTCTTAATTCAGATTAAGTGCAGAACAAGTCAAATTCAAGTTCTTAGTGCGGAATAAGTGTGAAATAAGTCAAAATCTAGTTCTTAATTCAGATTAAGTGCAGAACAAGCCAAATTCAAGTTCTTAGTGCGTAATAAGTGTGGAATAAGTCAAAATCTAGTTTTTAATTCAGATTAAGTGCAGAACAAGTCAAATTCAAGTTCTTAGTGCGTAATAAGTGTGGAATAAGTCAAAATCTAGTTCTTAATTCAGATTAAGTGCAGAACAAGTCAAATTCAAGTTCTTAGTGCGTAATAAGTGTGGAATAAGTCAAAATCAAGTTCTTAATTCAGATTAAGTGCAGAATCAGTCAAATTCAAGTTCTTAGTGCGGAATAAGTGTGGAATAAGTCAAAATCTAGTTTTTTTCAGATTAAGTGCAAAACAAGTCAAATTCAAGTTCTTAGTGCGTAATAACTGTGGATGAGTCAAAATCTAGTTCTTAACTCAGATTAAGTGCAGAATAAGTCAAATTCAAGTTCTTAGTGCGTAATAAGTGTGGAATAAGTCAAAATCTAGTTCTTAGTTCAGATTAAGTGCAGAACAAGTCAATTTCAAGTTCTTAGTGCGTAATAAGTGTGGAATAAGTCAAAATCAAGTTCTTAATTCAGATTAAGTGCAGAATAAGTCAAATTCAAGTTCTTAGTGCGGAATAAGTGTGGAATAATTCCAAATCTAGTTCTTAATTCAGATTAAGTGCAGAATAAGTCAAATTCAAGTTCTTAGTGCGTAATAAGTGTGGAATAAGTCAAAATCTAGTTCTTAATTCAGATTAAGTGCAGAATAAGTCAAATTCAAGTTCTTAGTGCGTAATAAGTGTGGAATAAGTCAAAATCAAGTTTTTAATTCAGATTAAGTGCAGAACAAGTCAAATTCAAGTTCTTAGTGCGGAATAAGTGTGGAATAAGTCAAAATCAAGTTCTTAATTCAGATTAAGTGCAGAACAAGTCAGATTCAAGTTCTTAGTGCGTAATAAGTGTGGAATAAGTCAAAATCAAGTTCTTAATTTTTTTAATTGCAGAATAAGTCAAATTCAAGTTCTTGGTGCGGAATAAGTGTGGAATAAGTCAAAATCTAGTTTTTTTCAGATTAAGTGCAAAACAAGTCAAATTCAAGTTCTTAGTGCGTAATAAGTGTGGAATAAGTCAAAATCTAGTTCTTAATTCAGATTAAGTGCAGAATAAGTCAAATTTAAGTTCTTAGTGCGTAATAAGTGTGGAATAAGTCAAAATCAAGTTCTTAATTCAGATTAAGTGCAGAACAAGTCAATTCAAGTTCTTAGTGCGGAATAAGTGTGGAATAAGTCAAAATCAAGTTCTTAATTCAGATTAAGTGCAGAATAAGTCAAATTCAAGTTCTTAGTGCGGAATAAGTGTGGAATAAGTCAAAATCTATTTCTTAATTCAGATTAAGTGCAAAATAAGTCAAATTCAAGTTCTTAGTGCGGAATAAGTGTCTAATAAGTCAAAATCAAGTTCTTAATTCAGATTAAGTGCAGAATAAGTCAAATTCAAGTTCTTAGTGCGTAATAAGTGTGGAATAAGTCAAAATCAAGTTCTTAATTCAGATTAAGTGCAGAACAAGTCAAATTCAAGTTCTTAGTGCGTAATAAGTGTGGAATAAGTCAAAATCTAGTTCTTAATTCAGATTAAGTGCAGAACCAGGTGTGGGGACTCCAAAAATCGTGCAGGAAAGAACTAAATAAAGTTATTAAAATGCAGTTTAAAACTATGTTAATCAGTAAAAAGGAGTAAAAAATAGCAAAGAGTATTAGAAAAAGGTAGAAAGCAGTAAAGTGCAGCAAAAAGCAGTAAAAAAAAAAAAAAACCTTTACCTATTCAGATCAATTGTGATCCAGAGGTGCGCTAGGGCGATTCGCAGCTAATGAGAGTTTAACGAGTGAGGATGCGCCAAACCACTGCACTCAAACCTAGACCTACAATTTATAGTGGGATCCGAACCACTCCTTTGATAACATTTCTGTCTGTAGCCTACAAAGGAAGGCTGTGAGCCTCATTTCCAGTACATATGATTCGAAAAAGGACAAGTGAAAAATTTCCCATACCCAGTCTCGAACCCATGATCGCTGTGTCGGTATTGCAATAATTAGGTACCGAAGTACTAAACCATTCCGCCACCGAGCCACTTCAGCTCATAAAAAGCAGTAAATAATAGCAAAAAGCAGCAAAGAGCAGTAAAAGAGCAGCAAGAGTAGTAAAAAAGCAGTAAAAACAGGAAAAAGCAGTACAAAAGCAGCAAAAGAGTTGTTGGAGCAGTTTAAAAGTAGCAAAAATTTAAATAATCACTAAGACTTTGTAATTTTAGAATAATAAGTTTCTTTATCATTATTTAACAATTTGAGGAAGTTTTTCAACAATTCTGGTCGTTTTTGCACTTTCAAAAAATATCATTTTCATATAAAAATATGAAAATGGTAGCCTTAATCAAAATTGCGTGGCACCACAAAATCCAGAAAAATAAAATGTTTTTATAAAAGATCAAAAAGTCTGCCATGATCATACGCAAATTTTTGTTTTTTTCAAATTTTTCACTTAAATATTTCATTCATTTTAAAATAAACTTAACATTGAAATTGTTAATTTTGCATCAGTGTTGCATTCTGGCCATTTGTCTGGATCAGATAAATTCTGAGACAGAAATTTCTTCATAAAATCGATTCTACATGTAGAAAGAAAGAAAACCATCTACATGTAGATTGTGTATACATGTAGAATCTGTCTACGATTCTACGATTCTACATTCTTCTCTGATGTAGACCTGGAAAAATGTAGAATTATAGACATCTACATCGAATCTACATGTAGACAGATTCTACATGTAGACACAATCTACATGTAGATGGTTTTTTTCTTTCTACATGAAGAATCGATCTTTATGAAGAAAGTTTCTTAGCTAGACAAAAACTATTGAAGAATCTACATTCTTCATCTAGTATAGACATCTACATTTGCAACACTGTTTTGTATCATAATTTGTTTTTTCCATTTCATCGTCAACATACATTTTACATTAAAGCTGGTTGTTAAGATACAATAACGATTATTAATTTTATAATGGTTAGTGTTAAAATTAAATTCCAATTAATTTACTTAATGTTGAGTTTCGTAGACTAAGAATAAAATTAACTAATTACTGTTTTCTTTATGCCCAAAAAAGCAAAACATTCGAAAAACTGAACTTTTTTTTTCCTGATATGCAATAAAAAATGTTTTTCTCAATATTTACAACAGTGTTGTCCAAACTTATTTCTTTTATTCTGATAATTTATTCTGACAATACTGATTTACATGATACACTTTTTTGAATCATATTTTTTAAAAAATGTAATTTGGTTAAAAAAATTGGTTGTTCTTTAGGGTGACCATCTGCGTAGTTTTACAACGGACAGTCCTGTATTTCAAAACCCTGTCCTGTATAAATTTGAAAATTTTGTTCCAGGTCCTGTATTTTTTTCAAGAAAATTTCCGTTAATTTTCAAATTTTCCTTTGTGTTCTGTATTTTTTAGGAAATTTATCAAATGTCCTGTATTTTTATAAAAATTAGATGGTCACCCTATTGTTCTTTCATCATTCATATAATTTTTTGTCAAAAATTTTCCCGCTCATACAAAAAAATTCAAAATTTCATAACTCGTCCAAAAAACTGTTTAAATCAGTTTTTTATTTTTTAATTTTTTTAAAATAATCGTGGGGGATCAAAAATTACCGTTAATTGTAGCTTTTGCACAGTTCATTTAAAAAAGATTAAAATTTTAACATGATTTTAGAATTTTTCAGTCATTTTGAATGTAAAATTATTTTCAAAATAGTATAATTACTAAAAATATGCATTTAAACTGATTTCCGAAGTTATTGAAGGATTTTTTATGACAATGGTAAGGAGTAGTGAAATATTACTTAAGAGCAGAAAAGAGTAGATTTTTTTTTTCAAAAAAGCAGCATAGAGTAATAAAGAGTAGTAAAGAGTAGAAAAGTGTTAAAAAGAGTAATAAAGAGTAGCAAGGAGTAGTAAGAGCAGTAAAGAGCAGCAAATAAAAGTAAATAGCAGCAAAGAGGAGGCGAAAATACGCCCTAGTAAAAATCAGTAGCGAGAGTTGCAAAAAAGCAGCAAAAAGCAGCAAAGATAATAGGAAAAGTAGCAAATGCGTAGGAAAAAGTGTGTCAGAAAGAGTCCCCACACCTGGGTTTTATGTATTGTTGATAAAAAAAATTCAACTTTTTTTCAAAGGTGTAATGTTTTCTCCAATTTTAAGTTTTTTGGATACTTAGAAATGGACATCTATTAATAGCACTTGACCTGCTGAACATTTCGACATGCATCATCAGTACCAAATCTTCTACTTTGAGGTTACAAAATAATGTTTTATGTATTGTTGATAAAAAAAAATTCAACTTTTTTTCAAAGGTGTAATGTTTTCTCCAATTTTAAGTTGCTTGGATACCAAGATATGGACATCTATTAATAGCACTTGACCTGCTGAACATTTCGACATGCATCATCAGTACCAAATCTTCTACTTTGAGGTTACAAAATAATGTTTTATGTATTGTTGATAAAAAAAAATTCAACTTTTTTTCAAAGGTGTAATGTTTTCTCCAATTTTAAGTTGCTTGGATACCAAGATATGGACATCTATTAATAGCACTTGACCTGCTGAACATTTCGACATGCATCATCAGTACCAAATCTTCTTTTTTGAGGTTTAAAAATAATGTTTTATGTATTGTTGATAAAAAAAAAATTCTACTTTTTTTCAAAGGTGTAATGTTTTCTCCAATTTTAAGTTGCTTGGATACCAAGATATGGACATCTATTAATAGCACTTGACCTGCTGAACATTTCGACATGCATCATCAGTACCAAATCTTCTTTTTTGAGGTATAAAAATAATGTTTTATGTATTGTTGATAAAAAAAAATTCAACTTTTTTTCAAAGGTGTAATGTTTTCTCCAATTTTAAGTGGCTTGGATACCAAGTTGTAGACATTTATCAATAGCTCTTGACTTGCTGAACATTTCGACATGCGTCATCAGTACCGAATCTTCTTTTTTGAGGTTTAAAAATAATGTTTTATGTATTGTTGATAAAAAAAAATTCAACTTTTTTTCAAAGGTGTAATGTTTTCTCCAATTTTAAGTTGCTTGGATACCAAGTTATGGACATTTATAAATAGCTCTTGACCTGTTGAACATTTCGAAATGCATCATGAGAACCAAATCTTCTACTTTGAGGTTACAAAATAATGTTTTATGTATTGTTGATAAAAAAAATTCAACTTTTTTTCAAAGGTGTAATGTTTTCTCCAATTTTAAGTGGCTTGGATACCAAGTTATGGACATCTATAATTAGCATTTGACCTGCTGATCATTTTAACATGCATAATCAGTACCAAATCTTCTACTTTGAGGTTACAAAATAATGTTTTATGTATTGTTGATAAAAAAAATTCAACTTTTTTTCAAAGGTGTAATGTTTTCTCCAATTTTAAGTTTCTTGGATACTAAGTTATGGACATCTATTAATAGCACTTGACCTGCTGAACACTTCGACATGCATCATCAGTACCAAATCTTCTACTTTGAGGTTACAAAATAATGTTTTATGTATTGTTGATAAAAAAAATTCAACTTTTTTTCAAAGGTGTAATGTTTTCTCCAATTTTAAGTGGCTTGGATACCAAGTTATGGACATCTATAATTAGCATTTGACCTGCTGATCATTTCAACATGCATAATCAGTACCAAATCTTCTACTTTGAGGTTACAAAATAATGTTTTATGTATTGTTGATAAAAAAATTACAAAAGTCCTCGTGTTATTGATCGAGGGACTTCAGCGCATTTTTGTAGCAGCGATCAGCATTTGATTGTCTATTTGTTTTTCGTTCATTTACAGATCATGAGAAAATTAGAAGATCATTAATTTTAGTGTAATTAACAAAAAGTTACAATGAATGCTTATATAGAAAGGATTATTATTTAACGGTCAATAAATAATTTGAAATTTGGCCGTTAAAAGTTGCACTAAAAAAACATTAATTATAGTATAATTAAACAATTTGTTGCAATGAATTTGCAAACAGAAAGGGTTTATCATTTAACGTTTTTTTGGAATTCAAATTTTCTAACGGTCAATAAATAATTTAAAATTTTCCCGCTATAAGTTGCACTACGAAAAAATTAATTATAGTATAATTAAATAATTTGTTGCAATGAATTTCCATACAGAAAGGGTTTATCATTTAACGTTTTTTTGGAATTCAAATTTTCTAACGGTCAATAAATAATTTAAAATTTTCCCGCTATAAGTTGCACTACGAAAAAATTAATTATAGTATAATTAAATAATTTACTTATTGCAATAAATTTCCATACAGAAAGAGTTTATCATTTAACGGTTTTTCGAAATTTAAATTTTAACGACTTTTAAAAATTTGAATTTATAGAGGTAGTCGAAAAAAATTTGAACAGGTTACACTGTTAAAATTAAAGAAATCATTAATTATAGCATTGACACATTGTTTTAAGCTTTTTAACTAATCGATCGGCCAATAACTCGATAGAACTGAGCTAATAAAACAAATCCGAGCTCTCTACGATGTCTGGTTGCAAAGTTTTTATGCTTGCCCGAACGAACGAACGAACGAACGAACAAAGTGTATTATTGAGCTCCCTTTTCGAAAACAAGTTTTCAAAAATGCGCTAAAAAATTCAACTTTTTTTCAAAGGTGTAATGTTTTCTCCAATTTTAAGTGACTTGAATAACAAGTTGTGTAAATTTATCAATAGCTCTTGACCTGCTGAAGATTTCGAAATGCATCATTAATTCCAAATCTTCTACTTTGAGGTTACAAAATTATGTTTTATGTATTGTTGATAAAAAAAAATTCAACTTTTTTTTAAAGGTGTAATGTTTTCTCCAATTTTAAGTGGCTTGGATACAAAGTTATGGACATTTATAAATAGCTCTTGACTTGCTGAACATTTCGACATGCATCATCAGTACCAAATCTTCTACTTTGAGGTTACAAAATAATGTTTTATGTATTGTTGATAAAAAAAAATTCAACTTTTTTTCAAAGGTGTAATGTTTTCTCCAATTTTAAGTGGCTTGAATAACAAGTTGTGTAAATTTATCAATAGCTCTTGACTTGCTGAAGATTTCGAAATGCATCATTAGTTCCAAATCTTCTACTTTGAAGTTACAAAATTATGTTTTATGTATTGTTGATAAAAAAAATTCAACTTTTTTTCAAAGGTGTAATGTTTTCTCCAATTTTAAGTGACTTGAATAACAAGTTGTGTAAATTTATTAATAGCTCTTGACTTGCTGAAGATTTCGAAATGCATCATTAGTTCCAAATCTTCTACTTTGAGGTTACAAAATTATGTTTTATGTATTGTTGATAAAAAAAAATTCAACTTTTTTTTAAAGGTGTAATGTTTTCTCCAATTTTAAGTGGCTTGGATACAAAGTTATGGACATTTATAAATAGCTCTTGACCTGCTAAACATTTCGACATGCATCATCAGTACCAAATCTTCTACTTTGAGGTTACAAAATAATGTTTTATGTATTGTTGATAAAAAAAAATTCAACTTTTTTTTAAAGGTGTAATGTTTTCTCCAATTTTAAGTGGCTTGGATACAAAGTTATGGACATTTATAAATAGCTCTTGACCTGCTAAACATTTCGACATGCATCATCAGTACCAAATCTTCTACTTTGAGGTTACAAAATAATGTTTTATGTATTGTTGATAAAAAAAATTCAACTTTTTTTCAAAGGTGTAATGTTTTCTCCAATTTTAAGTGGCTTGGATACCAAGTTATGGACATCCATTAATAGCTCTTGACCTGCTGAAGATTTTGACATGCATCATTAGTTCCAAATCTTCTACTTTGAGGTTACAAAATTATGTTTTATGTATTGTTGATAAAAAAAATTCAACTTTTTTTCAAAGGTGTAATGTTTTCTCCAATTTTAAGTTTCTTCGATACTAAGTTATGGACATCCATTAATAGCACTTGACCTGCTGAACATTTCGACAAGCATCATCAGTACCAAATCTTCTACTTTGAGGTTACAAAATAATGTTTTATGTATTGTTGATAAAAAAAATTCAACTTTTTTTCAAAGGTGTAATGTTTTCTCCAATTTTAAGTTGCTTGAATACCAAATATGTATTGTTGATAAAAAAAAAATCAACTGTTTTTCAAAGGTGTAATGTTTTCTCCAATTTTAATTAGTTTTGATGCCAATTTATGGACATTAATCAATAGCTCTTGACCTGTTGAACATTCCGACATGCATCATCAATACCAAATCTTCTACTTTGAGGTTACAAAATAATGTTTTATGTATTGTTGATAAAAAAAATTCAACTTTTTTTCAAAGGTGTAATGTTTTCTCCAATTTTAAGTGGCTTGGATACCAAAATGTGGACATTTATCAATAGCTCTTGACCTGTTGAGCATTTCGAAATGCATCATTAGTACCAAATCTTCTACTTTGAGGTTACAAAATAATGTTTTATATATTGTTGATAAAAAAAATTCAACTTTTTTTCAAAGGTGTAATGTTTTCTCCAATTTTAAGTGGCTTGGATACAAAATTATGGACATCTATAAATAGCTCTTGACCTGTTGAAGATTTTGACATGCATCATCAGTACCAAATCTTCTCCTTTGAGGTTACAAGATAATGTTTTATGTATTGTTGATAAAAAAAATTAAACTTTTTTTCAAAGGTGTAATGTTTTCTCCAATTTTAAGTGGCTTGGATAACAAGTTGTGTAAATTTATTAATAGCTCTTGACTTGCTGAAGATTTCGAAATGCATCATTAGTTCCAAATCTTCTACTTTGAGGTTACAAAATTATGTTTTATGTATTGTTGATAAAAAAAAATTCAACTTTTTTTTAAAGGTGTAATGTTTTCTCCAATTTTAAGTGGCTTGGATACCAAGCTATAGACATCAACAAAATAATGTTTTATGTATTGTTGATAAAAAAAATTCAACTTTTTTTCAAAGGTGTAATGTTTTCTCCAATTTTAAGTGACTTGAATAACAAGTTGTGTAAATTTATTAATAGCTCTTGACTTGCTGAAGATTTCGAAATGCATCATTAGTTCCAAATCTTCTACTTTGAGGTTACAAAATAATGTTTTATGTATTGTTGATAAAAAAAAATCAACGTTTTTTTAAAGGTGTAATGTTTTCTCCAATATTAAGTGGCTTGGATACCAAGCTATAGACATCAACAAAATAATGTTTTATGTATTGTTGATAAAAAAAAATTCAACTTTTTTTTAAAGGTGTAATGTTTTCTCCAATTTTAAGTGGCTTGGATACAAAGTCATGGACATTTATAAATAGCTCTTGACCTGCTAAACATTTCGACATGCATCATCAGTACCAAATCTTCTACTTTGAGGTTACAAAATAATGTTTTATGTATTGTTGATAAAAAAAATTCAACTTTTTTTCAAAGGTGTAATGTTTTCTCTAATTTTAAGTGGCTTGGATACCAAGTTGTGGACATTTATCAATAGCTCTTGACCTGCTGAAGATTTTGACATGCATCATTAGTTCCAAATCTTCTACTTTGAGGTTACAAAATAATGTTTTATGTATTGTTGATAAAAAAAATTCAACTTTTTTTCAAATGTGTAATGTTTTCTTCAATTTTAAGTGGCTTGGATACCAAGTTGTGGACATCTATAATTAGCATTTGTGCTTGTCTCGAGATTTCTTCTTAAACTCCAAATCACGCCGTGGCTGAAATCGAAGATCAAAATAAAACGCCAGGAAAATTGTATGCAGCAACTATGTTGCGTAATTTGTGAATTTTACTGGCAAAATAAATGTAATTAATACATTGTATTTATTTTAAATTAATTAAAAACTTACGAATTATTTGTAAGATCTCGAGCACACTATAGCAAGTAGAGAAAATTTTTATGGGGCAAAACTCAAGGGGTATGGCACTTGAAGAGTGCTTTTCACTTTGAATTCAAAATATACGTTAGCAATATCACTTGCTAACATTCTCCCCCTTTTGACGTTATTTTTATTTAATTTAAATCATTTAATGCAGCTCGAGAAATTACTTACAGTTGTATACTATTCAAATTAGTTCTACAATATTCATATCATCATCAAAATCATAATGTAAATCTATAGACAAAATCGATTCACTATCACTAATGCATTGCATTGATTCTACAATCGGTTCTGCTGCGACAACTATATCATTACCATCATCAGATTGATTTATATGTATGGCTTCAATTCTTTCGGCTAATGACAATTGCGATTCATCTCTTACTAACGATGTCTTACTCAATATATTAAAATTGCACAACTCCTCAGTAAACATTGCAGGACTTTCAACTAATAATTCTTTATCAGATGCATTTAATAAAATTGGAACACGAGTGCTAGCCTCACAATTTATGAATTCATCGAAAATACGAACTTGTTGAGAATGAAATATCATCATTGTTCTTAGATCTTTAAACGCAATGAAACCAAAAGGGCGTATTGCGTCACGCCAACCATCGTAACTTAATGAAATACCCGTGACACCATTACTATCCCACGATTCAAAAGCGGTCAGTAATTTAATTAAATAGAAAGATGTAACACGCGAAACCTCAGTAAGGTTTGATAATTTTAAAGAGATTGGTGAGAGACTTAATGTTGGCTCACCAATATTAAGAATACTTGTCGAGCGACTGGCCGCTCCAAAATACCAATCATCAAACAATAACTGTATTTCATTAAGTCCAATTACAAAGTGTTGACGTTCTCTAAACTCTTTGTATTCAAATATATCCCTTACAATGATGACAACTTCATTACAACGCTGATGATTAATGTAATCATAAATACGATAAATGCTTATTATAGATTTTAAATCTCCTTTTAAAGCATCAACAATATTGTACAGTGACAGTTCCACAGGAACTTCCAGCAATTTGACAATGAACGACTCAGGTTTTAAAATTCTTTGTGCCATTATGCAACTACAATAAACAATAATTTAAATTACTTTACTAACAAATTCAAACAATCAAGTTTAACGTTCAACGACTAAAACTTTCATTAAAATTTATTCATCTGACTTAATTTCAATCTTAGCTAATCTTTGTATAGAGCGATACTTTTTTACTTTCTTATCAGGCAATTCAACATCAGCCACTCTTGTTCGTCCATCTCTACCTTTGTAAATTTTAACAACTTTCGCACGCTTCCATTCTTTACGCGTTTCATTAGGTTCAATTAACAAAACAAGATCACCTTTCTTAATAGGCTTTTGATCCTTGAACCACTTGACTCTTTTGGTCAATACTGGCAAATATAACGTGTAAAACTTTCTCATAATTTCATCAGCTACTGCTCTTCCTCGACGATATAATAAACGATCACATGATCCATCGGTTACCAGTGAACTTTGCAATCCAGGTAAATAAGGCCATCCACAGCGACCTTTTGCTAATAAATGTGGCGTAAGAATTGGAGCATCATCTGCCGAAACAGCATTATGAGTCAATGGTCTATTATTAATACGATGTGCTGCATCGTGCAAAGCAATATTAAACGCAGTGATACTTAATTTTCTATCATTCATCACATGAGCTACAGAACGTTTAACTTCTTTTATTAATCTCTCATACAAACCACCCATCCACGGACTATGAGCAGGCAACAATTTCCATTCAACATTATATCTATCAATTAATTGTGGTGTCAGCACTTCGTGCTGTTCAGCAAGCAACTTCATCATAATCTTTTTATCTTCTTCTAAAACATTTGAAGCTCCAACAAAGTTGGTTCCTCTATCGCTTATAAATGTTCGCACAGGTCCATGCATAGTAACAAACTCAACTATTGCTTCAAGAACTTTGATTGATTCTAAGGACTGTAGGATACGCAAGTGAATGAAACGGGTTAAAGCACAAGCAAAAATTAAAACCCATACCTTTTTAGGCCTATTATAATTTAAGATTACAAAGGGTCCCATGCAGTCTAATCCGGTCGTCTCAAATGGGCGACTTAAAGGATTAGTTCTACATTCTGGCAATGGCGCCATTTTAGGTACGTAGGGTTGAGCTTTTGATAAACTGCAAGAGTTGCAGTTGTCTCTAATAGACTGAAGTTCCACTCGTACTTGTGGTATCCAAAATTCACTGCGTGCGAACGCAATCTGAGCTTCAAGATGAATGTGCTTATACCTTTCATGTACACTCTTCAAATATAATTTTGTAATCCAATGCTTTCGAGGCATTAAAGGAGCAAACCTTTGTGGATATAATTCATAACTCAACTCAACACGACTATCGATTCGTATAAGACATTCTTCATCCAAAAATACATTTAGCTGTTTCATTTCAACATTATTGAGTTTTCTATTTGCTCGCAAGCATTCATATTCAGTAACAAAAGATTCACGCTGTGCTTTACGCACGATGAAATGTTTAGCACGTTCACGATCAGACATACCCATCAAAGTAAAATTCTTATTGAGGTCTCTAATTTCAATTCTCTTTTTACAATCATTAAATTGTTTGCTTCTTACTAATGGAATCATACCATACATCATAATTTTTAACGCACGAGCTGTTGCACGGACTAATTTATCCCAATCACTCTTAATTGAAGCTCGAAAATCATCAACTATCCAATCAGATATTAATGTACAAGAAAGTGATGGAAGTTTTTGAGTAGACATTGCATAATTTCTATCTAAATTTATGACATTGACCATTAAAGGCTCTATAACCACTGGCGGTTCAACAAAACTTGGAGTTTTAGGCCATTGATCTTCTTCTTCAAGCAAAAACTGTGGTCCAGTGAACCAGACTGACTGAGAATCACTAAAGTCAACTTTTTGAAACTTTGTTGCAATGTCTGCTACATTTAACTTGCTAGGAACATATCGCCATTCGGTACGTAAAGAACTTTGTAATATCTCAATAATCGGAGATGTAGCATATTTTAAAAGACGATGGTTTGGCTTAACAATCCATCTTAAAACTACCTCACTGTCTGTCCAAAAGAACTTCTTGAAATTAATGTGTGGATAACTAGTAACAATAGTGTTAGCTAATCTAGCAGCAATAGCACAAGCACAAAGTTCTAATCTTGGTATTTCACTAATCTGAATTCTGGCTTTGTGGTGTATAGGCGTTACTTTTGCCTTGGCCATAACAATATTACTATATCTCTTATTATTAACTTTAGTCACAATATAACTTACTGCTGCGAATGCCTCTCCGCCTGCATCAGCAAAAGTGTGCAGTTCTATTTCCTCACATTCATTTAAATTTCGCAACAAATTATAACGACGTTGAATTTTTAATTTAGCAACATTTTCAACTTCATTCAACCATTCAATCCACGCTTTATGTTCCTTTTCACCAATTTCATCATCCCAATCAAGTTCAGCCATAAACGATCTTTGTACTAACATCTTTCCACGAATTATAAAATGTGAAATCAGACCTAACACATCAAATATACGAGCAATTGTACTACATTGATCACGCTTTGTTGGTCGATGCTGACAATCTTTTACTATTTTTATAAATAAGTTCTTATCGAACGTGAACACATACGCATCATTTTTTGTATCCCATACACATCCTAAGACTTTTGTTACACATGAATCATTCTCACTTTCAAGTAAAGGGATCGTGTCTTGACTAATGTTCGTTACTGGCAACGCTTTCAACAATTCGACACTATTACTCTGAAACGTGATTAATTTCCAATTTATGCTGTCAAATATTTCTATACACTGCTTTGCAACAGAGATAGCTTTATCGAGTGATGATTCTGATGTCAATAAATCATCCATATACATGTAATTCTTTATTGATTCAGCCGCGTATGGATACTTGTCATGCCATTTATCTGCAGTAGCATTTTTGACAAACTGTGACGTAAATGGAGATGATTTCGGTCCAAATAGCATACTTGAGAATACAAACACACGAAATTCCTCATCAGGACTCGGTCGCCAAAGTACTCGCTGTACTTGTTGATCTCTCATATTGATTTTCACTCTCATATACATAGACTTAATGTCAGCAGTAAATGCAATCTCATTCTCTCTCATTCTAAGTAAAGGTTTTATCAAATTAACTAAAAGATCAGGTCCTTTTAGTAAGTGATCATTCAATGATACACCATGAAAACGAGCGGAAGCATCAAAGACATTTCTAAATTTAGGTGGATCTTTATTAGCATTTTTAACTAATGACATTGGAATATAACTGATATTTGACCAATCGCTATTAAGATCAAGTTCACAAGCAGGTCTTACATATCTTTCTAATAATAATTCTTTGAAGTTATCATTGAAAGCTTTAAAGTGCAAAGGATTTCTAGACAAAACGCGTTCATGTGCTACTTGCCTTTTATAGACCATAGCAAAATTATTAGGAAGCTTTGGTATGTCATTAGTCTTACAGTTCCAAGCTAATGGAACTTCAATAAATCCACTATCAAGAGTTTTCATACCTTTGCTTAAAATATTTAATGCTCTTTGTTCTTCTTCCGTATTATATGAAGTTACATTGGCAATACCTAGACTTTCAATCGAACAGAAATAAGCATACATCTCACTCAACTGCTCATTAGTTATTCGATCTTCATCATTAACATTCTTACTTGACGAAATATTCATAGACGCAACATTATATGGATAATTACAACATTCATCTGGACAACCACCATACACTGTCCATCCAAGTTTAGTACGCATACCAACAGGTTTTCCGACTCCACCATCAATCAATGTATCACTACTTTCAAATACAGATGCATGCGGTGATCCTAACAACATAGAGGGAGCTATTCTCTCATAACTTTCATAATCAACATCTTTCAAATAAGGATATTTCCTTTTAAGATGATTTATATCAAGTGAGCGACGTGGAAGATATAAATCAGTTACAGCATAACAATTCTTAAGCTCAATTTCTTCACAAAAATCAGCCATTCCTTTTACAGTAATATTAATCTTCTTGGCTTCAACCGTTTTCGTTGAACCATCAGTCCATTGCAAAACTAATTCACAACTTTCACCTTCAATGCCTAATATTTCTCTCATTTCATCTTTAATTAAAGTCACTTCAGCTGCACTATCGCCAAGACTATAATGAACAACAAAACCTTTTGTACTAAGGAATATATTTTTAAATACTTTAACTGTTCTTAGAGATTGTTCAGAACACAATGCTTCAACAGACACAACAATCGGATTTGATGAATTATTATTAGCTGTATTATTGCTTCCACTGGCGGAATTAACATTAGCTTTTGTTCGACTATTAAAGAAGGCTACTTGTGAATCAGGCATACTACTAATCGTTGGTGCTTGATTTATCAATTCATTAAGCGAAGTTTCTGAAGTATTTTTCCCAGAAGGATTTCTATTAGAATTCTGATTTGCAATATCTTCAGCTTTCTTTTGATTGAAAGTAGAATTATTTCTTCGATATGACTGTGGAGCACGTGAAAATTTACTTCCTCCGTTCCCTCCAGACCAATTTCGATTGTTGAATTTAAAATTCTTATTGCTATTATCAGTTAATGCTCTATGCAAAGTAATATGATGTTTAAGACGGCATCTATCAGTCCTATCTCTAAATCCGCACAAACCTTTCAATAAACATTCAACAGCTTTATGTGAGTTAGTAACGACACAATTTCTACAAAGCTTTTTCTCATTAACAAAATTCAACTTCTCTGATATATTCATCGATTTGTACTTATAGCACTGAATAGTATAGTGACCATCCTTCATGCAGCACTCACAATGTTTACTAATAAGACCTAATTCTTTTAAATCGTATCCTAAATGACTTGTATTCATATCTTTTACTTCATACATATAATCATCGGAATTTCTAAATCCAAAATTTAAATTATTTGACGACTTAAAATTGTCATGATGTTCTGATCTTTCCTTAAATGAAGTGACATTCATTTGCAAACCTTTAGGTTTCTTATCATCATACTTCTTCTCTTCAAATTTCTTTTCATCAATTCGTTTTGCTTCTAAATCATCAGATAAATTTTCAAGAAAAGTATACACAACATCTAAATCAATCACACGACATTCCGTTCCTTCATGATCATCACGATAACTATGTCTGAATAAAACTTATGCAAGAGACTCAATTGATCGAAAATGTGCATTCCTAAATGATTGGAATTCTGTAATTCTACCTCAGCATATTTACATGCGGCTCTATATTCTTGAATTTTCGATGTGATTTTAAGTACATCGTCTCTAAAAAGTTCTTTTGGAACTTTAATAGATAAAATATCTTTCGCACATTTATCGATAATTCTCATTGGTTCACCGAAGCATTTCTGCAACGATTTAAGTGTCTAATCACATGGGACTTTATCAATAGCACCTTCAACTCTTGTCAACGCAATACCTTCTAAAGCTTGAAGTACAAAAATTCTCATCTCATAATCATCATATTTACCAATAGTCATATCTATCTACATCACGCTTAAATTGGATCCACTTTTTGGGATCACCATCAAATTTAGTTATTTTAGGCAAAGCTCTACGAATCGATGTGAGATTTTGGGTAAATGCCATTTCTCTTTGCGCTTCAGTTGCTTCTAGTGTAATACGTTCACTAAGCGATAAATCATTTAAGTTTATCTCGTCTAAAATAGATTTTCTTTTCGGTACTGGCACCTTAGCTTCACTTCGACTTGAACTTACGATCCTATCAGATGGAATTGGATCTCTCATCAAGTTATCACATGAATCATTTGCATGTGTTGGAGAAAAAACTGTCGAAGTAGAAAATCTTAATCTTTGGCTTTCTTTAAAGGTACTTGGTTGACAATTATCGTGTTTAGCTTCAAATAATTGCTTACGCAATTGCAAAACTTCACTTTGTAGACCTACATACTCTTTCAATTTCTCATAACATTTAGTTAATTCAACTTTTAGATCATTATTCTCTTTTTCATTCTTTTCACATTTTTCCATAATTTTTCTCATATCATCATTAATTCTATCGTTACTATTCACTGACTGAACATCGTCGTCAGTTTCTTGATCCGCATTATTATCTGTTTTCGACAAATCAACAAACACTTTTGTGAAATATTCACGACGTTTCTGCATCGACTGATCAATTTCATTTCTTTTTGAATAAAAGTCTTTAGCACTATCATTCAAAGGATATTCAACACATTCATTACAACAATAGGGTTCAACTAACTGTATTTGCTTAAAAGCATCTGTTCGATGACCTTGACATGCTAAGTGATATATTCTATTGCATGCATAACAAAAAACCCAACTATAAGAAACTGGACCAACTGTCAATTCACCTTTATCATTCTTATGTTTTACATCTTCACCTTTACCAACATTAATGCCAAACTTACATCTTTCATTCAACATGCAAGTCAATTCATTTTTCAAAGACGCACCTCCTATCAAAAAATATTCTATTTGAAAGGCTAATTTATCTCTTTCATATAACTCACTGAGCCAAATCTCATTTTTAATTTGCTCATTAAATGACTCCATATCAAATCACGCAATAAATTACAACAAATCAACTCTTTAAATTTTTCAAATAAATGACACTAATTTCACTTGACTCATAGAATTCAACGCTCAATACAAATTCAAAATAGCACCAATGTGCTTCAATAGCAAACTTCACTTCACTTAGTTTGTGTCTAACAAAATTTGAATTATTTTGTAACGGCTTTTCGATCAGCTTATAATCGAAATTTCAACAATAAATTACGCCAATGCGCTGCTCATCCAACGATGAACTAATAACTGTTACCTCTTGTAACGTTATTCACGATTTAAACGTTTCGCAAAACTTTAAATCATCAAATCAACAAATGTTAAGTTTCTTAAGAACTCAACTGACAACAATTTTGAATTAAGCCGAGACACAAACCATTCAGTGATTTACAATTTTCAAATCAATAAATTTCGTTATTTCAAATATAAATAATTACGCAAATAAAACGACAATTAACTTTGTAATTAAATTAAGTCAGATTGGTTCACAAAAGTACATCGACATAAAATTTATTTAAAAAAGGAAATCAGAAGCAAACTTTACGGAGCATTTCCTTTTAATATTTTTGGTCACCTTGTGACAACAAATTGCAATGCATGGAGTGTGATTGTGTTAGTGAGAATCGTTTTTAATTAAATTTACCCAGTTTTATGACTTATTTTGTCACTGGATCCACTTTTCATTTAGCACTTATTATATTCTATGCACCGACACAACATTGACTCACGCAAATCCTTTTGACAACGCCAGATTCAATATTAATCTTCGCTGGATCTTAACCTCGATGTAATTTCACTGGATGTTGGTTTTGTTGGCTCTCTTCGCCTGTTACGTTGCTGAATCCTTCACAATTGGTTCAATCTATTTCCAGCCTTGCCAATACACATATAAATAATTCTAAAAAATGTGCTTGTCTCGAGATTTCTTCTTAAACTCCAAATCACGCCGTGGCTGAAATCGAAGATCAAAATAAAACGCCAGGAAATTATCTTCAGCAACTGTGTTGCGTAATTTGTGAATTTTAGAATTATTTGTAAGATCTCGAGCGCACGATAGCAAGTAAAGTAAATTTCTATGGGGCAAAACTCAAGGGGTATGGCACTTGAAGAGTGCTTTTCACTTTGAATTCAAAATATACGTTAGCAATATCACTTGCTAACAAGCATTTGACCTGCTGAACATTTCGACATGCATAATCAGTACCAAATCTTCTCCTTTGAGGTTACAAGATAATGTTTTATGTATTGTTGATAAAAAAAATTCAACTTTTTTTCAAAGGTGTAATGTTTTCTCCAATTTTAATTAGTTTTGATGCCAATTTATGGACATTAATCAATAGCTCTTGACCTGTTGAACATTCTGACATGCATCATCAATACCAAATCTTCTACTTTGAGGTTACAAAATAATGTTTTATGTATTGTTGATAAAAAAAAATTCAACTTTTTTTCAAAGGTGTAATGTTTTCTCCAATTTTAAGTGGCTTGGATACCAAGTTGTGGACATTTATCAATAGCTCTTGACCTGTTGAACATTTCGACATGCATCATCAGTACCAAATCTTCTACTTTGAGGTTACAATATAATGTTTTATGTATTGTTGATAAAAAAAATTCAACTTTTTTTCAAAGGTGTAATGTTTTCTCCAATTTTAAGTGGCTTGGATACCAAGTTGTGGACATTTATCAATAGCTCTTGACCTGTTGAACATTTCGACATGCATCATGAGTACCAAATCTTCTACTTTGAGGTTACAAAATAATGTTTTATGTATTGTTGATAAAAAAAATTCAACTTTTTTTCAAAGGTGTAATGTTTTCTCCAATTTTAATTAGTTTTGATGCCAACTTATGGACATTTATCAATAGATCTTGACCTGTTGAGCATTTCGAAATGCATCATTAGTACCAAATCTTCTACTTTGAGGTTACAAAATAATGTTTTATATATTGTTGATAAAAAAAATTCAACTTTTTTTCAAAGGTGTAATGTTTTCTCCAATTTTAAGTGGCTTGGATACAAAATTATGGACATCTATAAATAGCTCTTGACCTGTTGAAGATTTTGACATGCATCATCAGTACCAAATCTTCTCCTTTGAGGTTACAAGATAATGTTTTATGTATTGTTGATAAAAAAAATTAAACTTTTTTTCAAAGGTGTAATGTTTTCTCCAATTTTAAGTTGCTTGAATACTAAGGTATGGACATTTATTGATAGCACTTGACCTGCTGAACATTTCGACATGCATCATGAGTACCAAATCTTCTACTTTGAGGTTACAAAATAATGTTTTATGTATTGTTGATAAAAAAAATTCAACTTTTTTTCAAAGGTGTAATGTTTTCTCCAATTTTAAGTGGCTTGGATAACAAGTTGTGTAAATTTATCAACAGCTCTTGACCTGCTGAAGATTTCGACATGCATCATTAGTTCCAAATCTTCTACTTTGAGGTTACAAAATAATGTTTTATGTATTGTTGATAAAAAAAAATTCAACTTTTTTTCAAAGGTGTAATGTTTTCTCCAATTTTAAGTTTCTTGGATACTAAGTTATGGACATCTATAATTAGCATTTGACCTGCTGAACATTTCGACATGCATCATCAGTACCAAATCTTCTACTTTGAGGTTACAAAATAATGTTTTATGTATTGTTGATAAAAAAAATTCAACTTTTTTTCAAAGGTGTAATGTTTTCTCCATTTTTAAGTGGCTTGAATAACAAGTTGTGTAAATTTATCAACAGCTCTTGACCTGCTGAACATTTCGACATGCATCATCAGTACCAAATCTTCTACTTTGAGGTTACAAGATAATGTTTTATGTATTGTTGATAAAAAAAATTCAACTTTTTTTCAAAGGTGTAATGTTTTCTCCAATTTTAAGTTGCTTGAATACCAAAATATGGACATCTATTAATAGCACTTGACCTGCTGAACATTTCGACATGCATCATGAGTACCAAATCTTCTACTTTGAGGTTACAAAATAATGTTTTATGTATTGTTAATAAATAAAATTCAACTTTTTTTCAAAGGTGCAATGATTTCTTCAATTTTAAGTGGCTTGGATACCAAGTTATGGACATCTTTAAATAGCTTTTGACCTGCTGAACATTTCGACGTGCATCATCAGTACCAAATCTTCTACTTTGAGGTTACAAAATAATGTTTTATGTATTGTTGATAAAAAAAAATATTCAACTTTTTTTCAAAGGTGTAATGTTTTCTCCAATTTTAAGTGGCTTGGATACCAAGTTGTAGACATTTATCAATAGTTCTTGACCTGTTGAACATTTCGACATGCATCATCAGTACCAAATCTTCCACTTTGAGGTTACAATATAATGTTTTATGTATTGTTGATAAAAAAAATTCTACTTTTTTTCAAAGGTGTAATGTTTTCTCCAATTTTAAGTGGCTTGAATAACAAGTTGTGTAAATTTTTTTCAACAGCTCTTGACCTACTGAAGATTTCGACATGCATCATGAGTACCAAATCTTCTACTTTGAGGTTACAAAATAATGTTTTATGTATTGTTGATAAAAAAAAATTCAACTTTTTTTCAAATGTGTAATGTTTTCTTCAATTTTAAGTGGCTTGGATACCAAGTTGTGGACATCTATAATTAGCATTTGACCTGCTGAACATTTCGACATGCATCATCAGTACCAAATCTTCTACTTTGAGGTTACAAAATATTGTTTTATGTATTGTTAATAAATAAAATTCTACTTTTTTTCAAAGGTGTAATGTTTTCTCCAATTTTAAGTGGCTTGAATAACAAGTTGTGTAAATTTATCCACAGCTCTTGACCTACTGAAGATTTCGACATGCATCATGAGTACCAAATCTTCTACTTTGAGGTTACAAAATAATGTTTTATGTATTGTTGATAAAAAAAAATTCAACTTTTATTCAAATGTGTAATGTTTTCTTCAATTTTAAGTGGCTTGGATACCAAGTTGTGGACATCTATAATTAGCATTTGACCTGCTGAACATTTCGACATGCATCATGAGTACCAAATCCTCTACTTTGAGGTTACAAGATAATGTTTTATGTACTGTTGATAAAAAAAATTCAACTTTTTTTCAAAGGTGTAATGTTTTCTTCAATTTTAAGTTGCTTGAATACCAAAATATGGACATCTATTAATAGCACTTGACCTGCTGAACATTTCGACATGCATCATGAGTACCAAATCTTCTACTTTGAGGTTACAAAATAATGTTTTATGTATTGTTAATAAATAAAATTCAACTTTTTTTCAAAGGTGCAATGATTTCTTCAATTTTAAGTGGCTTGGATACCAAGTTATGGACATCTTTAAATAGCTTTTGACCTGCTGAACATTTCGACGTGCATCATCAGTACCAAATCTTCTACTTTGAGGTTACAAAATAATGTTTTATGTATTGTTGATAAAAAAAAATATTCAACTTTTTTTCAAAGGTGTAATGTTTTCTCCAATTTTAAGTGGCTTGGATACCAAGTTGTAGACATTTATCAATAGTTCTTGACCTGTTGAACATTTCGACATGCATCATCAGTACCAAATCTTCCACTTTGAGGTTACAATATAATGTTTTATGTATTGTTGATAAAAAAAATTCTACTTTTTTTCAAAGGTGTAATGTTTTCTCCAATTTTAAGTGGCTTGAATAACAAGTTGTGTAAATTTTTTTCAACAGCTCTTGACCTACTGAAGATTTCGACATGCATCATGAGTACCAAATCTTCTACTTTGAGGTTACAAAATAATGTTTTATGTATTGTTGATAAAAAAAAATTCAACTTTTTTTCAAATGTGTAATGTTTTCTTCAATTTTAAGTGGCTTGGATACCAAGTTGTGGACATCTATAATTAGCATTTGACCTGCTGAACATTTCGACATGCATCATCAGTACCAAATCTTCTACTTTGAGGTTACAAAATATTGTTTTATGTATTGTTAATAAATAAAATTCTACTTTTTTTCAAAGGTGTAATGTTTTCTCCAATTTTAAGTGGCTTGAATAACAAGTTGTGTAAATTTATCCACAGCTCTTGACCTACTGAAGATTTCGACATGCATCATGAGTACCAAATCTTCTACTTTGAGGTTACAAAATAATGTTTTATGTATTGTTGATAAAAAAAAATTCAACTTTTATTCAAATGTGTAATGTTTTCTTCAATTTTAAGTGGCTTGGATACCAAGTTGTGGACATCTATAATTAGCATTTGACCTGCTGAACATTTCGACATGCATCATGAGTACCAAATCCTCTACTTTGAGGTTACAAGATAATGTTTTATGTACTGTTGATAAAAAAAATTCAACTTTTTTTCAAAGGTGTAATGTTTTCTTCAATTTTAAGTTGCTTGAATACCAAAATATGGACATCTATTAATAGCACTTGACCTGCTGAACATTTCGACATGCATCATGAGTACCAAATCTTCTACTTTGAGGTTACAAAATAATGTTTTATGTATTGTTAATAAATAAAATTCAACTTTTTTTCAAAGGTGCAATGATTTCTTCAATTTTAAGTGGCTTGGATACCAAGTTATGGACATCTTTAAATAGCTCTTGACCTGCTGAACATTTCGACGTGCATCATCAGTACCAAATCTTCTACTTTGAGGTTACAAAATAATGTTTTATGTATTGTTGATAAAAAAAAAATTCAACTTTTTTTCAAAGGTGTAATGTTTTCTTCAATTTTAAGTTGCTTGAATACCAAAATATGGACATCTATTAATAGCACTTGACCTGCTGAACATTTCGACATGCATCATGAGTACCAAATCTTCTACTTTGAGGTTACAAAATAATGTTTTATGTATTGTTAATAAATAAAATTCAACTTTTTTTCAAAGGTGTAATGTTTTCTCCAATTTTAAGTGGCTTGAATAACAAGTTGTGTAAATTTATCAACAGCTCTTGACCTACTGAAGATTTCGACATGCATCATGAGTACCAAATCTTCTACTTTGAGGTTACAAAATAATGTTTTATGTATTGTTGATAAAAAAAAATTCAACTTTTATTCAAATGTGTAATGTTTTCTTCAATTTTAAGTGGCTTGGATACCAAGTTGTGGACATCTATAATTAGCATTTGACCTGCTGAACATTTCGACATGCATCATCAGTACCAAATCTTCCACTTTGAGGTTACAAAATATTGTTTTATGTATTGTTAATAAATAAAATTCTACTTTTTTTCAAAGGTGTAATGTTTTCTCCAATTTTAAGTGGCTTGAATAACAAGTTGTGTAAATTTATCCACAGCTCTTGACCTACTGAAGATTTCGACATGCATCATGAGTACCAAATCTTCTACTTTGAGGTTACAAAATAATGTTTTATGTATTGTTGATAAAAAAAAATTCAACTTTTATTCAAATGTGTAATGTTTTCTTCAATTTTAAGTGGCTTGGATACCAAGTTGTGGACATCTATAATTAGCATTTGACCTGCTGAACATTTCGACATGCATCATCAGTACCAAATCTTCCACTTTGAGGTTACAAAATATTGTTTTATGTATTGTTAATAAATAAAATTCTACTTTTTTTCAAAGGTGTAATGTTTTCTCCAATTTTAAGTGGCTTGAATAACAAGTTGTGTAAATTTATCCACAGCTCTTGACCTACTGAAGATTTCGACATGCATCATGAGTACCAAATCTTCTACTTTGAGGTTACAAAATAATGTTTTATGTATTGTTGATAAAAAAAAATTCAACTTTTATTCAAATGTGTAATGTTTTCTTCAATTTTAAGTGGCTTGGATACCAAGTTGTGGACATCTATAATTAGCATTTGACCTGCTGAACATTTCGACATGCATCATCAGTAGCAAATCTTCCACTTTGAGGTTACAAAATATTGTTTTATGTATTGTTAATAAATAAAATTCTACTTTTTTTCAAAGGTGTAATGTTTTCTCCAATTTTAAGTGGCTTGAATAACAAGTTGTGTAAATTTATCAACAGCTCTTGACCTACTGAACATTTCGACATGCATCATGAGTACCAAATCTTCTACTTTGAGGTTACAAAATAATGTTTTATGTATTGTTGATAAAAAAAATTCAACTTTTTTTCAAAGGTGCAATGATTTCTTCAATTTTAAGTTGCTTGAATACCAAAATATGGACATCTATTAATAGCACTTGACCTGCTGAACATTTCGACATGCATCATGAGTACCAAATCTTCTACTTTGAGGTTACAAAATAATGTTTTATGTATTGTTAATAAATAAAATTCAACTTTTTTTCAAAGGTGTAATGTTTTCTCCAATTTTAAGTGGCTTGAATAACAAGTTGTGTAAATTTATCAACAGCTCTTGACCTACTGAAGATTTCGACATGCATCATGAGTACCAAATCTTCTACTTTGAGGTTACAAAATAATGTTTTATGTATTGTTGATAAAAAAAAATTCAACTTTTATTCAAATGTGTAATGTTTTCTTCAATTTTAAGTGGCTTGGATACCAAGTTGTGGACATCTATAATTAGCATTTGACCTGCTGAACATTTCGACATGCATCATCAGTACCAAATCTTCCACTTTGAGGTTACAAAATATTGTTTTATGTATTGTTAATAAATAAAATTCTACTTTTTTTCAAAGGTGTAATGTTTTCTCCAATTTTAAGTGGCTTGAATAACAAGTTGTGTAAATTTATCCACAGCTCTTGACCTACTGAAGATTTCGACATGCATCATGAGTACCAAATCTTCTACTTTGAGGTTACAAAATAATGTTTTATGTATTGTTGATAAAAAAAAATTCAACTTTTATTCAAATGTGTAATGTTTTCTTCAATTTTAAGTGGCTTGGATACCAAGTTGTGGACATCTATAATTAGCATTTGACCTGCTGAACATTTCGACATGCATCATCAGTAGCAAATCTTCCACTTTGAGGTTACAAAATATTGTTTTATGTATTGTTAATAAATAAAATTCTACTTTTTTTCAAAGGTGTAATGTTTTCTCCAATTTTAAGTGGCTTGAATAACAAGTTGTGTAAATTTATCAACAGCTCTTGACCTACTGAACATTTCGACATGCATCATGAGTACCAAATCTTCTACTTTGAGGTTACAAAATAATGTTTTATGTATTGTTGATAAAAAAAATTCAACTTTTTTTCAAAGGTGCAATGATTTCTTCAATTTTAAGTTGCTTGAATACCAAAATATGGACATCTATCAATAGCACTTGACCTGCTGAACATTTCGACGTGCATCATGAGTACCAAATCTTCTACTTTGAGGTTACAAAATAATGTTTTATGTATTGTTGATAAAAAAAATTCAACTTTTTTTCAAAGGTGTAATGTTTTCTCCAATTTTAAGTGGCTTGGATACCAAGTTGTGGACATCTATAATTAGCATTTGACCTGCTGAACATTTCGACATGCATCCTCAGTACCAAATCTTCTACTTTGAGGTTACAAAATATTGTTTTATGTATTGTTGATAAAAAAAATTCAACTTTTTTTCAAAGGTGCAATGATTTCTTCAATTTTAAGTTGCTTGAATACCAAAATATGGACATCTATCAATAGCACTTGACCTGCTGAACATTTCGACGTGCATCATGAGTACCAAATCTTCTACTTTGAGGTTACAAAATAATGTTTTATGTATTGTTGATAAAAAAAAATTCAACTTTTTTTCAAAGGTGTAATGTTTTCTCCAATTTTAAGTGGCTTGGATACCAAGTTGTGGACATCTATAATTAGCATTTGACCTGCTGAACATTTCGACATGCATCATGAGTACCAAATCTTCTACTTTGAGGTTACAAAATAATGTTTTATGTATTGTTGATAAAAAAAAATTCAACTTTTATTCAAATGTGTAATGTTTTCTTCAATTTTAAGTGGCTTGGATACCAAGTTGTGGACATCTATAATTAGCATTTGACCTGCTGAACATTTCGACATGCATCATCAGTACCAAATCTTCCACTTTGAGGTTACAAAATATTGTTTTATGTATTGTTAATAAATAAAATTCTACTTTTTTTCAAAGGTGTAATGTTTTCTCCAATTTTAAGTGGCTTGAATAACAAGTTGTGTAAATTTATCCACAGCTCTTGACCTACTGAAGATTTCGACATGCATCATGAGTACCAAATCTTCTACTTTGAGGTTACAAAATAATGTTTTATGTATTGTTGATAAAAAAAAATTCAACTTTTATTCAAATGTGTAATGTTTTCTTCAATTTTAAGTGGCTTGGATACCAAGTTGTGGACATCTATAATTAGCATTTGACCTGCTGAACATTTCGACATGCATCATCAGTACCAAATCTTCCACTTTGAGGTTACAAAATATTGTTTTATGTATTGTTAATAAATAAAATTCTACTTTTTTTCAAAGGTGTAATGTTTTCTCCAATTTTAAGTGGCTTGAATAACAAGTTGTGTAAATTTATCCACAGCTCTTGACCTACTGAAGATTTCGACATGCATCATGAGTACCAAATCTTCTACTTTGAGGTTACAAAATAATGTTTTATGTATTGTTGATAAAAAAAATTCAACTTTTTTTCAAAGGTGTAATGTTTTCTCCAATTTTAATTAGTTTTGATGCCAACTTATGGACATTTATCAATAGATCTTGACCTGTTGAGCATTTCGAAATGCATCATTAGTACCAAATCTTCTACTTTGAGGTTACAAAATAATGTTTTATATATTGTTGATAAAAAAAATTCAACTTTTTTTCAAAGGTGTAATGTTTTCTCCAATTTTAAGTGGCTTGGATACAAAATTATGGACATCTGTAATTAGCATTTGACCTGCTGAACATTTCGACATGCATCATCAGTACCAAATCTTCTACTTTGAGGTTACAAAATAATGTTTTATGTATTGTTGATAAAAAAAAATCAACTTTTTTTCAAAGGTGTAATGTTTTCTCCATTTTTAAGTGGCTTGAATAACAAGTTGTGTAAATTTATCAACAGCTCTTGACCTGCTGAACATTTCGACATGCATCATCAGTACCAAATCTTCTACTTTAAGGTTACAAGATAATGTTTTATGTATTGTTGATAAAAAAAATTCAACTTTTTTTCAAAGGTGTAATGTTTTCTCCAATTTTAAGTTGCTTGAATACCAAAATATGGACATCTATTAATAGCACTTGACCTGCTGAACATTTCGACATGCATCATGAGTACCAAATCTTCTACTTTGAGGTTACAAAATAATGTTTTATGTATTGTTAATAAATAAAATTCAACTTTTTTTCAAAGGTGCAATGATTTCTTCAATTTTAAGTGGCTTGGATACCAAGTTATGGACATCTATAAATAGCTCTTGACCTGTTGAAGATTTTGACATGCATCATCAGTACCAAATCTTCTCCTTTGAGGTTACAAGATAATGTTTTATGTATTGTTGATAAAAAAAATTCAACTTTTTTTCAAAGGTGTAATGTTTTCTCCATTTTTAAGTGGCTTGAATAACAAGTTGTGTAAATTTATCCACAGCTCTTGACCTACTGAAGATTTCGACATGCATCATGAGTACCAAATCTTCTACTTTGAGGTTACAAAATAATGTTTTATGTATTGTTGATAAAAAAAATTCAACTTTTTTTCAAAGGTGTAATGTTTTCTCCAATTTTAATTAGTTTTGATGCCAACTTATGGACATTTATCAATAGATCTTGACCTGTTGAGCATTTCGAAATGCATCATTAGTACCAAATCTTCTACTTTGAGGTTACAAAATAATGTTTTATATATTGTTGATAAAAAAAATTCAACTTTTTTTCAAAGGTGTAATGTTTTCTCCAATTTTAAGTGGCTTGGATACAAAATTATGGACATCTATAAATAGCTCTTGACCTGTTGAAGATTTTGACATGCATCATCAGTACCAAATCTTCTCCTTTGAGGTTACAAGATAATGTTTTATGTATTGTTGATAAAAAAAATTAAACTTTTTTTCAAAGGTGTAATGTTTTCTCCAATTTTAAGTTGCTTGAATACTAAGGTATGGACATTTATTGATAGCACTTGACCTGCTGAACATTTCGACATGCATCATGAGTACCAAATCTTCTACTTTGAGGTTACAAAATAATGTTTTATGTATTGTTGATAAAAAAAATTCAACTTTTTTTCAAAGGTGTAATGTTTTCTCCAATTTTAAGTGGCTTGGATAACAAGTTGTGTAAATTTATCAACAGCTCTTGACCTGCTGAAGATTTCGACATGCATCATTAGTTCCAAATCTTCTACTTTGAGGTTACAAAATAATGTTTTATGTATTGTTGATAAAAAAAAATTCAACTTTTTTTCAAAGGTGTAATGTTTTCTCCAATTTTAAGTTTCTTGGATACTAAGTTATGGACATCTATAATTAGCATTTGACCTGCTGAACATTTCGACATGCATCATCAGTACCAAATCTTCTACTTTGAGGTTACAAAATAATGTTTTATGTATTGTTGATAAAAAAAATTCAACTTTTTTTCAAAGGTGTAATGTTTTCTCCATTTTTAAGTGGCTTGAATAACAAGTTGTGTAAATTTATCAACAGCTCTTGACCTGCTGAACATTTCGACATGCATCATCAGTACCAAATCTTCTACTTTGAGGTTACAAGATAATGTTTTATGTATTGTTGATAAAAAAAATTCAACTTTTTTTCAAAGGTGTAATGTTTTCTCCAATTTTAAGTTGCTTGAATACCAAAATATGGACATCTATTAATAGCACTTGACCTGCTGAACATTTCGACATGCATCATGAGTACCAAATCTTCTACTTTGAGGTTACAAAATAATGTTTTATGTATTGTTAATAAATAAAATTCAACTTTTTTTCAAAGGTGCAATGATTTCTTCAATTTTAAGTGGCTTGGATACCAAGTTATGGACATCTTTAAATAGCTTTTGACCTGCTGAACATTTCGACGTGCATCATCAGTACCAAATCTTCTACTTTGAGGTTACAAAATAATGTTTTATGTATTGTTGATAAAAAAAAATATTCAACTTTTTTTCAAAGGTGTAATGTTTTCTCCAATTTTAAGTGGCTTGGATACCAAGTTGTAGACATTTATCAATAGTTCTTGACCTGTTGAACATTTCGACATGCATCATCAGTACCAAATCTTCCACTTTGAGGTTACAATATAATGTTTTATGTATTGTTGATAAAAAAAATTCTACTTTTTTTCAAAGGTGTAATGTTTTCTCCAATTTTAAGTGGCTTGAATAACAAGTTGTGTAAATTTTTTTCAACAGCTCTTGACCTACTGAAGATTTCGACATGCATCATGAGTACCAAATCTTCTACTTTGAGGTTACAAAATAATGTTTTATGTATTGTTGATAAAAAAAAATTCAACTTTTTTTCAAATGTGTAATGTTTTCTTCAATTTTAAGTGGCTTGGATACCAAGTTGTGGACATCTATAATTAGCATTTGACCTGCTGAACATTTCGACATGCATCATCAGTACCAAATCTTCTACTTTGAGGTTACAAAATATTGTTTTATGTATTGTTAATAAATAAAATTCTACTTTTTTTCAAAGGTGTAATGTTTTCTCCAATTTTAAGTGGCTTGAATAACAAGTTGTGTAAATTTATCCACAGCTCTTGACCTACTGAAGATTTCGACATGCATCATGAGTACCAAATCTTCTACTTTGAGGTTACAAAATAATGTTTTATGTATTGTTGATAAAAAAAAATTCAACTTTTATTCAAATGTGTAATGTTTTCTTCAATTTTAAGTGGCTTGGATACCAAGTTGTGGACATCTATAATTAGCATTTGACCTGCTGAACATTTCGACATGCATCATGAGTACCAAATCCTCTACTTTGAGGTTACAAGATAATGTTTTATGTACTGTTGATAAAAAAAATTCAACTTTTTTTCAAAGGTGTAATGTTTTCTTCAATTTTAAGTTGCTTGAATACCAAAATATGGACATCTATTAATAGCACTTGACCTGCTGAACATTTCGACATGCATCATGAGTACCAAATCTTCTACTTTGAGGTTACAAAATAATGTTTTATGTATTGTTAATAAATAAAATTCAACTTTTTTTCAAAGGTGCAATGATTTCTTCAATTTTAAGTGGCTTGGATACCAAGTTATGGACATCTTTAAATAGCTCTTGACCTGCTGAACATTTCGACGTGCATCATCAGTACCAAATCTTCTACTTTGAGGTTACAAAATAATGTTTTATGTATTGTTGATAAAAAAAAAATTCAACTTTTTTTCAAAGGTGTAATGTTTTCTTCAATTTTAAGTTGCTTGAATACCAAAATATGGACATCTATTAATAGCACTTGACCTGCTGAACATTTCGACATGCATCATGAGTACCAAATCTTCTACTTTGAGGTTACAAAATAATGTTTTATGTATTGTTAATAAATAAAATTCAACTTTTTTTCAAAGGTGTAATGTTTTCTCCAATTTTAAGTGGCTTGAATAACAAGTTGTGTAAATTTATCAACAGCTCTTGACCTACTGAAGATTTCGACATGCATCATGAGTACCAAATCTTCTACTTTGAGGTTACAAAATAATGTTTTATGTATTGTTGATAAAAAAAAATTCAACTTTTATTCAAATGTGTAATGTTTTCTTCAATTTTAAGTGGCTTGGATACCAAGTTGTGGACATCTATAATTAGCATTTGACCTGCTGAACATTTCGACATGCATCATCAGTACCAAATCTTCCACTTTGAGGTTACAAAATATTGTTTTATGTATTGTTAATAAATAAAATTCTACTTTTTTTCAAAGGTGTAATGTTTTCTCCAATTTTAAGTGGCTTGAATAACAAGTTGTGTAAATTTATCCACAGCTCTTGACCTACTGAAGATTTCGACATGCATCATGAGTACCAAATCTTCTACTTTGAGGTTACAAAATAATGTTTTATGTATTGTTGATAAAAAAAAATTCAACTTTTATTCAAATGTGTAATGTTTTCTTCAATTTTAAGTGGCTTGGATACCAAGTTGTGGACATCTATAATTAGCATTTGACCTGCTGAACATTTCGACATGCATCATCAGTACCAAATCTTCCACTTTGAGGTTACAAAATATTGTTTTATGTATTGTTAATAAATAAAATTCTACTTTTTTTCAAAGGTGTAATGTTTTCTCCAATTTTAAGTGGCTTGAATAACAAGTTGTGTAAATTTATCCACAGCTCTTGACCTACTGAAGATTTCGACATGCATCATGAGTACCAAATCTTCTACTTTGAGGTTACAAAATAATGTTTTATGTATTGTTGATAAAAAAAAATTCAACTTTTATTCAAATGTGTAATGTTTTCTTCAATTTTAAGTGGCTTGGATACCAAGTTGTGGACATCTATAATTAGCATTTGACCTGCTGAACATTTCGACATGCATCATCAGTAGCAAATCTTCCACTTTGAGGTTACAAAATATTGTTTTATGTATTGTTAATAAATAAAATTCTACTTTTTTTCAAAGGTGTAATGTTTTCTCCAATTTTAAGTGGCTTGAATAACAAGTTGTGTAAATTTATCAACAGCTCTTGACCTACTGAACATTTCGACATGCATCATGAGTACCAAATCTTCTACTTTGAGGTTACAAAATAATGTTTTATGTATTGTTGATAAAAAAAATTCAACTTTTTTTCAAAGGTGCAATGATTTCTTCAATTTTAAGTTGCTTGAATACCAAAATATGGACATCTATTAATAGCACTTGACCTGCTGAACATTTCGACATGCATCATGAGTACCAAATCTTCTACTTTGAGGTTACAAAATAATGTTTTATGTATTGTTAATAAATAAAATTCAACTTTTTTTCAAAGGTGTAATGTTTTCTCCAATTTTAAGTGGCTTGAATAACAAGTTGTGTAAATTTATCAACAGCTCTTGACCTACTGAAGATTTCGACATGCATCATGAGTACCAAATCTTCTACTTTGAGGTTACAAAATAATGTTTTATGTATTGTTGATAAAAAAAAATTCAACTTTTATTCAAATGTGTAATGTTTTCTTCAATTTTAAGTGGCTTGGATACCAAGTTGTGGACATCTATAATTAGCATTTGACCTGCTGAACATTTCGACATGCATCATCAGTACCAAATCTTCCACTTTGAGGTTACAAAATATTGTTTTATGTATTGTTAATAAATAAAATTCTACTTTTTTTCAAAGGTGTAATGTTTTCTCCAATTTTAAGTGGCTTGAATAACAAGTTGTGTAAATTTATCCACAGCTCTTGACCTACTGAAGATTTCGACATGCATCATGAGTACCAAATCTTCTACTTTGAGGTTACAAAATAATGTTTTATGTATTGTTGATAAAAAAAAATTCAACTTTTATTCAAATGTGTAATGTTTTCTTCAATTTTAAGTGGCTTGGATACCAAGTTGTGGACATCTATAATTAGCATTTGACCTGCTGAACATTTCGACATGCATCATCAGTAGCAAATCTTCCACTTTGAGGTTACAAAATATTGTTTTATGTATTGTTAATAAATAAAATTCTACTTTTTTTCAAAGGTGTAATGTTTTCTCCAATTTTAAGTGGCTTGAATAACAAGTTGTGTAAATTTATCAACAGCTCTTGACCTACTGAACATTTCGACATGCATCATGAGTACCAAATCTTCTACTTTGAGGTTACAAAATAATGTTTTATGTATTGTTGATAAAAAAAATTCAACTTTTTTTCAAAGGTGCAATGATTTCTTCAATTTTAAGTTGCTTGAATACCAAAATATGGACATCTATCAATAGCACTTGACCTGCTGAACATTTCGACGTGCATCATGAGTACCAAATCTTCTACTTTGAGGTTACAAAATAATGTTTTATGTATTGTTGATAAAAAAAATTCAACTTTTTTTCAAAGGTGTAATGTTTTCTCCAATTTTAAGTGGCTTGGATACCAAGTTGTGGACATCTATAATTAGCATTTGACCTGCTGAACATTTCGACATGCATCCTCAGTACCAAATCTTCTACTTTGAGGTTACAAAATATTGTTTTATGTATTGTTGATAAAAAAAATTCAACTTTTTTTCAAAGGTGCAATGATTTCTTCAATTTTAAGTTGCTTGAATACCAAAATATGGACATCTATCAATAGCACTTGACCTGCTGAACATTTCGACGTGCATCATGAGTACCAAATCTTCTACTTTGAGGTTACAAAATAATGTTTTATGTATTGTTGATAAAAAAAAATTCAACTTTTTTTCAAAGGTGTAATGTTTTCTCCAATTTTAAGTGGCTTGGATACCAAGTTGTGGACATCTATAATTAGCATTTGACCTGCTGAACATTTCGACATGCATCATGAGTACCAAATCTTCTACTTTGAGGTTACAAAATAATGTTTTATGTATTGTTGATAAAAAAAAATTCAACTTTTATTCAAATGTGTAATGTTTTCTTCAATTTTAAGTGGCTTGGATACCAAGTTGTGGACATCTATAATTAGCATTTGACCTGCTGAACATTTCGACATGCATCATCAGTACCAAATCTTCCACTTTGAGGTTACAAAATATTGTTTTATGTATTGTTAATAAATAAAATTCTACTTTTTTTCAAAGGTGTAATGTTTTCTCCAATTTTAAGTGGCTTGAATAACAAGTTGTGTAAATTTATCCACAGCTCTTGACCTACTGAAGATTTCGACATGCATCATGAGTACCAAATCTTCTACTTTGAGGTTACAAAATAATGTTTTATGTATTGTTGATAAAAAAAAATTCAACTTTTATTCAAATGTGTAATGTTTTCTTCAATTTTAAGTGGCTTGGATACCAAGTTGTGGACATCTATAATTAGCATTTGACCTGCTGAACATTTCGACATGCATCATCAGTAGCAAATCTTCCACTTTGAGGTTACAATATATTGTTTTATGTATTGTTAATAAATAAAATTCTACTTTTTTTCAAAGGTGTAATGTTTTCTCCAATTTTAAGTGGCTTGAATAACAAGTTGTGTAAATTTATCAACAGCTCTTGACCTACTGAACATTTCGACATGCATCATGAGTACCAAATCTTCTACTTTGAGGTTACAAAATAATGTTTTATGTATTGTTGATAAAAAAAAATTCAACTGTTTTTAAAAGGTGTAATGTTTTCTCCAATTTTAATTAGTTTTGATGCCAATTTATGGACATTAATCAATAGCTCTTGACCTGTTGAACATTCCGACATGCATCATCAATACCAAATCTTCTACTTTGAGGTTACAAAATAATGTTTTATGTATTGTTGATAAAAAAAAATTCAACTTTTTTTCAAAGGTGTAATGTTTTCTCCAATTTTAAGTGGCTTGGATACCAAGTTGTGGACATTTATCAATAGCTCTTGACCTGTTGAACATTTCGACATGCATCATCAGTACCAAATCTTCTACTTTGAGGTTACAAAATAATGTTTTATGTATTGTTGATAAAAAAAAATTCAACTGTTTTTAAAAGGTGTAATGTTTTCTCCAATTTTAATTAGTTTAGATGCCAATTAATGGACATTTATCAATAGCTCTTGACCTGTTGAACATTCCGACGTGTATCATCTGTACCAAATCTTCTACTTTGAGGTTACAAAATAATGTTTAATATATTGTTGATAAAAAAAATTCAACTTTTTTTCAAAGGTGTAATGTTTTCTCCAATTTTAAGTGGCTTGGATACAAAATTATGGACATCTTTAAATAGCTCTTGACCTGTTGAAGATTTCGACATGCATCATCAGTACCAAATCTTCTCCTTTGAGGTTACAAGATAATGTTTTATGTATTGTTGATAAAAAAAATTCAACTTTTTTTCAAAGGTGTAATGTTTTCTCCAATTTTAAGTGGCTTGGATACCAAGTTGTGGACATTTATCAATAGCTCTTGACCTGTTGAACATTTCGACATGCATCATCAGTACCAAATCTTCTACTTTGAGGTTACAATATAATGTTTTATGTATTGTTGATAAAAAAAATTCAACTTTTTTTCAAAGGTGTAATGTTTTCTCCAATTTTAAGTGGCTTGGATACCAAGTTGTGGACATTTATCAATAGCTCTTGACCTGTTGAACATTTCGACATGCATCATGAGTACCAAATCTTCTACTTTGAGGTTACAAAATAATGTTTTATGTATTGTTGATAAAAAAAATTCAACTTTTTTTCAAAGGTGTAATGTTTTCTCCAATTTTAATTAGTTTTGATGCCAACTTATGGACATTTATCAATAGATCTTGACCTGTTGAGCATTTCGAAATGCATCATTAGTACCAAATCTTCTACTTTGAGGTTACAAAATAATGTTTTATATATTGTTGATAAAAAAAATTCAACTTTTTTTCAAAGGTGTAATGTTTTCTCCAATTTTAAGTGGCTTGGATACAAAATTATGGACATCTATAAATAGCTCTTGACCTGTTGAAGATTTTGACATGCATCATCAGTACCAAATCTTCTCCTTTGAGGTTACAAGATAATGTTTTATGTATTGTTGATAAAAAAAATTAAACTTTTTTTCAAAGGTGTAATGTTTTCTCCAATTTTAAGTTGCTTGAATACTAAGGTATGGACATTTATTGATAGCACTTGACCTGCTGAACATTTCGACATGCATCATGAGTACCAAATCTTCTACTTGAGGTTACAAAATAATGTTTTATGTATTGTTGATAAAAAAAATTCAACTTTTTTTCAAAGGTGTAATGTTTTCTCCAATTTTAAGTGGCTTGGATAACAAGTTGTGTAAATTTATCAACAGCTCTTGACCTGCTGAAGATTTCGACATGCATCATTAGTTCCAAATCTTCTACTTTGAGGTTACAAAATAATGTTTTATGTATTGTTGATAAAAAAAAATTCAACTTTTTTTCAAAGGTGTAATGTTTTCTCCAATTTTAAGTTTCTTGGATACTAAGTTATGGACATCTATAATTAGCATTTGACCTGCTGAACATTTCGACATGCATCATCAGTACCAAATCTTCTACTTTGAGGTTACAAAATAATGTTTTATGTATTGTTGATAAAAAAAATTCAACTTTTTTTCAAAGGTGTAATGTTTTCTCCATTTTTAAGTGGCTTGAATAACAAGTTGTGTAAATTGATCAACAGCTCTTGACCTGCTGAACATTTCGACATGCATCATGAGTACCAAATCTTCTACTTTGAGGTTACAAGATAATGTTTTATGTATTGTTGATAAAAAAAATTCAACTTTTTTTCAAAGGTGTAATGTTTTCTCCAATTTTAAGTTGCTTGAATACCAAAATATGGACATCTATTAATAGCACTTGACCTGCTGAACATTTCGACATGCATCATGAGTACCAAATCTTCTACTTTGAGGTTACAAAATAATGTTTTATGTATTGTTAATAAATAAAATTCAACTTTTTTTCAAAGGTGCAATGATTTCTTCAATTTTAAGTGGCTTGGATACCAAGTTATGGACATCTTTAAATAGCTTTTGACCTGCTGAACATTTCGACGTGCATCATCAGTACCAAATCTTCTACTTTGAGGTTACAAAATAATGTTTTATGTATTGTTGATAAAAAAAAATATTCAACTTTTTTTCAAAGGTGTAATGTTTTCTCCAATTTTAAGTGGCTTGGATACCAAGTTGTAGACATTTATCAATAGTTCTTGACCTGTTGAACATTTCGACATGCATCATCAGTACCAAATCTTCCACTTTGAGGTTACAATATAATGTTTTATGTATTGTTGATAAAAAAAATTCTACTTTTTTTCAAAGGTGTAATGTTTTCTCCAATTTTAAGTGGCTTGAATAACAAGTTGTGTAAATTTTTTTCAACAGCTCTTGACCTACTGAAGATTTCGACATGCATCATGAGTACCAAATCTTCTACTTTGAGGTTACAAAATAATGTTTTATGTATTGTTGATAAAAAAAAATTCAACTTTTTTTCAAATGTGTAATGTTTTCTTCAATTTTAAGTGGCTTGGATACCAAGTTGTGGACATCTATAATTAGCATTTGACCTGCTGAACATTTCGACATGCATCATCAGTACCAAATCTTCTACTTTGAGGTTACAAAATATTGTTTTATGTATTGTTAATAAATAAAATTCAACTTTTTTTCAAAGGTGCAATGATTTCTTCAATTTTAAGTTGCTTGAATACCAAAATATGGACATCTATTGATAGCACTTGACCTGTTGAACATTTCGACATGCATCATGAGTACCAAATCCTCTACTTTGAGGTTACAAGATAATGTTTTATGTACTGTTGATAAAAAAAATTCAACTTTTTTTCAAAGGTGTAATGTTTTCTTCAATTTTAAGTTGCTTGAATACCAAAATATGGACATCTATTAATAGCACTTGACCTGCTGAACATTTCGACATGCATCATGAGTACCAAATCTTCTACTTTGAGGTTACAAAATAATGTTTTATGTATTGTTAATAAATAAAATTCAACTTTTTTTCAAAGGTGCAATGATTTCTTCAATTTTAAGTGGCTTGGATACCAAGTTATGGACATCTTTGAATAGCTCTTGACCTGCTGAACATTTCGACGTGCATCATCAGTACCAAATCTTCTACTTTGAGGTTACAAAATAATGTTTTATGTATTGTTGATAAAAAAAAATATTCAACTTTTTTTCAAAGGTGTAATGTTTTCTTCAATTTTAAGTTGCTTGAATACCAAAATATGGACATCTATTAATAGCACTTGACCTGCTGAACATTTCGACATGCATCATGAGTACCAAATCTTCTACTTTGAGGTTACAAAATAATGTTTTATGTATTGTTAATAAATAAAATTCAACTTTTTTTCAAAGGTGTAATGTTTTCTCCAATTTTAAGTGGCTTGAATAACAAGTTGTGTAAATTTATCAACAGCTCTTGACCTACTGAAGATTTCGACATGCATCATGAGTACCAAATCTTCTACTTTGAGGTTACAAAATAATGTTTTATGTATTGTTGATAAAAAAAAATTCAACTTTTATTCAAATGTGTAATGTTTTCTTCAATTTTAAGTGGCTTGGATACCAAGTTGTGGACATCTATAATTAGCATTTGACCTGCTGAACATTTCGACATGCATCATCAGTACCAAATCTTCTACTTTGAGGTTACAATATAATGTTTTATGTATTGTTAATAAATAAAATTCTACTTTTTTTCAAAGGTGTAATGTTTTCTCCAATTTTAAGTGGCTTGAATAACAAGTTGTGTAAATTTATCCACAGCTCTTGACCTACTGAAGATTTCGACATGCATCATGAGTACCAAATCTTCTACTTTGAGGTTACAAAATAATGTTTTATGTATTGTTGATAAAAAAAAATTCAACTTTTATTCAAATGTGTAATGTTTTCTTCAATTTTAAGTGGCTTGGATACCAAGTTGTGGACATCTATAATTAGCATTTGACCTGCTGAACATTTCGACATGCATCATCAGTAGCAAATCTTCCACTTTGAGGTTACAAAATATTGTTTTATGTATTGTTAATAAATAAAATTCTACTTTTTTTCAAAGGTGTAATGTTTTCTCCAATTTTAAGTGGCTTGAATAACAAGTTGTGTAAATTTATCAACAGCTCTTGACCTACTGAACATTTCGACATGCATCATGAGTACCAAATCTTCTACTTTGAGGTTACAAAATAATGTTTTATGTATTGTTGATAAAAAAAATTCAACTTTTTTTCAAAGGTGCAATGATTTCTTCAATTTTAAGTTGCTTGAATACCAAAATATGGACATCTATCAATAGCACTTGACCTGCTGAACATTTCGACGTGCATCATGAGTACCAAATCTTCTACTTTGAGGTTACAAAATAATGTTTTATGTATTGTTGATAAAAAAAAATTCAACTTTTTTTCAAAGGTGTAATGTTTTCTCCAATTTTAAGTGGCTTGGATACCAAGTTGTGGACATCTATAATTAGCATTTGACCTGCTGAACATTTCGACATGCATCCTCAGTACCAAATCTTCTACTTTGAGGTTACAAAATATTGTTTTATGTATTGTTGATAAAAAAAATTCAACTTTTTTTCAAAGGTGCAATGATTTCTTCAATTTTAAGTTGCTTGAATACCAAAATATGGACATCTATCAATAGCACTTGACCTGCTGAACATTTCGACGTGCATCATGAGTACCAAATCTTCTACTTTGAGGTTACAAAATAATGTTTTATGTATTGTTGATAAAAAAAAATTCAACTTTTTTTCAAAGGTGTAATGTTTTCTCCAATTTTAAGTGGCTTGGATACCAAGTTGTGGACATCTATAATTAGCATTTGACCTGCTGAACATTTCGACATGCATCATGAGTACCAAATCTTCTACTTTGAGGTTACAAAATAATGTTTTATGTATTGTTGATAAAAAAAAATTCAACTTTTATTCAAATGTGTAATGTTTTCTTCAATTTTAAGTGGCTTGGATACCAAGTTGTGGACATCTATAATTAGCATTTGACCTGCTGAACATTTCGACATGCATCATCAGTACCAAATCTTCCACTTTGAGGTTACAAAATATTGTTTTATGTATTGTTAATAAATAAAATTCTACTTTTTTTCAAAGGTGTAATGTTTTCTCCAATTTTAAGTGGCTTGAATAACAAGTTGTGTAAATTTATCCACAGCTCTTGACCTACTGAAGATTTCGACATGCATCATGAGTACCAAATCTTCTACTTTGAGGTTACAAAATAATGTTTTATGTATTGTTGATAAAAAAAAATTCAACTTTTATTCAAATGTGTAATGTTTTCTTCAATTTTAAGTGGCTTGGATACCAAGTTGTGGACATCTATAATTAGCATTTGACCTGCTGAACATTTCGACATGCATCATCAGTAGCAAATCTTCCACTTTGAGGTTACAAAATATTGTTTTATGTATTGTTAATAAATAAAATTCTACTTTTTTTCAAAGGTGTAATGTTTTCTCCAATTTTAAGTGGCTTGAATAACAAGTTGTGTAAATTTATCAACAGCTCTTGACCTACTGAACATTTCGACATGCATCATGAGTACCAAATCTTCTACTTTGAGGTTACAAAATAATGTTTTATGTATTGTTGATAAAAAAAATTCAACTTTTTTTCAAAGGTGCAATGATTTCTTCAATTTTAAGTTGCTTGAATACCAAAATATGGACATCTATCAATAGCACTTGACCTGCTGAACATTTCGACGTGCATCATGAGTACCAAATCTTCTACTTTGAGGTTACAAAATAATGTTTTATGTATTGTTGATAAAAAAAATTCAACTTTTTTTCAAAGGTGCAATGATTTCTTCAATTTTAAGTTGCTTGAATACCAAAATATGGACATCTATCAATAGCACTTGACCTGCTAAACATTTCGACGTGCATCATGAGTACCAAATCTTCTACTTTGAGGTTACAAAATAATGTTTTATGTATTGTTGATAAAAAAAAATTCAACTTTTTTTCAAAGGTGTAATGTTTTCTCCAATTTTAAGTGGCTTGGATACCAAGTTGTGGACATCTATAATTAGCATTTGACCTGCTGAACATTTCGACATGCATCATGAGTACCAAATCTTCTACTTTGAGGTTACAAAATAATGTTTTATGTATTGTTGATAAAAAAAAATTCAACTTTTTTTCAAATGTGTAATGTTTTCTTCAATTTTAAGTGGCTTGGATACCAAGTTGTGGACATCAATAATTAGCATTTGACCTGCTGAACATTTCGACATGCATCATCAGTACCAAATCTTCTATTTTGAGGTTACAAAATAATGTTTTATGTATTGTTGATAAAAAAAATTCAACTTTTTTTCAAAGGTGTAATGTTTTCTCCAATTTTAAGTGGCTTGGATACCAAGTTGTAGACATTTATCAATAGCTCTTGACTTGCTGAACATTTCGACATGCGTCATCAGTACCAAATCTTCTACTTTGAGGTTACAAAATAATGTTTTATGTATTGTTGATAAAAAAAAATTCAACTTTTTTTCAAAGGTGTAATGTTTTCTCCAATTTTAAGTTTCTTGGATACTAAGTTATGGACATCTTTCAATAGCACTTGACCTGTTGAACATTTCGACATGCATCATTAGTACCAAATCTTCTACTTTGAGGTTACAAAATAATGTTTTATGTATTGTTGATAAAAAAAATTCAACTTTTTTTCAAATGTGTAATGTTTTCTTCAATTTTAAGTGGCTTGGATACCAAGTTTTGGACATCATTAATTAGCATTTGACCTGCTGAACATTTCGACATGCATCATCAGTACCAAATCTTCTATTTTGAGGTTACAAAATAATGTTTTATGTATTGTTGATAAAAAAAATTCAACTTTTTTTCAAAGGTGTAATGTTTTCTCCAATTTTAAGTTTCTTGGATACTAAGTTATCGACATCTTTCAATAGCACTTGACCTGTTGAACATTTCGACATGCATCATTAGTACCAAATCTTCTACTTTGAGGTTACAAAATAATGTTTTATGTATTGTTGATAAAAAAAATTCAACTTTTTTTCAAAGGTGTAATGTTTTCTCCAATTTTAAGTTTCTTGGATACTAAATTATGGACATCTTTCAATAGCACTTGACCTGTTGAACATTTCGACATGCATCATTAGTACCAAATCTTCTACTTTGAGGTTACAAAATAATGTTTTATGTATTGTTGATAAAAAAAAATTCAACTTTTTTTCAAAGGTGTAATGTTTTCTCCAATTTTAAGTTTCTTGGATACTAAGTTATGGACATCTTTAATTAGTATTTGACCTGCTGAACATTTCGACATGCATAATCAGTACCAAATCTTCTACTTTGAGGTTACAAAATAATGTTTTATGTATTGTTGATAAAAAAAAAATTCAACTTTTTTTTAAAGGTGTAATGTTTTCTCCAATTTTAAGTGGCTTGGATATAAATTTATGGACATTTATAAATAGCTCTTGACCTGCTGATTATTTCGACATGCATCATCAGTACCAAATCTTCTACTTTAAGGTTACAAAATAATGTTTTATGTATTGTTGATAAAAAAAATTCAACTTTTTTTCAAAGGTGTAATGTTTTCTCCAATTTTAAGTTTCTTCGATACTAAGTTATGGACATCTATTAATAGCACTTGACCTGTTGAACATTTCGACAAGCATCATCAGTACCAAATCTTCTACTTTGAGGTTACAAAATAATGTTTTATGTATTGTTGATTAAAAAAAATTCAACTTTTTTTCAAAGGTGTAATGTTTTCTTCAATTTTAAGTGGCTTGGATACCAAGTTGTGTAAATTTATCAACAGCTCTTGACCTGCTGAACATTTCGACATGCATCATTAGTTCCAAATCTTCTACTTTGAGGTTACAAAATAATGTTTTATGTATTGTTGATAAAAAAAAATTCAATTTTTTTTCAAAGGTGTAATGTTTTCTCCAATTTTAAGTTTCTTCGATACTAAGTTATGGACATCCATTAATAGCACTTGACCTGCTGAACATTTCGACAAGCATCATCAGTACCAAATTTCCTTCTTTGAGGTTACAAAATAATGTTTTATGTATTGTTGATAAAAAAAAATTCAACTTTTATTCAAATGTGTAATGTTTTCTTCAATTTTAAGTGGCTTGGATACCAAGTTGTGGACATCTATAATTAGCATTTGACCTGCTGAACATTTCGACATGCATCATCAGTAGCAAATCTTCCACTTTGAGGTTACAAAATATTGTTTTATGTATTGTTAATAAATAAAATTCTACTTTTTTTCAAAGGTGTAATGTTTTCTCCAATTTTAAGTGGCTTGAATAACAAGTTGTGTAAATTTATCAACAGCTCTTGACCTACTGAAGATTTCGACATGCATCATGAGTACCAAATCTTCTACTTTGAGGTTACAAAATAATGTTTTATGTATTGTTGATAAAAAAAAATTCAACTTTTATTCAAATGTGTAATGTTTTCTTCAATTTTAAGTGGCTTGGATACCAAGTTGTGGACATCTATAATTAGCATTTGACCTGCTGAACATTTCGACATGCATCATCAGTAGCAAATCTTCCACTTTGAGGTTACAAAATATTGTTTTATGTATTGTTAATAAATAAAATTCTACTTTTTTTCAAAGGTGTAATGTTTTCTCCAATTTTAAGTGGCTTGAATAACAAGTTGTGTAAATTTATCAACAGCTCTTGACCTACTGAAGATTTCGATATGCATCATGAGTACCAAATCTTCTACTTTGAGGTTACAAAATAATGTTTTATGTATTGTTGATAAAAAAAATTCAACTTTTTTTCAAAGGTGCAATGATTTCTTCAATTTTAAGTTGCTTGAATACCAAAATATGGACATCAATCAATAGCACTTGACCTGCTGAACATTTCGACGTGCATCATGAGTACCAAATCTTCTACTTTGAGGTTACAAAATAATGTTTTATGTATTGTTGATAAAAAAAAATTCAACTTTTTTTCAAAGGTGTAATGTTTTCTCCAATTTTAAGTGGCTTGGATACCAAGTTGTGGACATCTATAATTAGCATTTGACCTGCTGAACATTTCGACATGCATCATCAGTACCAAATCTTCTACTTTGAGGTTACAAAATATTGTTTTATGTATTGTTGATAAAAAAAATTCAACTTTTTTTCAAAGGTGCAATGATTTCTTCAATTTTAAGTTGCTTGAATACCAAAATATGGACATTTATCAATAGCACTTGACCTGCTGAACATTTCGACGTGCATCATGAGTACCAAATCTTCTACTTTGAGGTTACAAAATAATGTTTTATGTATTGTTGATAAAAAAAAATTCAACTTTTTTTCAAAGGTGTAATGTTTTCTCCAATTTTAAGTGGCTTGGATACCAAGTTGTGGACATCTATAATTAGCATTTGACCTGCTGAACATTTCGACATGCATCATGAGTACCAAATCTTCTACTTTGACGTTACAAAATAATGTTTTATGTATTGTTGATAAAAAAAAATTCAACTTTTTTTCAAATGTGTAATGTTTTCTTCAATTTTAAGTGGCTTGGATACCAAGTTGTGGACATCAATAATTAGCATTTGACCTGCTGAACATTTCGACATGCATCATCAGTACCAAATCTTCTATTTTGAGGTTGCAAAATAATGTTTTATGTATTGTTGATAAAAAAAATTCAACTTTTTTTCAAAGGTGTAATGTTTTCTCCAATTTTAAGTGGCTTGGATACCAAGTTGTAGACATTTATCAATAGCTCTTGACTTGCTGAACATTTCGACATGCGTCATCAGTACCAAATCTTCTACTTTGAGGTTACAAAATAATGTTTTATGTATTGTTGATAAAAAAAATTCAACTTTTTTTCAAAGGTGTAATGTTTTCTCCAATTTTAAGTTTCTTGGATACTAAGTTATGGACATCTTTCAATAGCACTTGACCTGTTGAACATTTCGACATGCATCATTAGTACCAAATCTTCTACTTTGAGGTTACAAAATAATGTTTTATGTATTGTTGATAAAAAAAATTCAACTTTTTTTCAAAGGTGTAATGTTTTCTCCAATTTTAAGTTTCTTCGATACTAAGTTATGGACATCTTTAATTAGTATTTGACCTGCTGAACATTTCGACATGCATAATCAGTACCAAATCTTCTACTTTGAGGTTACAAAATAATGTTTTATGTATTGTTGATAAAAAAAAAATTCAACTTTTTTTTAAAGGTGTAATGTTTTCTCCAATTTTAAGTGGCTTGGATATAAAGTTATGGACATTTATAAATAGCTCTTGACCTGCTGATTATTTCGACATGCATCATCAGTACCAAATCTTCTACTTTGAGGTTACAAAATAATGTTTTATGTATTGTTGATAAAAAAAATTCAACTTTTTTTCAAAGGTGTAATGTTTTCTCCAATTTTAAGTTTCTTGGATACTAAGTTATGGACATCTTTAATTAGTATTTGACCTGCTGAACATTTCGACATGCATAATCAGTACCAAATCTTCTACTTTGAGGTTACAAAATAATGTTTTATGTATTGTTGATAAAAAAAAAATTCAACTTTTTTTTAAAGGTGTAATGTTTTCTCCAATTTTAAGTGGCTTGGATATAAAGTTATGGACATTTATAAATAGCTCTTGACCTGCTGATTATTTCGACATGCATCATCAGTACCAAATCTTCTACTTTGAGGTTACAAAATAATGTTTTATGTATTGTTGATAAAAAAAATTCAACTTTTTTTCAAAGGTGTAATGTTTTCTCCAATTTTAAGTTTCTTCGATACTAAGTTATGGAAATCTATTAATAGCACTTGACCTGTTGAACATTTCGACAAGCATCATCAGTACCAAATCTTCTACTTTGAGGTTACAAAATAATGTTTTATGTATTGTTGATTAAAAAAAATTCAACTTTTTTTCAAAGGTGTAATGTTTTCTTCAATTTTAAGTGGCTTGGATACCAAGTTGTGTAAATTTATCAACAGCTCTTGACCTGCTGAACATTTCGACATGCATCATTAGTTCCAAATCTTCTACTTTGAGGTTACAAAATAATGTTTTATGTATTGTTGATAAAAAAAAATTCAACTTTTTTTCAAAGGTGTAATGTTTTCTCCAATTTTAAGTTTCTTGGATACTAAGTTATGGACATCTAAAATTAGCAATTGACCTGCTGAACATTTCGACATGCATAATCAGTACCAAATCTTCTACTTTGAGGTTACAAAATAATGTTTTATGTATTGTTGATAAAAAAAATTCAACTTTTTTTCAAAGGTGTAATGTTTTCTCCAATTTTAAGTGGCTTGAATAACAAGTTGTGTAAATTTATCAACAGCTCTTGACCTGCTGAAGATTTTGACATGCATCATCAGTACCAAATTTCCTTCTTTGAGGTTACAAAATAATGTTTTATGTATTGTTGATAAAAAAAAATTCAATTTTTTTTCAAAGGTGTAATGTTTTCTCCAATTTTAAGTTTCTTCGATACTAAGTTATGGACATCCATTAATAGCACTTGACCTGCTGAACATTTCGACAAGCATCATCAGTACCAAATTTCCTTCTTTGAGGTTACAAAATAATGTTTTATGTATTGTTGATAAAAAAAAATTCAACTTTTATTCAAATGTGTAATGTTTTCTTCAATTTTAAGTGGCTTGGATACCAAGTTGTGGACATCTATAATTAGCATTTGACCTGCTGAACATTTCGACATGCATCATCAGTACCAAATCTTCCACTTTGAGGTTACAAAATATTGTTTTATGTATTGTTAATAAATAAAATTCTACTTTTTTTCAAAGGTGTAATGTTTTCTCCAATTTTAAGTGGCTTGAATAACAAGTTGTGTAAATTTATCCACAGCTCTTGACCTACTGAAGATTTCGACATGCATCATGAGTACCAAATCTTCTACTTTGAGGTTACAAAATAATGTTTTATGTATTGTTGATAAAAAAAAATTCAATTTTTTTTCAAAGGTGTAATGTTTTCTCCAATTTTAAGTTTCTTCGATACTAAGTTATGGACATCCATTAATAGCACTTGACCTGCTGAACATTTCGACATGCATCATCAGTACCAAATCTTCTACTTTGAGGTTACAAAATAATGTTTTATGTATTGTTGATAAAAAAAATTCAACTTTTTTCAAAGGTGTAATGTTTTCTCCAATTTTAAGTAGTTTGGATACCAAGTTATGGACATTTATAAATAGAACTTGACCTGTTGAACATTTTGACATGCATCATCAGTGCCAAATCTTCTCCTTTGAGGTTACAAGATAATGTTTTATGTATTGTTGATAAAAAAAAATTCAACTTTTTTTCAAAGGTGTAATGTTTTCTCCAATTTTAAGTTTCTTGGATACTAAGTTATGGACATCTAAAATTAGCAATTGACCTGCTGAACATTTCGACATGCATAATCAGTACCAAATCTTCTACTTTGAGGTTACAAAATAATGTTTTATGTATTGTTGATAAAAAAAATTCAACTTTTTTTCAAAGGTGTAATGTTTTCTCCAATTTTAAGTGGCTTGAATAACAAGTTGTGTAAATTTATCAACAGCTCTTGACCTGCTGAAGATTTTGACATGCATCATCAGTACCAAATTTCCTTCTTTGAGGTTACAAAATAATGTTTTATGTATTGTTGATAAAAAAAAATTCAATTTTTTTTCAAAGGTGTAATGTTTTCTCCAATTTTAAGTTTCTTCGATACTAAGTTATGGACATCCATTAATAGCACTTGACCTGCTGAACATTTCGACAAGCATCATCAGTACCAAATTTCCTTCTTTGAGGTTACAAAATAATGTTTTATGTATTGTTGATAAAAAAAAATTCAACTTTTATTCAAATGTGTAATGTTTTCTTCAATTTTAAGTGGCTTGGATACCAAGTTGTGGACATCTATAATTAGCATTTGACCTGCTGAACATTTCGACATGCATCATCAGTACCAAATCTTCCACTTTGAGGTTACAAAATATTGTTTTATGTATTGTTAATAAATAAAATTCTACTTTTTTTCAAAGGTGTAATGTTTTCTCCAATTTTAAGTGGCTTGAATAACAAGTTGTGTAAATTTATCCACAGCTCTTGACCTACTGAAGATTTCGACATGCATCATGAGTACCAAATCTTCTACTTTGAGGTTACAAAATAATGTTTTATGTATTGTTGATAAAAAAAAATTCAACTTTTTTTCAAATGTGTAATGTTTTCTTCAATTTTAAGTGGCTTGGATACCAAGTTGTGCACATCTATAATTAGCATTTGACCTGCTGAACATTTCGACATGCATCATCAGTAGCAAATCTTCCACTTTGAGGTTACAAAATATTGTTTTATGTATTGTTAATAAATAAAATTCTACTTTTTTTCAAAGGTGTAATGTTTTCTCCAATTTTAAGTGGCTTGAAAAACAAGTTGTGTAAATTTATCAACAGCTCTTGACCTACTGAAGATTTCGACATGCATCATGAGTACCAAATCTTCTACTTTGAGGTTACAAAATAATGTTTTATGTATTGTTGATAAAAAAAATTCAACTTTTTTTCAAAGGTGCAATGATTTCTTCAATTTTAAGTTGCTTGAATACCAAAATATGGACATCTATCAATAGCACTTGACCTGCTGAACATTTCGACGTGCATCATGAGTACCAAATCTTCTACTTTGAGGTTACAAAATAATGTTTTATGTATTGTTGATAAAAAAAAATTCAACTTTTTTTCAAAGGTGTAATGTTTTCTCCAATTTTAAGTGGCTTGGATACCAAGTTGTGGACATCTATAATTAGCATTTGACCTTCTGAACATTTCGACATGCATCGTCAGTACCAAATCTTCTACTTTGAGGTTACAAAATATTGTTTTATGTATTGTTGATAAAAAAAATTCAACTTTTTTTCAAAGGTGCAATGATTTCTTCAATTTTAAGTTGCTTGAATACCAAAATATGGACATCTATCAATAGCACTTGACCTGCTGAACATTTCGACGTGCATCATGAGTACCAAATCTTCTACTTTGAGGTTACAAAATAATGTTTTATGTATTGTTGATAAAAAAAAATTCAACTTTTTTTCAAAGGTGTAATGTTTTCTCCAATTTTAAGTGGCTTGGATACCAAGTTGTGGACATCTATAATTAGCATTTGACCTGTTGAACATTTCGACATGCATCATGAGTACCAAATCTTCTACTTTGAGGTTACAAAATAATGTTTTATGTATTGTTGATAAAAAAAAATTCAACTTTTTTTCAAATGTGTAATGTTTTCTTCAATTTTAAGTGGCTTGGATACCAAGTTGTGGACATCAATAATTAGCATTTGACCTGCTGAACATTTCGACATGCATCATCAGTACCAAATCTTCTATTTTGAGGTTACAAAATAATGTTTTATGTATTGTTGATAAAAAAAATTCAACTTTTTTTCAAAGGTGTAATGTTTTCTCCAATTTTAAGTGGCTTGGATACCAAGTTGTAGACATTTATTAATAGCTCTTGACTTGCTGAACATTTCGACATGCGTTATCAGTACCAAATCTTCTACTTTGAGGTTACAAAATAATGTTTTATGTATTGTTGATAAAAAAAAATTCAACTTTTTTTCAAAGGTGTAATGTTTTCTCCAATTTTAAGTTTCTTGGATACTAAGTTATGGACATCTTTCAATAGCACTTGACCTGTTGAACATTTCGACATGCATCATTAGTACCAAATCTTCTACTTTGAGGTTACAAAATAATGTTTTATGTATTGTTGATAAAAAAAATTCAACTTTTTTTCAAATGTGTAATGTTTTCTTCAATTTTAAGTGGCTTGGATACCAAGTTGTGGACATCATTAATTAGCATTTGACCTGCTGAACATTTCGACATGCATCATCAGTACCAAATCTTCTATTTTGAGGTTACAAAATAATGTTTTATGTATTGTTGATAAAAAAAATTCAACTTTTTTTCAAAGGTGTAATGTTTTCTCCAATTTTAAGTTTCTTGGATACTAAATTATGGACATCTTTCAATAGCACTTGACCTGTTGAACATTTCGACATGCATCATTAGTACCAAATCTTCTACTTTGAGGTTACAAAATAATGTTTTATGTATTGTTGATAAAAAAAAATTCAACTTTTTTTCAAAGGTGTAATGTTTTCTCCAATTTTAAGTTTCTTGGATACTAAGTTATGGACATCTTTAATTAGTATTTGACCTGCTGAACATTTCGACATGCATAATCAGTACCAAATCTTATACTTTGAGGTTACAAAATAATGTTTTATGTATTGTTGATAAAAAAAAAATTCAACTTTTTTTCAAAGGTGTAATGTTTTCTCCAATTTTAAGTTTCTTCGATACTAAGTTATGGACATTTATTAATAGCACTTGACCTGTTGAACATTTCGACAAGCATCATCAGTACCAAATCTTCTACTTTGAGGTTACAAAATAATGTTTTATGTATTGTTGATTAAAAAAAATTCAACTTTTTTTCAAAGGTGTAATGTTTTCTTCAATTTTAAGTGGCTTGGATACCAAGTTGTGTAAATTTATCAACAGCTCTTGACCTGCTGAACATTTCGACATGCATCATTAGTTCCAAATCTTCTACTTTGAGGTTACAAAATAATGTTTTATGTATTGTTGATAAAAAAAAATTCAACTTTTTTTCAAAGGTGTAATGTTTTCTCCAATTTTAAGTTTCTTGGATACTAAGTTATGGACATCTAAAATTAGCAATTGACCTGCTGAACATTTCGACATGCATAATCAGTACCAAATCTTCTACTTTGAGGTTACAAAATAATGTTTTATGTATTGTTGATAAAAAAAATTCAACTTTTTTTCAAAGGTGTAATGTTTTCTCCAATTTTAAGTGGCTTGAATAACAAGTTGTGTAAATTTATCAACAGCTCTTGACCTGCTGAAGATTTTGACATGCATCATCAGTACCAAATTTCCTTCTTTGAGGTTACAAAATAATGTTTTATGTATTGTTGATAAAAAAAAATTCAATTTTTTTTCAAAGGTGTAATGTTTTCTCCAATTTTAAGTTTCTTCGATACTAAGTTATGGACATCCATTAATAGCACTTGACCTGCTGAACATTTCGACAAGCATCATCAGTACCAAATTTCCTTCTTTGAGGTTACAAAATAATGTTTTATGTATTGTTGATAAAAAAAAATTCAACTTTTTTTCAAAGGTGTAATGTTTTCTTCAATTTTAAGTGGCTTGGATACCAAGTTGTGTAAATTTATCAACAGCTCTTGACCTGCTGAACATTTCGACATGCATCATTAGTTCCAAATCTTCTACTTTGAGGTTACAAAATAATGTTTTATGTATTGTTGATAAAAAAAAATTCAACTTTTTTTCAAAGGTGTAATGTTTTCTCCAATTTTAAGTTTCTTGGATACTAAGTTATGGACATCTAAAATTAGCAATTGACCTGCTGAACATTTCGACATGCATAATCAGTACCAAATCTTCTACTTTGAGGTTACAAAATTATGTTTTATGTATTGTTGATAAAAAAAATTCAACTTTTTTTCAAAGGTGTAATGTTTTCTCCAATTTTAAGTGGCTTGGATACCAAGTTATGGACATTTATCAATAGCTCTTGACCTGCTAAACATTTCGACATGCATCATCAGTACCAAATTTCCTTCTTTGAGGTTACAAAATAATGTTTTATGTATTGTTGATAAAAAAAAATTCAATTTTTTTTCAAAGGTGTAATGTTTTCTCCAATTTTAAGTTTCTTCGATACTAAGTTATGGACATCCATTAATAGCACTTGACCTGCTGAACATTTCGACAAGCATCATCAGTACCAAATCTTCTACTTTGAGGTTACAAAATAATGTTTTATGTATTGTTGATAAAAAAAATTCAACTTTTTTTCAAAGGTGTAATGTTTTCTCCAATTTTAAGTGGCTTGGATACCAAGTTGTGGACATTTATCAATAGCTCTTGACTTGCTGAAGATTTCGAAATGCATCATTAGTTCCAAATCTTCTACTTTGAGGTTACAAAATAATGTTTTATATATTGTTGATAAAAAAAATTCAACTTTTTTTCAAAGGTGTAATGTTTTCTCCAATTTTAAGTGGCTTGGATACAAAATTATGGACATCTTTAAATAGCTCTTGACCTGTTGAAGATTTCGACATGCATCATCAGTACCAAATCTTCTCCTTTGAGGTTACAAGATAATGTTTTATGTATTGTTGATAAAAAAAATTAAATTTTTTTTCAAAGGTGTAATGTTTTCTCCAATTTTAAGTTGCTTGAATACCAAGATATGGACATCTGTTGATAGCACTTGACCTGCTGAACATTTCGACATGCATCATGAGTACCAAATCTTCTACTTTGAGGTTACAAAATAATGTTTTATGTATTGTTGATAAAAAAAAATTCAACTTTTTTTCAAAGGTGTAATGTTTTCTCCAATTTTAAGTTTCTTGGATACTAAGTTATGGACATCTATAATTAGCATTTGACCTGCTGAACATTTCGACATGCATCATCAGTACCAAATCTTCTACTTTGAGGTTACAAAATAATGTTTTATGTATTGTTGATAAAAAAAATTCAACTTTTTTTCAAAGGTGTAATGTTTTCTCCAATTTTAAGTGGCTTGGATACCAAGTAATGGACATCTTTAAATAGCATTTGACCTGTTGAACATTTCGACATGCGTCATCAGTACCAAATCTTCTACTTTGAGGTTACAAAATTATGTTTTATGTATTGTTGATAAAAAAAATTCAACTTTTTTTCAAAGGTGTAATGTTTTCTCCAATTTTAAGTGGCTTGGATACCAAGTTATGGACATTTATCAATAGCTCTTGACCTGCTAAACATTTCGACATGCATCATCAGTACCAAATTTTCTTCTTTGAGGTTACAAAATAATGTTTTATGTATTGTTGATAAAAAAAAATTCAACTTTTTTTCAAAGGTGTAATGTTTTCTCCAATTTTAAGTTTCTTGGATACTAAGTTATGGACATCTTTCAATAGCACTTGACCTGTTGAACATTTCGACATGCATCATTAGTTCCAAATCTTCTTTTTTGAGGTTACAAAATAATGTTTTATGTATTGTTGATAAAAAAAAATTCAACTTTTTTTCAAAGGTGTAATGTTTTCTCCAATTTTAAGTGGCTTGGATACCAAGTAATGGACATCTATAAATAGCATTTGACCTGTTAAACATTTCGACATGCGTCATCAGTACCAAATCTTCTACTTTGAGGTTACAAAATTATGTTTTATGTATTGTTGATAAAAAAAATTCAACTTTTTTTCAAAGGTGTAATGTTTTCTCCAATTTTAAGTGGCTTGGATACCAAGTTGTGGACATTTATCAATAGCTCTTGACCTGTTGAACATTTCGACATGCATCATCAGTACCAAATCTTCTACTTTGAGGTTACAAAATAATGTTTTATGTATTGTTGATAAAAAAAATTCAACTTTTTTTCAAAGGTGTAATGTTTTCTCCAATTTTAAGTGGCTTGGATACCAAGTTGTGGACATTTATCAATAGCTCTTGACTTGCTGAAGATTTCGAAATGCATCATTAGTTCCAAATCTTCTACTTTGAGGTTACAAAATAATGTTTTATATATTGTTGATAAAAAAAATTCAACTTTTTTTCAAAGGTGTAATGTTTTCTCCAATTTTAAGTGGCTTGGATACAAAATTATGGACATCTTTAAATAGCTCTTGACCTGTTGAAGATTTCGACATGCATCATCAGTACCAAATCTTCTCCTTTGAGGTTACAAGATAATGTTTTATGTATTGTTGATAAAAAAAATTAAACTTTTTTTCAAAGGTGTAATGTTTTCTCCAATTTTAAGTTGCTTGAATACCAAGATATGGACATCTGTTGATAGCACTTCACCTGCTGAACATTTCGACATGCATCATGAGTACCAAATCTTCTACTTTGAGGTTACAAAATAATGTTTTATGTATTGTTGATAAAAAAAAATTCAACTTTTTTTCAAAGGTGTAATGTTTTCTCCAATTTTAAGTTTCTTGGATACTAAGTTATGGACATCTATAATTAGCATTTGACCTGCTGAACATTTCGACATGCATCATCAGTACCAAATCTTCTACTTTGAGGTTACAAAATAATGTTTTATGTATTGTTGATAAAAAAAATTCAACTTTTTTTCAAAGGTGTAATGTTTTCTCCAATTTTAAGTGGCTTGGATACCAAGTAATGGACATCTTTAAATAGCATTTGACCTGTTGAACATTTCGACATGCGTCATCAGTACCAAATCTTCTACTTTGAGGTTACAAAATTATGTTTTATGTATTGTTGATAAAAAAAATTCAACTTTTTTTCAAAGGTGTAATGTTTTCTCCAATTTTAAGTGGCTTGGATACCAAGTTATGGACATTTATCAATAGCTCTTGACCTGCTAAACATTTCGACATGCATCATCAGTACCAAATCTTCTACTTTGAGGTTACAAAATAATGTTTTATGTATTGTTGATAAAAAAAATTCAACTTTTTTTCAAAGGTGTAATGTTTTCTCCAATTTTAAGTGGCTTGGATACCAAGTAATGGACATCTTTAAATAGCATTTGACCTGTTGAACATTTCGACATGCGTCATCAGTACCAAATCTTCTACTTTGAGGTTACAAAATAATGTTTTATGTATTGTTGATAAAAAAAATTCAACTTTTTTTCAAAGGTGTAATGTTTTCTCCAATTTTAAGTGGCTTGAATAACAAGTTGTGTAAATTTATCAACAGCTCTTGACCTACTGAAGATTTCGACATGCATCATTAGTTTCAAATATTCTACTTTGAGGTTACAAAATAATGTTTTATGTATTGTTGATAAAAAAAATTCAACTTTTTTTCAAAGGTGTAATGTTTTCTCCAATTTTAAGTTTCTTGGATACTAAGTTATGGACATCTTTCAATAGCACTTGACCTGTTGAACATTTCGACATGCATCATTAGTTCCAAATCTTCTTTTTTGAGGTTACAAAATAATGTTTTATGTATTGTTGATAAAAAAAAATTCAACTTTTTTTCAAAGGTGTAATGTTTTCTCCAATTTTAAGTGGCTTGGATACCAAGTAATGGACATCTATAAATAGCATTTGACCTGTTAAACATTTCGACATGCGTCATCAGTACCAAATCTTCTACTTTGAGGTTACAAAATTATGTTTTATGTATTGTTGATAAAAAAAATTCAACTTTTTTTCAAAGGTGTAATGTTTTCTCCAATTTTAAGTGGCTTGGATACCAAGTTATGGACATTTATCAATAGCTCTTGACCTGCTAAACATTTTGACATGCATCATCAGTACCAAATTTTCTTCTTTGAGGTTACAAAATAATGTTTTATGTATTGTTGATAAAAAAAAATTCAACTTTTTTTCAAAGGTGTAATGTTTTCTCCAATTTTAAGTTTCTTGGATTCAAATTCAAATTCAAATTAATTTTTATTATACCTATCGGTAGTATATAAGAAAAAAAAAATACATTCAGTTACAATAAATAATTCAAGTAACAATATTTGACCAAAAAAAAATTCAAATGACTTAGTGCATTAAATTCACGACAAAAAAAAACCCTGAAGAATATGCCAAATTTGAGGGAAAAAAAAGAGATAAAAGATCAGTTCGTTGATAAAATAATTATGAGAAAAGCAAGTAAAAGAAAAAAAGAGTAGGATACTTATTTGTTATAAATTTTAGTAACAACACTTTTCACTTTTGGTTTTTTTAAACCATTTGTTGTGACATTCCGAGCACGACGAAAACCCATCGAGAGATTTAGTTCTTCAGTTGTACTAAGAGATAAGTAGGGTGACCATCTGCGTAGTTTTACAACGGACAGTCCTGTATTTCAAAACCCTGTCCTGTATAAATTTGAAAATTTTGTTCCAGGTCCTGTATTTTTTTCACGAAAATTTCCGTTTATTTTCAAATTTTCCTTTGTGTTCTGTATTTTTTAGGAAATTTATCAAATGTCCTGTATTTTTATAAAAATTAGATGGTCACCCTAGAGATAAGTCTCTTGGCATAAGGCGGTCAAAGATCGAACGAGATGAGTTGGCAGCAGCGAGACTTGTAGTGTTTCTTATGGTTGATGAGCTGGGTCGAGAAAGACTATTCCTTGTATGGCTATTTATTGTTGGAATCTTAGCCACAACTGGCATTTCGTTTACTTCAGATAGTAATAAGTCGTTTTTCATAATAAATTTCCAGACATCAGAGTAATCTAGACCAGAAGCTAGTTTCTTATCAATACCTGTTTTAAGCAGGGTCGGTATAATATGAAGAGTGTCTGAAGAGAATGATAAAGACCCATAAAGATTTTTTAGTGCGTTAAGAGAACTGTCAGAAAGATTAGACTGATCAATTAGAAAACGTAAGATATGTGAATCCTTTTCATCATTCCATTCTAGTCGAATGCCGTAGATTGGTTTAATTGATGCATGATTGGTTGTATTTCTGGCATTTAAAAACTTCAGGATTATCTGAGATGGTTCATCTGGTAAAGAACCTGAGACGACATTAACAGTTGTCTCATTGCACAATCCATAGGGCTGAGAATTTTTTAGACACGGAAACATAATAGCCGAGAGTGCCAGGAATAATGACTAAAAATATTAAATTGTTGTTAATTACCAAGTTAAATTTACCCTTGGCGACTTTCAGTATGTTTGATCGACGTTCAGCAGTGAGTTTCATATTTGAGTGACGTTCTTCAAACAATTTCACTATCCAATCATTTAATTGGCTAGAGTGTGAAATTTCGAACAGAACGGAGTTGGATTTGAAACTCAGTCCACAAATATTCAACTTTTGTTGGTGGATCAGAAATTCCGCAATGTCTTCAGCATTAAGCGATGTCATTGATCCTTTTGTAAAAATTTTCAGCAAAACATTATCAGATGAATCCGTTCTAGCCTTAGAATTGTCTGAGAATGATAAATCCTGCTCAGTCGCAAAAATCTGCAGTATGTCTTCACCAGAAATGTCCTCCATTAGTCAAATGTCAACAATTAATCACCAAGCAATGGAAAAAAAGACACAAACGCGTTATAATTAACTAGAATTTGAGAATATTAAGCAAGTATGCAGTTGTTCGTGTGATGAAAATTTGTACTCGAGAAAAAAGAAACATATATTTGAAACCCTTTAGATTCCATATACTCCATATACAGAGATGAGTTACATTCAAGTAAAAACTTCTTCACTTGACTTTTAAATGCATAAAAATTCCTTTCGGATTTTATGCTTGCAGGTAATTGATTAAACAATTTACATCCAGTATGAGTGATATCGTCAATCATTACTTTCTTTTTAGCTCCCTTTATCATCAAATCATTACTTCGGTTGCTTTTAAGCTTTTCAACTTTCGGAAGTGAGCCGTCTTTACAGTTGAAACTTTTTTTTACCATACACAAAGCTGTATAATAAATCAAGCCGGCCACAGGAAGGATGTGTTTGGCTTCTTTAGTGAATAGGTCATGTGATGGATATAAATATGGTAAGTTGTAAATGATTCTGAGTGATCTGGATTGAAGTCTTTGGATTCTGTCTATGTCTATCGATCTAAGACGAAGTAATGCAAAACTACAGTAATTTATGTGCGACTGTATGTGAGAATGAAAGAATGTTATCATAGACTGGGCAGAAATATGATTTCTAAGCTGATATAGAGCACCAATTCCAGACGTAATTGATTTGCAAATTTTATCGACTTGTCCAGACATTTTAAGCTCTTCATCAATGATAAATCCGAGATACTTCATTTCGCTGGTTTCAATTAAGCTTTGATTATTTAGAAATTCCTTAATACCATCATTTACTTTTCCGAGTGTCATGTATTGTGATTTGCCGATATTGACACTGAGTGCATTTTGTTGATAATAATCAGTGATTGCTTTTAAGTCATTATTTAATTTTAGAAAGTTCTCATTTTGGTCTTTATTGTTCAATGGAAAGACCAAAAGTAAGTCGTCTGCATATTTGTATAATGTAGAATGTGTAGAAACTGATGATAAGTCATTAATTAATAAGTTGAACAATAATGGTCCCTTATTGGATCCCTGAGGGACTCCTTTAAGGACAAGACCAATAAAGCTTAAAACATCACCAATTTTCACAACTTGTGTTCTATTAGATAGAAAACTTTCAATTAGTTTTAATGCTGTGCCTCTAAATCCCATAAAATTAAGTTTGCGAAGTAAAATTTGATGATTGACAGAATCAAATGCCTTATTGATGTCAAGTGAGATTAATATCACACTAATTTCTTTATCGAGAAATTTGGAAACGTGATTTAAAGTCATGCAAATGATGTCTTGACAGCCTTTTTTGTTAGTAAACCCATATTGTAAAGGATCAAGAACCTTATTAGACTCCAGAAAGAGGGTCATTTGACTGCAGATGATAATCTCAAATATTTTGTCAATTTGGGATAACACACTGATTGGTCTGTAATTATCAACGCAAGTTGGATCTCCTTTTTTGAAAATTGGCGTAACTACAGAGTGCTTAAGACTTTCTGGATATATTCCAGATCTAATCATTTGATTAAAACAGTTAGCAAGATGAACACAAAGCATTTGATTGCATCCTTTTAGTATTCCTGCCTTTATATTATCATATCCAACAGCTTTCTTATTATCGAGTGAACCAATTATGGTAAAAATTGTGATTGGCGTGATTACGTCAAGACAGAACGTGTTTTCAATCAGAGTTCCTAAATATTTATGGTTTGAGATATTAGACGGCTGTTCACCAACAATAGAGAGAAATTTATTTTGAAAGGCATCTGCAATTCCTTTATGATCAGTAATCAATTCATCATTAGTGCTTTTTAGTATCGTGATTTTTTCCTTGCCACCTCTTCCGAGAATACCATTAATGACTGTCCATGCTTGATGAAGATTGGTTATCATTAATTTTTTATAGTAAATTTTTGATCTAATGTTGCCATAATTTTCTCTAATCACATTTAGGTCATCATATTTTAGTCTCAGTTGAGTAAACGGTCTTCCATTAATTTTTCTTTCATCAATTTTCTCTTCTAGATTATGCAGTGTCCGGAGCATCTCCATATAGTGTTCATCCATCCAGTCAGGAACTGTTTTGATATGAGACGGCAATTTAACAGGAAGAATTTTTGTGTTTTCGTTGATGGACTTGATTATTAGCATGTGGATGATATCAAAATTATATTCGACTGCGTCACTGCAAGAATTAATGACAATTTCAGATAAGTGATCGTTCAGATTTGATATAGCCGCTTTTGAGTCAGTCAATCTTTTAAATATTCTCGTTCTTTTAGGTTCTACTCGTTCAGTTTGCACTATTAACAGCAGGAAGTTATGATCAAACATTAGTTGGATTTTATTGGACGTCAAAACAACATAGTTATTTAGGATTTTACTAGCAATAAAGTGATCAATTAATGATCCAGCTACTGGAGAGAAATAATTGTGCCTTGTAATTGCTGAATTCATGACTGATAGATTTAAAGAAGCGATGACATCTAAATATTCTTTCGTGGACGTATCATTAGTATCCAGTAAATTAATATTCATATCACCTGATATAATTAGCTTATCTGTATTGATATGTAAAATAATATCGTCGAGCTGTTTAAGGAATGAACTGAGTGACCCATTGGGTTTATATACTGTGAGAATATGCCATTCTTCATCATTCAACAGAATTTTAATTAGCAGAAATTCAATATCGTCATTAATATTAGAATCGACGAGAATGACATGATGACTTTTATGCACAAATAATATTATACCACCTCCTTTTGTGCCAGTACTTCTGTTAATGTAGAATTTATTGTAGTTTTTGATAGTGAATGTGTTGAATTTACTGTCATCTCTTAGCCATGTTTCTGTGAGGGCAATTGCATCTATACAATAATTACGCTTAATTCCATTAGAATTAAATTGATGTTTTACATCGGGGTTCAAATTGTCATTGGATTTTTGTAAAATTGAGGATCTCGTCCATTCATCCAAATATTGTTTTATCGCGTTCAGTTTCTTTTGCGTAAGACAATGTATGTTCCACGAAAGAATATTAAAAAGCGGTTTATTTAAAGGATTTTCGTTAAAGCACTTTGATATTGACTTACAAATATTATTAAAGTTCAAGTTAATTTTCGATGATTCATTATGCATTTTTGAGAAGAATGAATTTTGTAGATAGCGGTTCATAACATTTTCAATATTTTGTTTGACGTGAGATGATGAGTGAATAGACGAGCATGATTGTCAATTGGAATTACTTGATTCACCATTGACATTATTTTCATTGGCTTCTTCAGATACTCCTTCTCCAACTGAGTCTTTAATAAAATTTTGCTTATACTTATTTCGTCCATCGGCATTTAATTTGAAGTAATCACTGTTATAGAGTTGAAAAGTGGACATTTCCAGACCAACGTCATTTACACGGGATCTTAGCTGATCCAAATCTGATTCAGTGCGAATCAAAGTTTTCCGCAATTCCTTTACAGTGGCGTTCTCAGAAGGGTTTTCAGGGTTGATATAAAAAAACCATAATTCCAGCATCACTCACATGAGCTTTATCTATAAGCTTAAAACATCTTAAATCGTAGCAGACACGAAGCAATTTCCAAATATCAGAACTCCAGTTGTCTCTTATAATGTAGCGAATAGCGTCGTAATTTTTTGATTCAAATTGCTTTTTGGTATAGCTTATAGCCAAATACTTTAAATCCCGAACGACACCAGAATTCAAAAATTTAATTCCCATAATTAGTTCATTATCGTAACCATTACTGGTCCTAATAGCAATTTTTTTGGTGTAAACATCAATAATCGCTCTATTCACATTATTTAATCTTATATCCATCCTGGAGAAGATTTTTTTGGTCTCTCGAATCAGTTCATTTTTAGTTTTAACCCTGAGTTCATCAATTTCCTTTGGATCAGTAAAGCTCAACCAAAGAACATTATTTTCATTGAGACATTTTTGAGATAGTTCCAGTGCTTTAAACCTTTCGTCTCCAATTTTAAGTGGCTTGGATACCAAGTTATGGACATCTTTCAATAGCACTTGACCTGTTGAACATTTCGACATGCATCATTAGTACCAAATCTTCTACTTTGAGGTTACAAAATAATGTTTTATGTATTGTTGATAAAAAAAATTCAACTTTTTTTCAAAGGTGTAATGTTTTCTCCAATTTTAAGTGCCTTGAATAACAAGTTGTGTAAATTTATCAACAGCTCTTGACCTGCTGAAGATTTCGACATGCATCATTAGTTCCAAATCTTCTACTTTGAGATTACAAAATAATGTTTTATGTATTGTTGATAAAAAAAAATTCAACTTTTTTTCAAAGGTGTAATGTTTTCTCCAATTTTAAGTTTCTTGGATACTAAGTTATGGACATCTTTAATTAGTATTTGACCTGCTGAACATTTCGACATGCATAATCAGTACCAAATCTTCTACTTTGAGGTTACAAAATAATGTTTTATGTATTGTTGATAAAAAAAATTCAACTTTTTTTCAAAGGTGTAATGTTTTCTCCAATTTTAAGTGGCTTGAATAACAAGTTGTGTAAATTTATCAACAGCTCTTGACCTGCTAAAGATTTTGACATGCATCATTAGTTCCAAATCTTCTACTTTGAGGTTACAAAATAATGTTTTATGTATTGTTGATAAAAAAAAAATTCAACTTTTTTTTAAAGGTGTAATGTTTTCTCCAATTTTAAAGGGCCTGGATATAAAGTTATGGACATTTGTAAATAGCTCTTGACCTGTTGAACATTTCGACATGCATCATCAGTACCAAATCTTCTACTTTGAGGTTACAAAATAATGTTTTATGTATTGTTGATAAAAAAAATTCAACTTTTTTTCAAAGGTGTAATGTTTTCTCCAATTTTAAGTTTCTTCGATACTAAGTTATGGACATCTATTAATAGCACTTGACCTGCTGAACATTTCGACAATCATCATCAGTACCAAGTCTTCTACTTTGAGGTTACAAAATAATGTTTTATGTATTGTTGATAAAAAAAAAATCAACTTTTTTTTAAAGGTGTAACGTTTTCTCCAATTTTAAGTGGCTTGGATATAAAGTTATGGACATTTATAAATAGCTCTTGACCTGCTGAACATTTCGACATGCATCATCAGTACCAAATCTTCTACTTTGAGGTTACAAAATAATGTTTTATGTATTGTTGATAAAAAAAAATTCTACTTTTTTTCAAAGGTGTAATGTTTTCTTTAATTTTAAGTGGCTTGGATACCAAGTTATGGACATCTTTCAATAGCACTTGACCTGTTGAACATTTCGACATGCATCATCAGTACCAAATCTTCTACTTTGAGGTTACAAAATAATGTTTTATGTATTGTTGATAAAAAAAAAATCAACTTTTTTTTAAAGGTGTAATGTTTTCTCCAATTTTAAGTGGCTTGGATATAAAGTTATGGACATTTATAAATAGCTCTTGACCTGCTGAACATTTCGACATGCATCATCAGTACCAAATCTTCTACTTTGAGGTTACAAAATAATGTTTTATGTATTGTTGATAAAAAAAAATTCTACTTTTTTTCAAAGGTGTAATGTTTTCTCCAATTTTAAGTGGCTTGAATAACAAGTTGTGTAAATTTATCAACAGCTCTTGACCTACTGAAGATTTCGACATGCATCATTAGTTTCAAATATTCTACTTTGAGGTTACAAAATAATGTTTTATGTATAGTTGATAAAAAAAAAATTCTACTTTTTTTCAAAGGTGTAATGTTTTCTCCAATTTTAAGTTTCTTGGATACTAAGTTATGGACATCTATAATTAGCATTTGACTTTTTGAACATTTCGACATGCATCCTCAGTACCAAATCTTCTACTTTGAGGTTACAAAATAATGTTTTATGTATTGTTGATAAAAAAAATTCAACTTTTTTTCAAAGGTGTAATGTTTTCTCCAATTTTAAGTTTCTTGGATACTAAGTTATGGACATCTTTAATTAATATTTGACCTGCTGAACATTTCGACATGCATAATCAGTACCAAATCTTCTACTTTGAGGTTACAAAATAATGTTTTATGTATTGTTGATAAAAAAAATTCAACTTTTTTTCAAAGGTGTAATGTTTTCTCCAATTTTAAGTGGCTTGAATAACAAGTTGTGTAAATTTATCAACAGCTCTTGACCTGCTAAAGATTTTGACATGCATCATTAGTTCCAAATCTTCTACTTTGAGGTTACAAAATAATGTTTTATGTATTGTTGATAAAAAAAAAATTCAACTTTTTTTTAAAGGTGTAATGTTTTCTCCAATTTTAAAGGGCCTGGATATAAAGTTATGGACATTTGTAAATAGCTCTTGACCTGTTGAACATTTCGACATGCATCATCAGTACCAAATCTTCTACTTTGAGGTTACAAAATAATGTTTTATGTATTGTTGATAAAAAAAATTCAACTTTTTTTCAAAGGTGTAATGTTTTCTCCAATTTTAAGTTTCTTCGATACTAAGTTATGGACATCTATTAATAGCACTTGACCTGCTGAACATTTCGACAATCATCATCAGTACCAAGTCTTCTACTTTGAGGTTACAAAATAATGTTTTATGTATTGTTGATAAAAAAAAAATCAACTTTTTTTTAAAGGTGTAACGTTTTCTCCAATTTTAAGTGGCTTGGATATAAAGTTATGGACATTTATAAATAGCTCTTGACCTGCTGAACATTTCGACATGCATCATCAGTACCAAATCTTCTACTTTGAGGTTACAAAATAATGTTTTATGTATTGTTGATAAAAAAAAATTCTACTTTTTTTCAAAGGTGTAATGTTTTCTTTAATTTTAAGTGGCTTGGATACCAAGTTATGGACATCTTTCAATAGCACTTGACCTGTTGAACATTTCGACATGCATCATCAGTACCAAATCTTCTACTTTGAGGTTACAAAATAATGTTTTATGTATTGTTGATAAAAAAAAAATCAACTTTTTTTTAAAGGTGTAATGTTTTCTCCAATTTTAAGTGGCTTGGATATAAAGTTATGGACATTTATAAATAGCTCTTGACCTGCTGAACATTTCGACATGCATCATCAGTACCAAATCTTCTACTTTGAGGTTACAAAATAATGTTTTATGTATTGTTGATAAAAAAAAATTCTACTTTTTTTCAAAGGTGTAATGTTTTCTCCAATTTTAAGTGGCTTGAATAACAAGTTGTGTAAATTTATCAACAGCTCTTGACCTACTGAAGATTTCGACATGCATCATTAGTTTCAAATATTCTACTTTGAGGTTACAAAATAATGTTTTATGTATAGTTGATAAAAAAAAAATTCTACTTTTTTTCAAAGGTGTAATGTTTTCTCCAATTTTAAGTTTCTTGGATACTAAGTTATGGACATCTATAATTAGCATTTGACTTTTTGAACATTTCGACATGCATCCTCAGTACCAAATCTTCTACTTTGAGGTTACAAAATAATGTTTTATGTATTGTTGATAAAAAAAATTCAACTTTTTTTCAAAGGTGTAATGTTTTCTCCAATTTTAAGTTTCTTGGATACTAAGTTATGGACATCTTTAATTAATATTTGACCTGCTGAACATTTCGACATGCATAATCAGTACCAAATCTTCTACTTTGAGGTTACAAAATAATGTTTTATGTATTGTTGATAAAAAAAATTCAACTTTTTTTCAAAGGTGTAATGTTTTCTCCAATTTTATGTGGCTTGAATAACAAGTTGTGTAAATTTATCAACAGCTCTTGACCTGCTAAAGATTTTGACATGCATCATTAGTTTCAAATATTCTACTTTGAGGTTACAAAATAATGTTTTATGTATAGTTGATAAAAAAAAAATTCTACTTTTTTTCAAAGGTGTAATGTTTTCTCCAATTTTAAGTTTCTTGGATACTAAGTTATGGACATCTATAATTAGCATTTGACTTTTTGAACATTTCGACATGCATCCTCAGTACCAAATCTTCTACTTTGAGGTTACAAAATAATGTTTTATGTATTGTTGATAAAAAAAATTCAACTTTTTTTCAAAGGTGTAATGTTTTCTCCAATTTTAAGTGGCTTGCATACCAAGTTGTAGACATTTATCAATAGCTCTTGACTTGCTGAACATTTCGACATGCGTCATCAGTACCAAATCTTCTACTTTGAGGTTACAAAATAATGTTTTATGTATTGTTGATAAAAAAAAATTCAACTTTTTTTCAAAGGTGTAATGTTTTCTCCAATTTTAAATTTCTTGGATACTAAGTTATGGACATCTTTAATTAGAATTTGACCTGCTGAACATTTCGACATGCATCATCAGTACCAAATCTTCTACTTTGAGGTTACAAAATAATGTTTTATGTATTGTTGATAAAAAAAATTCAACTTTATTTCAAATGTGTAATGTTTTCTCTAATTTTAAGTGGCTTGAATATAAAGTTATGGACATTTATAAATAGCTCTTGACCTGCTGAACATTTCGACATGCATCATCAGTACCAAATCTTCTACTTTGAGGTTACAAAATAATGTTTTATGTATTGTTGATAAAAAAAATTCAACTTTTTTTCAAAGGTGTAATGTTTTCTCCAATTTTAAGTTTCTTCGATACTAAGTTATGGACATCTATTAATAGCACTTGACCTGCTGAACATTTCGACAAGCATCATCAGTACCAAATCTTCTACTTTGAGGTTACAAAATAATGTTTTATGTATTGTTGATTAAAAAAAATTCAACTTTTTTTCAAAGGTGTAATGTTTTCTTTAATTTTAAGTGGCTTGGATACCAAGTTGTGGACATCTTTAATTAGTATTTGACCTGCTGAACATTTCGACATGCATAATCAGTACCAAATCTTCTACTTTGAGGTTACAAAATAATGTTTTATGTATTGTTAATAAAAAAAAAATCAACGTTTTTTTAAAGGTGTAATGTTTTCTCCATTTTAAGTGGCTTGGGTACCAAGTTATGGACATCAACAAAATAATGTTTTATGTATTGTTGATAAAAAAAATTCAACTTTTTTTCAAAGGTGTAATGTTTTCTTTAATTTTAAGTGGCTTGGATACCAAGTTATGGACATCTTTCAATAGCACTTGACCTGTTGAACATTTTGACATGCATCATCAGTACCAAATCTTCTACTTTGAGGTTACAAAATAATGTTTTATGTATTGTTGATAAAAAAAAATTCTACTTTTTTTCAAAGGTGTAATGTTTTCTCCAATTTTAAGTGGCTTCGATATAAAGTTATGGACATTTATAAATAGCTCTTGACCTGCTGAACATTTTGACATGCATCATCAGTACCAAATCTTCTACTTTGAGGTTACAAAATAATGTTTTATGTATTGTTGATAAAAAAAAATTCTACTTTTTTTCAAAGGTGTAATGTTTTCTCCAATTTTAAGTTTCTTGGATACTAAGTTATGGACATCTATAATTAGCATTTGACCTTTTGAACATTTCGACATGCATAATCAGTACCAAATCTTCTACTTTGAGGTTACAAAATAATGTTTTATGTATTGTTGATAAAAAAAATTCAACTTTTTTTCAAAGGTGTAATGTTTTCTCCAATTTTAAGTGGCTTGGATACCAAGTTGTAGACATTTATCAATAGCTCTTGACTTGCTAAACATTTCGACATGCGTCATCAGTACCAAATCTTCTACTTTGAGGTTACAAAATAATGTTTTATGTATTGTTGATAAAAAAAAATTCAACTTTTTTTCAAAGGTGTAATGTTTTCTCCAATTTTAAGTTTCTTGGATACTAAGTTATGGACATCTTTCAATAGCACTTGACCTGTTGAACATTTCGACATGCATCATTAGTACCAAATCTTCTACTTTGAGGTTACAAAATAATGTTTTATGTATTGTTGATAAAAAAAAATTCAACTTTTTTTCAAAGGTGTAATGTTTTCTCCAATTTTAAGTGGCTTGGATACCAAGTTGTAGACATTTATCAATAGCTCTTGACTTGCTAAACATTTCGACATGCGTCATCAGTACCAAATCTTCTACTTTGAGGTTACAAAATAATGTTTTATGTATTGTTGATAAAAAAAAATTCAACTTTTTTTCAAAGGTGTAATGTTTTCTCCAATTTTAAGTGGCTTGAATAACAAGTTGTGTAAATTTATCAACAGCTCTTGACCTGCTGAAGATTTCGACATGCATCATTAGTTACAAATCTTCTACTTTGAGGTTACAAAATAATGTTTTATGTATTGTTGATAAAAAAAAATTCAACTTTTTTTCAAAGGTGTAATGTTTTCTCCAATTTTAAGTTTCTTGGATACTAAGTTATGGACATCTTTAATTAGAATTTGACCTGCTGAACATTTCGACATGCATCATCAGTACCAAATCTTCTACTTTGAGGTTACAAAATAATGTTTTATGTATTGTTGATAAAAAAAAATTCAACTTTTTTTCAAAGGTGTAATGTTTTCTCCAATTTTAAGTTTCTTGGATACTAAGTTATGGACATCTTTAATTAGTAATTGACCTGCTGAACATTTCGACATGCATAATCAGTACCAAATCTTCTACTTTGAGGTTACAAAATAATGTTTTATGTATTGTTGATAAAAAAAATTCAACTTTTTTTCAAAGGTGTAATGTTTTCTCCAATTTTAAGTTTCTTGGATACTAAGTTATGGACATCTTTAATTAGTATTTGACCTGCTGAACATTTCGACATGCATAATCAGTACCAAATCTTCTACTTTGAGGTTACAAAATAATGTTTTATGTATTGTTGATAAAAAAAATTCAACTTTTTTTCAAAGGTGTAATGTTTTCTCCAATTTTATGTGGCTTGAATAACAAGTTGTGTAAATTTATCAACAGCTCTTGACCTGCTAAAGATTTTGACATGCATCATTAGTTCCAAATCTTCTACTTTGAGGTTACAAAATAATGTTTTATGTATTGTTGATAAAAAAAAAATTCAACTTTTTTTTAAAGGTGTAATGTTTTCTCCAATTTTAAAGGGCCTGGATATAAAGTTATGGACATTTATAAATAGCTCTTGACCTGTTGAACATTTCGACATGCATCATCAGTACCAAATCTTCTACTTTGAGGTTACAAAATAATGTTTTATGTATTGTTGATAAAAAAAATTCAACTTTTTTTCAAAGGTGTAATGTTTTCTCCAATTTTATGTGGCTTGAATAACAAGTTGTGTAAATTTATCAACAGCTCTTGACCTGCTGAAGATTTCGACATGCATAATCAGTACCAAATCTTCTACTTTGAGGTTACAAAATAATGTTTTATGTATTGTTGATAAAAAAAATTCAACTTTTTTTCAAAGGTGTAATGTTTTCTCCAATTTTAAGTTTCTTGGATACTAAGTTATGGACATCTTTAATTAGTATTTGACCTGCTGAACATTTCGACATGCATAATCAGTACCAAATCTTCTACTTTGAGGTTACAAAATAATGTTTTATGTATTGTTGATAAAAAAAATTCAACTTTTTTTCAAAGGTGTAATGTTTTCTCCAATTTTATGTGGCTTGAATAACAAGTTGTGTAAATTTATCAACAGCTCTTGACCTGCTAAAGATTTTGACATGCATCATTAGTTCCAAATCTTCTACTTTGAGGTTACAAAATAATGTTTTATGTATTGTTGATAAAAAAAAAATTCAACTTTTTTTTAAAGGTGTAATGTTTTCTCCAATTTTAAAGGGCCTGGATATAAAGTTATGGACATTTATAAATAGCTCTTGACCTGTTGAACATTTCGACATGCATCATCAGTACCAAATCTTCTACTTTGAGGTTACAAAATAATGTTTTATGTATTGTTGATAAAAAAAATTCAACTTTTTTTCAAAGGTGTAATGTTTTCTCCAATTTTATGTGGCTTGAATAACAAGTTGTGTAAATTTATCAACAGCTCTTGACCTGCTGAAGATTTCGACATGCATCATTAGTTCCAAATCTTCTACTTTGAGATTACAAAATAATGTTTTATGTATTGTTGATAAAAAAAAATTCAACTTTTTTTCAAAGGTGTAATGTTTTCTCCAATTTTAAGTTTCTTGGATACTAAGTTATGGACATCTTTAATTAGTATTTGACCTGCTGAACATTTCGACATGCATAATCAGTACCAAATCTTCTACTTTGAGGTTACAAAATAATGTTTTATGTATTGTTGATAAAAAAAATTCAACTTTTTTTCAAAGGTGTAATGTTTTCTCCAATTTTATGTGGCTTGAATAACAAGTTGTGTAAATTTATCAACAGCTCTTGACCTGCTAAAGATTTTGACATGCATCATTAGTTCCAAATCTTCTACTTTGAGGTTACAAAATAATGTTTTATGTATTGTTGATAAAAAAAATTCAACTTTTTTTCAAAGGTGTAATGTTTTCTCCAATTTTAAGTGGCTTGGATACCAAGTTGTAGACATTTATCAATAGCTCTTGACTTGCTGAACATTTCGACATGCGTCATCAGTACCAAATCTTCTACTTTGAGGTTACAAAATAATGTTTTATGTATTGTTGATAAAAAAAAATTCAACTTTTTTTCAAAGGTGTAATGTTTTCTCCAATTTTAAGTTTCTTGGATACTAAGTTATGGACAGCTTTCAATAGCACTTGACCTGTTGAACATTTCGACATGCATCATTAGTACCAAATCTTCTACTTTGAGGTTACAAAATAATGTTTTATGTATTGTTGATAAAAAAAATTCAACTTTTTTTCAAAGGTGTAATGTTTTCTCCAATTTTAAGTGGCTTGAATAATAAGTTGTGTAAATTTATCAACAGCTCTTGACCTGCTGAAGATTTCGACATGCATCATTAGTTACAAATCTTCTACTTTGAGGTTACAAAATAATGTTTTATGTATTGTTGATAAAAAAAAATTCAACTTTTTTTCAAAGGTGTAATGTTTTCTCCAATTTTAAGTTTCTTGGATACTAAGTTATGGACATCTTTAATTAGAATTTGACCTGCTGAACATTTCGACATGCATCATCAGTACCAAATCTTCTACTTTGAGGTTACAAAATAATGTTTTATGTATTGTTGATAAAAAAAATTCAACTTTTTTTCAAATGTGTAATGTTTTCTCCAATTTTAAGTGGCTTGAATAACAAGTTGTGTAAATTTATCAACAGCTCTTGACCTGCTGAAGATTTTGACATGCATCATTAGTTCCAAATCTTCTACTTTGAGGTTACAAAATAATGTTTTATGTATTGTTGATAAAAAAAAAATTCAACTTTTTTTTAAAGGTGTAATGTTTTCTCCAATTTTAAGTGGCTTGGATATAAAGTTATGGACATTTATAAATAGCTCTTGACCTGCTGAACATTTCGACATGCATCATCAGTACCAAATCTTCTACTTTGAGGTTACAAAATAATGTTTTATGTATTGTTGATAAAAAAAAATTCTACTTTTTTTCAAAGGTGTAATGTTTTCTTTAATTTTAAGTGGCTTGGATACCAAGTTATGGACATCTTTCAATAGCACTTGACCTGTTGAACATTTCGACATGCATCATCAGTACCAAATCTTCTACTTTGAGGTTACAAAATAATGTTTTATGTATTGTTGATAAAAAAAAAATCAACTTTTTTTTAAAGGTGTAATGTTTTCTCCAATTTTAAGTGGCTTGGATATAAAGTTATGGACATTTATAAATAGCTCTTGACCTGCTGAACATTTCGACATGCATCATCAGTACCAAATCTTCTACTTTGAGGTTACAAAATAATGTTTTATGTATTGTTGATAAAAAAAAATTCTACTTTTTTTCAAAGGTGTAATGTTTTCTCCAATTTTAAGTGGCTTGAATAACAAGTTGTGTAAATTTATCAACAGCTCTTGACCTACTGAAGATTTCGACATGCATCATTAGTTTCAAATATTCTACTTTGAGGTTACAAAATAATGTTTTATGTATAGTTGATAAAAAAAAAATTCTACTTTTTTTCAAAGGTGTAATGTTTTCTCCAATTTTAAGTTTCTTGGATACTAAGTTATGGACATCTATAATTAGCATTTGACTTTTTGAACATTTCGACATGCATCCTCAGTACCAAATCTTCTACTTTGAGGTTACAAAATAATGTTTTATGTATTGTTGATAAAAAAAATTCAACTTTTTTTCAAAGGTGTAATGTTTTCTCCAATTTTAAGTGGCTTGCATACCAAGTTGTAGACATTTATCAATAGCTCTTGACTTGCTGAACATTTCGACATGCGTCATCAGTACCAAATCTTCTACTTTGAGGTTACAAAATAATGTTTTATGTATTGTTGATAAAAAAAAATTCAACTTTTTTTCAAAGGTGTAATGTTTTCTCCAATTTTAAATTTCTTGGATACTAAGTTATGGACATCTTTAATTAGAATTTGACCTGCTGAACATTTCGACATGCATCATCAGTACCAAATCTTCTACTTTGAGGTTACAAAATAATGTTTTATGTATTGTTGATAAAAAAAATTCAACTTTTTTTCAAATGTGTAATGTTTTCTCCAATTTTAAGTGGCTTGAATATAAAGTTATGGACATTTATAAATAGCTCTTGACCTGCTGAACATTTCGACATGCATCATCAGTACCAAATCTTCTACTTTGAGGTTACAAAATAATGTTTTATGTATTGTTGATAAAAAAAATTCAACTTTTTTTCAAAGGTGTAATGTTTTCTCCAATTTTAAGTTTCTTGGATACTAAGTTATGGACATCTATTAATAGCACTTGACCTGCTGAACATTTCGACAAGCATCATCAGTACCAAATCTTCTACTTTGAGGTTACAAAATAATGTTTTATGTATTGTTGATTAAAAAAAATTCAACTTTTTTTCAAAGGTGTAATGTTTTCTTTAATTTTAAGTGGCTTGGATACCAAGTTGTGGACATCTTTAATTAGTATTTGACCTGCTGAACATTTCGACATGCATAATCAGTACCAAATCTTCTACTTTGAGGTTACAAAATAATGTTTTATGTATTGTTAATAAAAAAAAAATCAACGTTTTTTTAAAGGTGTAATGTTTTCTCCAATTTTAAGTGGCTTGGGTACCAAGTTATGGACATCAACAAAATAATGTTTTATGTATTGTTGATAAAAAAAATTCAACTTTTTTTCAAAGGTGTAATGTTTTCTTTAATTTTAAGTGGCTTGGATACCAAGTTATGGACATCTTTCAATAGCACTTGACCTGTTGAACATTTTGACATGCATCATCAGTACCAAATCTTCTACTTTGAGGTTACAAAATAATGTTTTATGTATTGTTGATAAAAAAAAATTCTACTTTTTTTCAAAGGTGTAATGTTTTCTCCAATTTTAAGTGGCTTCGATATAAAGTTATGGACATTTATAAATAGCTCTTGACCTGCTGAACATTTTGACATGCATCATCAGTACCAAATCTTCTACTTTGAGGTTACAAAATAATGTTTTATGTATTGTTGATAAAAAAAAATTCTACTTTTTTTCAAAGGTGTAATGTTTTCTCCAATTTTAAGTTTCTTGGATACTAAGTTATGGACATCTATAATTAGCATTTGACCTTTTGAACATTTCGACATGCATAATCAGTACCAAATCTTCTACTTTGAGGTTACAAAATAATGTTTTATGTATTGTTGATAAAAAAAATTCAACTTTTTTTCAAAGGTGTAATGTTTTCTCCAATTTTAAGTGGCTTGGATACCAAGTTGTAGACATTTATCAATAGCTCTTGACTTGCTGAACATTTCGACATGCGTCATCAGTACCAAATCTTCTACTTTGAGGTTACAAAATAATGTTTTATGTATTGTTGATAAAAAAAAATTCAACTTTTTTTCAAAGGTGTAATGTTTTCTCCAATTTTAAGTTTCTTGGATACTAAGTTATGGACATCTTTCAATAGCACTTGACCTGTTGAACATTTCGACATGCATCATTAGTACCAAATCTTCTACTTTGAGGTTACAAAATAATGTTTTATGTATTGTTGATAAAAAAAATTCAACTTTTTTTCAAAGGTGTAATGTTTTCTCCAATTTTAAGTGGCTTGAATAACAAGTTGTGTAAATTTATCAACAGCTCCTGACCTGCTGAAGATTTCGACATGCATCATTAGTTACAAATCTTCTACTTTGAGGTTACAAAATAATGTTTTATGTATTGTTGATAAAAAAAAATTCAACTTTTTTTCAAAGGTGTAATGTTTTCTCCAATTTTAAGTTTCTTGGATACTAAGTTATGGACATCTTTAATTAGAATTTGACCTGCTGAACATTTCGACATGCATCATCAGTACCAAATCTTCTACTTTGAGGTTACAAAATAATGTTTTATGTATTGTTGATAAAAAAAATTCAACTTTTTTTCAAATGTGTAATGTTTTCTCCAATTTTAAGTGGCTTGAATAACAAGTTGTGTAAATTTATCAACAGCTCTTGACCTGCTGAAGATTTTGACATGCATCATTAGTTCCAAATCTTCTACTTTGAGGTTACAAAATAATGTTTTATGTATTGTTGATAAAAAAAAAATTCAACTTTTTTTTAAAGGTGTAATGTTTTCTCCAATTTTAAGTGGCTTGGATATAAAGTTATGGACATTTATAAATAGCTCTTGACCTGCTGAACATTTCGACATGCATCATCAGTACCAAATCTTCTACTTTGAGGTTACAAAATAATGTTTTATGTATTGTTGATTTAAAAAAATTCAACTTTTTTTCAAAGGTGTAATGTTTTCTCCAATTTTAAGTGGCTTGGATACCAAGTTATGGACATCAACAAAAAATTGTTTTATGTATTGTTGATAAAAAAAATTCAACTTTTTTTCAAAGGTGTAATGTTTTCTCCAATTTTAAGTTTCTTCGATACTAAGTTATGGACATCTATTAATAGCACTTGACCTGCTGAACATTTCGACAATCATCATCAGTACCAAATCTTCTACTTTGAGGTTACAAAATAATGTTTTATGTATTGTTGATAAAAAAAAAATCAACTTTTTTTTAAAGGTGTAATGTTTTCTCCAATTTTAAATGGCTTGGATATAAAGTTATGGACATTTATAAATAGCTCTTGACCTGCTGAACATTTCGAGATGCATCATCAGTACCAAATCTTCTACTTTGAGGTTACAAAATAATGTTTTATGTATTGTTGATAAAAAAAAATTCTACTTTTTTTCAAAGGTGTAATGTTTTCTTTAATTTTAAGTGGCTTGGATACCAAGTTATGGACATCTTTCAATAGCACTTGACCTGTTGAACATTTCGACATGCATCATCAGTACCAAATCTTCTACTTTGAGGTTACAAAATAATGTTTTATGTATTGTTGATAAAAAAAAAAATCAACTTTTTTTTAAAGGTGTAATGTTTTCTCCAATTTTAAGTGGCTTGGATATAAAGTTATGGACATTTATAAATAGCTCTTGACCTGCTGAACATTTCGACATGCATCATCAGTACCAAATCTTCTACTTTGAGGTTACAAAATAATGTTTTATGTATTGTTGATAAAAAAAAATTCTACTTTTTTTCAAAGGTGTAATGTTTTCTCCAATTTTAAGTGGCTTGAATAACAAGTTGTGTAAATTTATCAACAGCTCTTGACCTACTGAAGATTTCGACATGCATCATTAGTTTCAAATATTCTACTTTGAGGTTACAAAATAATGTTTTATGTATAGTTAATAAAAAAAAAATTCTACTTTTTTTCAAAGGTGTAATGTTTTCTCCAATTTTAAGTTTCTTGGATACTAAGTTATGGACATCTATAATTAGCATTTGACTTTTTGAACATTTCGACATGCATCCTCAGTACCAAATCTTCTACTTTGAGGTTACAAAATAATGTTTTATGTATTGTTGATAAAAAAAATTCAACTTTTTTTCAAAGGTGTAATGTTTTCTCCAATTTTAAGTGGCTTGCATACCAAGTTGTAGACATTTATCAATAGCTCTTGACTTGCTGAACATTTCGACTTGCGTCATCAGTACCAAATCTTCTACTTTGAGGTTACAAAATAATGTTTTATGTATAGTTGATAAAAAAAAAATTCTACTTTTTTTCAAAGGTGTAATGTTTTCTCCAATTTTAAATTTCTTGGATACTAAGTTATGGACATCTTTAATTAGAATTTGACCTGCTGAACATTTCGACATGCATCATCAGTACCAAATCTTCTACTTTGAGGTTACAAAATAATGTTTTATGTATTGTTGATAAAAAAAATTCAACTTTTTTTCAAATGTGTAATGTTTTCTCCAATTTTAAGTGGCTTGAATAACAAGTTGTGTAAATTTATCAACAGCTCTTGACCTGCTGAAGATTTTGACATGCATCATTAGTTCCAAATCTTCTACTTTGAGGTTACAAAATAATGTTTTATGTATTGTTGATAAAAAAAATTCAACTTTTTTTCAAAGGTGTAATGTTTTCTCCAATTTTAAGTGGCTTGGATACCAAGTTGTAGACATTTATCAATAGCTCTTGACTTGCTGAACATTTCGACATGCGTCATCAGTACCAAATCTTCTACTTTGAGGTTACAAAATAATGTTTTATGTATTGTTGATAAAAAAAAATTCAACTTTTTTTCAAAGGTGTAATGTTTTCTCCAATTTTAAGTTTCTTGGATACTAAGTTATGGACAGCTTTCAATAGCACTTGACCTGTTGAACATTTCGACATGCATCATTAGTACCAAATCTTCTACTTTGAGGTTACAAAATAATGTTTTATGTATTGTTGATAAAAAAAATTCAACTTTTTTTCAAAGGTGTAATGTTTTCTCCAATTTTAAGTGGCTTGAATAATAAGTTGTGTAAATTTATCAACAGCTCTTGACCTGCTGAAGATTTCGACATGCATCATTAGTTACAAATCTTCTACTTTGAGGTTACAAAATAATGTTTTATGTATTGTTGATAAAAAAAAAATTCAACTTTTTTTCAAAGGTGTAATGTTTTCTCCAATTTTAAGTTTCTTGGATACTAAGTTATGGACATCTTTAATTAGAATTTGACCTGCTGAACATTTCGACATGCATCATCAGTACCAAATCTTCTACTTTGAGGTTACAAAATAATGTTTTATGTATTGTTGATAAAAAAAATTCAACTTTTTTTCAAATGTGTAATGTTTTCTCCAATTTTAAGTGGCTTGAATAACAAGTTGTGTAAATTTATCAACAGCTCTTGACCTGCTGAAGATTTTGACATGCATCATTAGTTCCAAATCTTCTACTTTGAGGTTACAAAATAATGTTTTATGTATTGTTGATAAAAAAAAAATTCAACTTTTTTTTAAAGGTGTAATGTTTTCTCCAATTTTAAGTGGCTTGGATATAAAGTTATGGACATTTATAAATAGCTCTTGACCTGCTGAACATTTCGACATGCATCATCAGTACCAAATCTTCTACTTTGAGGTTACAAAATAATGTTTTAAGTATTGTTGATAAAAAAAATTCAACTTTTTTTCAAAGGTGTAATGTTTTCTCCAATTTTAAGTTTCTTCGATACTAAGTTATGGACATCTATTAATAGCACTTGACCTGCTGAACATTTCGACAAGCATCATCAGTACCAAATCTTCTACTTTGAGGTTACAAAATAATGTTTTATGTATTGTTGATTTAAAAAAATTCAACTTTTTTTCAAAGGTGTAATGTTTTCTTCAATTTTAAGTGGCTTGGATACCAAGTTGTGGACATCTATAATTAGCATTTGACCTGCTGAACATTTCGACATGCATAATCAGTACCAAATCTTCTACTTTGAGGTTACAAAATAATGTTTTATGTATTGTTAATAAAAAAAAAATCAACGTTTTTTTAAAGGTGTAATGTTTTCTCCAATTTTAAGTGGCTTGGATACCAAGTTATGGACATCAACAAAAAATTGTTTTATGTATTGTTGATAAAAAAAATTCAACTTTTTTTCAAAGGTGTAATGTTTTCTTTAATTTTAAGTGGCTTGGATACCAAGTTATGGACATCTTTCAATAGCACTTGACCTGTTGAACATTTCGACATGCATCATCAGTACCAAATCTTCTACTTTGAGGTTACAAAATAATGTTTTATGTATTGTTGATAAAAAAAATTCAACTTTTTTTCAAAGGTGTAATGTTTTCTCCAATTTTAAGTTTCTTCGATACTAAGTTATGGACATCTATTAATAGCACTTGACCTGCTGAACATTTCGACATGCATCATCAGTACCAAATCTTCTACTTTGAGGTTACAAAATAATGTTTTATGTATTGTTGATAAAAAAAAATTCTACTTTTTTTCAAAGGTGTAATGTTTTCTTTAATTTTAAGTGGCTTGGATACCAAGTTATGGACATCTTTCAATAGCACTTGACCTGTTGAACATTTCGACGTGCATCATCAGTACCAAATCTTCTACTTTGAGGTTACAAAATAATGTTTTATGTATTGTTGATAAAAAAAAAAATCAACTTTTTTTTAAAGGTGTAATGTTTTCTCCAATTTTAAGTGGCTTGGATATAAAGTTATGGACATTTATAAATAGCTCTTGACCTGCTGAACATTTCGACATGCATCATCAGTACCAAATCTTCTACTTTGAGGTTACAAAATAATGTTTTATGTATAGTTGATAAAAAAAAAATTCTACTTTTTTTCAAAGGTGTAATGTTTTCTCGAATTTTAAGTTTCTTGGATACTAAGTTATGGACATCTATAATTAGCATTTGACTTTTTGAACATTTCGACATGCATCCTCAGTACCAAATCTTCTACTTTGAGGTTACAAAATAATGTTTTATGTATTGTTGATAAAAAAAATTCAACTTTTTTTCAAAGGTGTAATGTTTTCTCCAATTTTAAGTGGCTTGCATACCAAGTTGTAGACATTTATCAATAGCTCTTGACTTGTTGAACATTTCGACATGCGTCATCAGTACCAAATCTTCTACTTTGAGGTTACAAAATAATGTTTTATGTATAGTTGATAAAAAAAAATTCTACTTTTTTTCAAAGGTGTAATGTTTTCTCCAATTTTAAATTTCTTGGATACTAAGCTATGGACATCTTTAATTAGAATTTGACCTGCTGAACATTTCGACATGCATCATCAGTAGCAAATCTTCTACTTTGAGGTTACAAAATAATGTTTTATGTATTGTTGATAAAAAAAATTCAACTTTTTTTCAAATGTGTAATGTTTTCTCCAATTTTAAGTGGCTTGAATATAAAGTTATGGACATTTATAAATAGCATTTGACCTTTTGAACATTTCGACATGCATAATCAGTACCAAATCTTCTACTTTGAGGTTACAAAATAATGTTTTATGTATTGTTGATAAAAAAAATTCAACTTTTTTTCAAAGGTGTAATGTTTTCTCCAATTTTAAGTGGCTTGGATACCAAGTTGTAGACATTTATCAACAGCTCTTGACCTGCTGAAGATTTCGACATGCATCATTAGTACCAAATCTTCTACTTTGAGGTTACAAAATAATGTTTTATGTATTGTTGATAAAAAAAATTCAACTTTTTTTCAAAGGTGTAATGTTTTCTCTAATTTTAAGTGGCTTGAATAACAAGTTGTGTAAATTTATCAACAGCTCTTGACCTGCTGAAGATTTCGACATGCATCATTAGTTACAAATCTTCTACTTTGAGGTTACAAAATAATGTTTTATGTATTGTTGATAAAAAAAAATTCAACTTTTTTTCAAAGGTGTAATGTTTTCTCCAATTTTAAGTTTCTTGGATACTAAGTTATGGACATCTTTAATTAGAATTTGACCTGCTGAACATTTCGACATGCATCATCAGTACCAAATCTTCTACTTTGAGGTTACAAAATAATGTTTTATGTATTGTTGATAAAAAAAATTCAACTTTTTTTCAAATGTGTAATGTTTTCTCCAATTTTAAGTGGCTTGAATAACAAGTTGTGTAAATTTATCAACAGCTCTTGACCTGCTGAAGATTTTGACATGCATCATTAGTTCCAAATCTTCTACTTTGAGGTTACAAAATAATGTTTTATGTATTGTTGATAAAAAAAAAATTCAACTTTTTTTTAAAGGTGTAATGTTTTCTCCAATTTTAAGTGGCTTGGATATAAAGTTATGGACATTTATAAATAGCTCTTGACCTGCTGAACATTTCGACATGCATCATCAGTACCAAATCTTCTACTTTGAGGTTACAAAATAATGTTTTATGTATTGTTGATAAAAAAAATTCAACTTTTTTTCAAAGGTGTAATGTTTTCTCCAATTTTAAGTTTCTTCGATACTAAGTTATGGACATCTATTAATAGCACTTGACCTGCTGAACATTTCGACAAGCATCATCAGTACCAAATCTTCTACTTTGAGGTTACAAAATAATGTTTTATGTATTGTTGATTTAAAAAAATTCAACTTTTTTTCAAAGGTGTAATGTTTTCTCCAATTTTAAGTGGCTTGAATAACAAGTTGTGTAAATTTATCAACAGCTCTTGACCTGCTGAAGATTTCGACATGCATCATTAGTTACAAATCTTCTACTTTGAGGTTACAAAATAATGTTTTATGTATTGTTGATAAAAAAAAATTCAACTTTTTTTCAAAGGTGTAATGTTTTCTCCAATTTTAAGTTTCTTGGATACTAAGTTATGGACATCTTTAATTAGAATTTGACCTGCTGAACATTTCGACATGCATCATCAGTACCAAATCTTCTACTTTGAGGTTACAAAATAATGTTTTATGTATTGTTGATAAAAAAAATTCAACTTTTTTTCAAATGTGTAATGTTTTCTCCAATTTTAAGTGGCTTGAATAACAAGTTGTGTAAATTTATCAACAGCTCTTGACCTGCTGAAGATTTCGACATGCATCATTAGTACCAAATCTTCTACTTTGAGGTTACAAAATAATGTTTTATGTATTGTTGATAAAAAAAATTCAACTTTTTTTCAAAGGTGTAATGTTTTCTTTAATTTTAAGTGGCTTGGATACCAAGTTATGGACATCTTTCAATAGCACTTGACCTGTTGAACATTTCGACATGCATCATCAGTACCAAATCTTCTACTTTGAGGTTACAAAATAATGTTTTATGTATTGTTGATAAAAAAAAATTCTACTTTTTTTCAAAGGTGTAATGTTTTCTCCAATTTTAAGTGGCTTGAATAACAAGTTGTGTAAATTTATCAACAGCTCTTGACCTACTGAAGATTTCGACATGCATCATTAGTTTCAAATATTCTACTTTGAGGTTACAAAATAATGTTTTATGTATAGTTGATAAAAAAAAATTCAACTTTTTTTTAAAGGTGTAATGTTTTCTCCAATTTTAAGTGGCTTGGATATAAAGTTATGGACATTTATAAATAGCTCTTGACCTGCTGAACATTTCGACATGCATCATCAGTACCAAATCTTCTACTTTGAGGTTACAAAATAATGTTTTATGTATTGTTGATAAAAAAAATTCAACTTTTTTTCAAAGGTGTAATGTTTTCTCCAATTTTAAGTTTCTTCGATACTAAGTTATGGACATCTATTAATAGCACTTGACCTGCTGAACATTTCGACAAGCATCATCAGTACCAAATCTTCTACTTTGAGGTTACAAAATAATGTTTTATGTATTGTTAATAAAAAAAAAATCAACGTTTTTTTAAAGGTGTAATGTTTTCTCCAATTTTAAGTGGCTTGGATACCAAGTTATGGACATCAACAAAAAATTGTTTTATGTATTGTTGATAAAAAAAATTCAACTTTTTTTCAAAGGTGTAATGTTTTCTTTAATTTTAAGTGGCTTGGATACCAAGTTATGGACATCTTTCAATAGCACTTGACCTGTTGAACATTTCGACATGCATCATCAGTACCAAATCTTCTACTTTGAGGTTACAAAATAATGTTTTATGTATTGTTGATAAAAAAAAATTCTACTTTTTTTCAAAGGTGTAATGTTTTCTCCAATTTTAAGTGGCTTGAATAACAAGTTGTGTAAATTTATCAACAGCTCTTGACCTACTGAAGATTTCGACATGCATCATTAGTTTCAAATATTCTACTTTGAGGTTACAAAATAATGTTTTATGTATAGTTGATAAAAAAAAAATTCTACTTTTTTTCAAAGGTGTAATGTTTTCTCCAATTTTAAGTTTCTTGGATACTAAGTTATGGACATCTATAATTAGCATTTGACTTTTTGAACATTTCGACATGCATCCTCAGTACCAAATCTTCTACTTTGAGGTTACAAAATAATGTTTTATGTATTGTTGATAAAAAAAATTCAACTTTTTTTCAAAGGTGTAATGTTTTCTCCAATTTTAAGTGGCTTGCATACCAAGTTGTAGACATTTATCAATAGCTCTTGACTTGCTGAACATTTCGACATGCGTCATCAGTACCAAATCTTCTACTTTGAGGTTACAAAATAATGTTTTATGTATAGTTGATAAAAAAAAAATTCTACTTTTTTTCAAAGGTGTAATGTTTTCTCCAATTTTAAATTTCTTGGATACTAAGTTATGGACATCTTTAATTAGAATTTGACCTGCTGAACATTTCGACATGCATCATCAGTAGCATATCTTCTACTTTGAGGTTACAAAATAATGTTTTATGTATTGTTGATAAAAAAAATTCAACTTTTTTTCAAATGTGTAATGTTTTCTCCAATTTTAAGTGGCTTGAATATAAAGTTATGGACATTTATAAATAGCTCTTGACCTGCTGAACATTTCGACATGCATCATCAGTACCAAATCTTCTACTTTGAGGTTACAAAATAATGTTTTATGTATTGTTGATAAAAAAAATTCAACTTTTTTTCAAAGGTGTAATGTTTTCTCCAATTTTAAGTTTCTTCGATACTAAGTTATGGACATCTATTAATAGCACTTGACCTGCTGAACATTTCGACAAGCATCATCAGTACCAAATCTTCTACTTTGAGGTTACAAAATAATGTTTTATGTATTGTTGATTAAAAAAAATTCAACTTTTTTTCAAAGGTGTAATGTTTTCTTTAATTTTAAGTGGCTTGGATACCAAGTTGTGGACATCTTTAATTAGTATTTGACCTGCTGAACATTTCGACATGCATAATCAGTACCAAATCTTCTACTTTGAGGTTACAAAATAATGTTTTATGTATTGTTAATAAAAAAAAAATCAACGTTTTTTTAAAGGTGTAATGTTTTCTCCAATTTTAAGTGGCTTGGGTACCAAGTTATGGACATCAACAAAATAATGTTTTATGTATTGTTGATAAAAAAAATTCAACTTTTTTTCAAAGGTGTAATGTTTTCTTTAATTTTAAGTGGCTTGGATACCAAGTTATGGACATCTTTCAATAGCACTTGACCTGTTGAACATTTTGACATGCATCATCAGTACCAAATCTTCTACTTTGAGGTTACAAAATAATGTTTTATGTATTGTTGATAAAAAAAAATTCTACTTTTTTTCAAAGGTGTAATGTTTTCTCCAATTTTAAGTGGCTTGGATATAAAGTTATGGACATTTATAAATAGCTCTTGACCTGCTGAACATTTTGACATGCATCATCAGTACCAAATCTTCTACTTTGAGGTTACAAAATAATGTTTTATGTATTGTTGATAAAAAAAAATTCTACTTTTTTTCAAAGGTGTAATGTTTTCTCCAATTTTAAGTTTCTTGGATACTAAGTTATGGACATCTATAATTAGCATTTGACCTTTTGAACATTTCGACATGCATAATCAGTACCAAATCTTCTACTTTGAGGTTACAAAATAATGTTTTATGTATTGTTGATAAAAAAAATTCAACTTTTTAAATAATTCAAAGGTGTAATGTTTTCTCCAATTTTAAGTGGCTTGGATACCAAGTTGTAGACATTTATCAATAGCTCTTGACTTGCTGAACATTTCGACATGCGTCATCAGTACCAAATCTTCTACTTTGAGGTTACAAAATAATGTTTTATGTATTGTTGATAAAAAAAAATTCAACTTTTTTTCAAAGGTGTAATGTTTTCTCCAATTTTAAGTTTCTTGGATACTAAGTTATGGACATCTTTCAATAGCACTTGACCTGTTGAACATTTCGACATGCATCATTAGTACCAAATCTTCTACTTTGAGGTTACAAAATAATGTTTTATGTATTGTTGATAAAAAAAATTCAACTTTTTTTCAAAGGTGTAATGTTTTCTCCAATTTTAAGTGGCTTGAATAACAAGTTGTGTAAATTTATCAACAGCTCTTGACCTGCTGAAGATTTCGACATGCATCATTAGTTACAAATCTTCTACTTTGAGGTTACAAAATAATGTTTTATGTATTGTTGATAAAAAAAATTCAACTTTTTTTCAAATGTGTAATGTTTTCTCCAATTTTAAGTGGCTTGAATAACAAGTTGTGTAAATTTATCAACAGCTCTTGACCTGCTGAAGATTTTGACATGCATCATTAGTTCCAAATCTTCTACTTTGAGGTTACAAAATAATGTTTTATGTATTGTTGATAAAAAAAAAATTCAACTTTTTTTTAAAGGTGTAATGTTTTCTCCAATTTTAAGTGGCTTGGATATAAAGTTATGGACATTTATAAATAGCTCTTGACCTGCTGAACATTTCGACATGCATCATCAGTACCAAATCTTCTACTTTGAGGTTACAAAATAATGTTTTATGTATTGTTGATAAAAAAAATTCAACTTTTTTTCAAAGGTGTAATGTTTTCTCCAATTTTAAGTTTCTTCGATACTAAGTTATGGACATCTATAATTAGCATTTGACCTGCTGAACATTTCGACATGCATAATCAGTACCAAATCTTCTACTTTGAGGTTACAAAATAATGTTTTATGTATTGTTAATAAAAAAAAAATCAACGTTTTTTTAAAGGTGTAATGTTTTCTCCAATTTTAAGTGGCTTGGATACCAAGTTATGGACATCAACAAAAAATTGTTTTATGTATTGTTGATAAAAAAAATTCAACTTTTTTTCAAAGGTGTAATGTTTTCTTTAATTTTAAGTGGCTTGGATACCAAGTTATGGACATCTTTCAATAGCACTTGACCTGTTGAACATTTCGACATGCATCATCAGTACCAAATCTTCTACTTTGAGGTTACAAAATAATGTTTTATGTATTGTTGATAAAAAAAATTCAACTTTTTTTCAAAGGTGTAATTTTTTTTTTTAAATTAAACTTTTTATTTATTTACATTTAAATTTAAGTATGTACAAAGTTTCTATACATTTTGTTGCTTTTTGTTTTAAGGTTTCAGGCATTCAATTTGCCTTTTGTCTCTTAATTTTGTTTTCATTTACGGATTTTACTTTCTTTTGTATTTCATTTGATTTATTCGGTGTTTTGAGATGCAAGACGACTGTTGAAGTTCGCTTGCAACTTTCCGACGTAGTCTTCGATGGACGGTATTTTCGCTTCTGTATGAAGATCGGTGATCCTTTCATATCTTGTTTTATTGAGAACAATTCTCAAGAATTTGTTTTGCAGTACTTGAAGTTTTTGAAGATGGGTTTTTGCCATGCTTCCAAACGCTGGACAACCATATGTGAATATTGGTCTGATGGCTAGCTTGTAGATGAGAAGTTTGTTTCGTACGTCGAGTTGTGAGTTCCTGCTGATGAGCGGATAAAGCTGTCTTAATGCGGTGTGAGCCCTATTGGTCACATACTCCACATGCGGCTTTAATGTCACTCTCTTGTCGATCACCATTCCCAGATATTTAGCTTCTGTTTCCCATTTGATGTTTTCGTTGAGAAATTTGATGTTATTTCCTGGTAGTTGCCTGGAGTGCCTGTTTGTGATGAATAAGGCTTGAGTCTTCTGTTTGTTGAGGTTGATCTTCCATTTGTTCATGTATTGTTGAACTTTTCTTCCTGTGTGCTGTAGATGTGTCACAATATCGGCCGAGTTCTCTGCAGAATGATACAGTGCTGTATCATCTGCGAAAAGATCGATGTTGTTGGTTGTCTCTCTTACAACATCATACGTGAAGATGTTGTAGAGAGTTGGTGAAAGCACTGCTCCTTGTGGCACTCCGAATTTGATTACCTTGATTTCTGAGAACTGACCTTTAATAAAAACTGCGAAAGATCTTTCACTGAGGAAAGATCTTACAGTTTTTATAAGTGGCAGTGGAAATCTCAGTTTGAGCATTTTGTACAAGAGTCCGTTATGCCAGACTCTGTCAAATGCTTTTTCTACATCCAGGAAGATCATGCCTGTTGACTTTTTGTTGTTTAAGTTTTCTTTTGCTGATTTGATCACTTTGATGAGCTGGTGAGATGTTGATCTTCCAGTCCGGAAGCCGCACTGCTGGTTTGGGATGATGTTGTTATCCTCAAGATGATCGTTGATTCTATTCAGTAATACTCTCTCCAGTATTTTGCTTATTGAGCTGAGTAGACTTATTGGCCTGTAGCTGCTTAGCTCATTTGCTGGTTTTCCAGGTTTTGGAATAGGAATCACTTTTGCATGTTTCCAAACTTTGGGGAAGTGGTTGAGTTTCAGACACGAATTGATGATGAATTTCAAGTATTCGAAACCTTTTTCAGGAAGATTTTTGATGAGTATGTTGTTGACTTCATCTAGTCCCGGAGCTTTTGGATTTTTCAGATTTCTTATGATGCTCACGATTTCGTTTACATCTGTTAGTTCTGGATTCTCATCATTGTCTTGTTCCAATGCTTCTTTGACTGTGTTGTTTACTTCCTGTGTATGTTGTGGATCGTTTTGTTCCAGAGGATTTTCGTGAGCTTCACGAAAATACTCGCTGAGTGCGCTGGCTTTTTCTTTGTTGGTGATGAACGTTTTACCCAGATTTGTCAATGGAGGCATTGTTTTTGAACCTTTTTTGCAAAATTTTGCTATTCTCCAAACTGTTTGGTTTGACGGTTGAATCTCTGAGAGACGCTTATTCCAGTTTTTGTTTTTGAGTTCTTTAATTTTCTCATTGATGACTCTCTGCAGATAATTCAATTCAGATTTGAGTTGATTATCTCTGCTTCTCTGCCATCTTCGACGAAGACTCCTTTTTGTGTTGATTAGATCTTTAATCTCCGGTGTGAGTTTAGTTGATTCGAACTTGATCTTTTTCATTTTTACACTTGAGTTCCTCGCTTCCATGATGAGTTCAGAGAGAATCTTAATGTGATTCTCGATCTCATCTGTTGTATTGCAAGAATTTTCTCCAATGTTGTCTTCAATGCGGCGTGAAATTTGTGCTTTGAACTTTTTCCAGTTTGCGTTTTTGTAGTCATATCTGTAGACTGTATTTTCAGTTCTGTCGATTTTTGATGTTTTGATTTGGAAATACACAGCGCAGTGATCACTCATTGCCTCTGTGCATTGAAGTTCTGTTGTTTCGAGGTTGGAATTCGAGAGCATCAGGTCAATTGTTGACACTGATTTGTTTCGATCTTCTGGGTAGTACGTTGGCGAGTCAGGAAAGTAGATCATGAACTCTCCTGACATTTCCTGAAGAATATTTCCTGATTTATTTGCAACGTTGCAGTTCCATTCTCGATGTTTTGCATTGAAGTCTCCACAGATGTAGTAATTTCCTCTCAGATTTGTTATTTTGTTGATGTCATCTCTCAGATGTAAATCTATTTCCGTTGTAAGACTTCATTCGAGGTCTGACTTGTTGCACTGATGTCTTCTGAGTCCATAAGCTCAACAACTTGCTTTGGTTTTTGATGTTGATTGTTATTAATGCGCTCGTTTTGCTTTTTTCTTTGATTCTTTTTCCAATGTTTTCCTCTTTCTTTATTGTTTTGTTGGTTGTTCAAGTTATTTTTATTTCCCTGATTTGAGGGTTTGTGATTTGGAGGAGGATTTGTGTTCCTTGGTTTGTGGTTGACTGGAACTTGTTTTTGATGAACAGGCTTTTGTGTACCAGATGTTGATGGTTCCATATACTCCTTTCTCCATTGAGGTTTTGGTGCATGTTGGACGTTTCTGGTTGATCTCTCAGGACGATGCGGTGTTGGAGGATTGTTTCTCCGTTGTCCATATGAATAATGGCCTGCTGTTTTGTTTTGATTTTGGTTGTTTCCATTTTGTGATTTTGATTTCCATTTTTCAATTATTTCTTGTCTGGTTTTACAACCTGTGAAAATTGCTGTATGTTTTTCACCGCAGAAGAAACATTTGAGTTTTCCGAGTGGAACCTTGTTGGTCTCTTTCGATATGTACTGGCACGTTTTCGAGTCATGTTGCTCAGAGCATCTGAAGCAAACGGACGGTTTGTTACAACCGTTTTGTCCATGACCAAACTGCAGACATTTCGAACATTGAGATGGTCCAGCTTGTCTATTTTTGTAGTCAGCCCATTTAATTTTGAAACTGCTGACAATTTTGATTTTTCTGAGGAATTCCAAGAAATTTCCACCTTGTTCTACATCTTTTTTGAAGTACACGAGGTAGTTCTGGTCGTCGTCTTGTTCGTGTCTTTTGTGTTTCATTGTCATTTTGACAATTTTTACTGGTGTGATTTTTACGGTTTGAAGTTCCTTCTCCAACTCACTGATTTCCATATCTGGGAGTCCATAGAGTACGTACTTCTTCAGTGGTTCTTGGCTGGAGTATGTGTGGAAGTGATGCTTTTTGTCTTTGAGTAGTTGGATGAATTTCTCGTAGTAATCCCAACTCTCCGTTGTTACCGTTTTTGTTCCTTGTTTGCCCTTTTTGGTCTCAATTAAGAAACTTCCAGGTTGATTGTTTATTTCATTCGTCAATCTCTTGATTTCACCAGCTCCTCCTGTGCTGATGACAATTAGAGGTGGTTTTGATTTTTGTTGAGATTTGTTGTTGTTGCTTTCCGTGTTTACGGAAATTGTCTTTTGTTGCTCTGATGTTTTGCTGTTTTCTCCCCAGTACGAAGAAGTTGTCGATCTTTTTTTCTCCTGTTCTGGTGAACCAAATAGATACGGTACTCCAGAAGACGAAGCTTTCTTCACTGGTGGGAGTACGAACAGTGGTTTGTTCCCATCTTTTGGTTTGCTTTCGATTGCTACTCTTTTTTAAAAGAGCGTTGGGAACTATCACTTCTCGAGGGCGTTTTTCTGCTTTACTTGCTTCATTGAGAAACTTCTTTATTGATATTTGTTTTTTTGGTTTGAGATTTGTCATCTCAACGTCGGCTGCTTGTGAAACATCTTCACTGAAAATTTCCTCAATATTGAGAATTGTCACTGAAGATGAATGTTGTTGTTGAGAACTATTAAGTCCATGCTGATTTTGAGAAAAATTTTCTTCGTTGTTGGTAGTTTTTGGTGATGCTACCATTTTGATGTTTTGAGAATCAAACTGAGATTTTGAAACTTTTTGCAAACAAAAAGCTTCTCAGGTAGTCTCTGTTTTGTTTCTTTTGAGATTTTTGAATAATTTGCGGAGCGATTTGTAAACACGTCTGTTCACGTTGAGATCTAGTTTGCAACGATGTCAAAGGTGTAATGTTTTCTCCAATTTTAAGTGGCTTGAATAACAAGTTGTGTAAATTTATGAACAGCTCTTGACCTGCTGAAGATTTCGACATGCATCATTAGTTCCAAATCTTCTACTTTGAGGTTACAAAATAATGTTTTATGTATTGTTGATAAAAAAAAATTCAACCTTTTTTCAAAGGTGTAATGTTTTCTCCAATTTTAAGTTTCTTGGATACTAAGTTATGGACATCTATAATTAGCATTTGACCTGCTGAACATGTCGACATGCATAATCAGTACCAAATCTTCTACTTTGAGGTTACAAAATTATGTTTTATGTATTGTTGATAAAAAAAATTCAACTTTTTTTCAAAGTTGTAATGTTTTCTCCAATTTTAAGTTTCTTGGATACTAAGTTATGGACATCTATAATTAGCATTTGACCTGCTGAACATTTCGACATGCATAATCAGTACCAAATTTTCTTCTTTGAGGTTACAAAATAATGTTTTATGTATTGTTGATAAAAAAAATTCAACTTTTTTTCAAAGGTGTAATGTTTTCTCCAATTTTAAGTTTCTTCGATACTAAGTTATGGACATCCATTAATAGCACTTGACCTGCTGAACATTTCGACAAGCATCATCAGTACCAAATCTTCTACTTTGAGGTTACAAAATAATGTTTTATGTATTGTTGATAAAAAAAATTCAACTTTTTTTCAAAGGTGTAATGTTTTCTCCAATTTTAAGTTGCTTGAATACCAAATATGTATTGTTGATAACAAAAAATTAACTGTTTTTCAAAAGTTGTAATGTTTTCTCCAATTTTAATTAGTTTTGATGCCAATTTATGGACATTAATCAATAGCTCTTGACCTGTTGAACATTCCGACATGCATCATCAGTACCAAATCTTCTACTTTGAGGTTACAAAATAATGTTTTATGTATTGTTGATAAAAAAAATTCAACTTTTTTTCAAAGGTGTAATGTTTTCTCCAATTTTAAGTTGCTTGAATACCAAATATGTATTGTTGATAACAAAAAATTAACTGTTTTTCAAAAGTTGTAATGTTTTCTCCAATTTTAATTAGTTTTGATGCCAATTTATGGACATTAATCAATAGCTCTTGACCTGTTGAAGATTTCGACATGCATCATCAGTACCAAATCTTCTCCTCTGAGGTTACAAGATAATGTTTTATGTATTGTTGATAAAAAAAATTCAACTTTTTTTCAAAGGTGTAATGTTTTCTCCAATTTTAAGTTGCTTGAATACCAAGATATGGACATCTATTAATAGCTCTTGACCTGTTGAACATTCCGACATGCATCATCAGTACCAAATCTTCTACTTTGAGGTTACAAAATAATGTTTTATGTATTGTTGATAAAAAAAATTCAACTTTTTTTCAAAGGTGTAATGTTTTCTCCAATTTTAAGTGGCTTGGATACCAAGTTGTGGACATTTATCAATAGCTCTTGACCTGTTGAACATTTCGACATGCATCATCAGTACCAAATCTTCTACTTTGAGGTTACAAAATAATGTTTTATGTATTGTTGATAAAAAAAAATTCAACTGTTTTTCAAAGGTGTAATGTTTTCTCCAATTTTAATTAGTTTTGATGCCAACTTATGGACATTTATCAATAGATCTTGACCTGTTGAGCATTTCGAAATGCATCATTAGTACCAAATCTTCTACTTTGAGGTTACAAAATAATGTTTTATATATTGTTGATAAAAAAAATTCAACTTTTTTTCAAAGGTGTAATGTTTTCTCCAATTTTAAGTGGCTTGGATACAAAAATATGGACATCTATAAATAGTTCTTGACCTGTTAAAGATTTCGACATGCATCATCAGTACCAAATCTTCTCCTTTGAGGTTACAAGATAATGTTTTATGTATTGTTGATAAAAAAAATTCAACTTTTTTTCAAAGGTGTAATGTTTTCTCCAATTTTAATTAGTTTTGATGCCAATTTATGGACATTAATCAATAGCTCTTGACCTGTTGAACATTCCGACATGCATCATCAGTACCAAATCTTCTACTTTGAGGTTACAAAATAATGTTTTATGTATTGTTGATAAAAAAAATTCAACTTTTTTTCAAAGGTGTAATGTTTTCTCCAATTTTAAGTTGCTTGAATACCAAATATGTATTGTTGATAACAAAAAATTAACTGTTTTTCAAAGGTGTAATGTTTTCTCCAATTTGAATTAGTTTTGATGCCAATTTATGGACATTAATCAATAGCTCTTGACCTGTTGAAGATTTCGACATGCATCATCAGTACCAAATCTTCTCCTTTGAGGTTACAAGATAATGTTTTATGTATTGTTGATAAAAAAAATTCAACTTTTTTTCAAAGGTGTAATGTTTTCTCCAATTTTAAGTTGCTTGAATACCAAGATATGGACATCTATTAATAGCTCTTGACCTGTTGAACATTCCGACATGCATCATCAGTACCAAATCTTCTACTTTGAGGTTACAAAATAATGTTTTATGTATTGTTGATAAAAAAAAATTCAACTGTTTTTACTACGTTTTTCTTAACTTGCTTTCTTGTTTGTTTGTTTGTTTGTTTGCAAAAAATTTCAAATCTTGCGATCAATTTTTCGACCACTTCTACTGCTCCAATCGAGCTCAAATTTTTAATGCACATGTATTCCCGGTGACAATACAATATTTTAACACTTTGGAAACACAAAAATGCTTAATTATAGTACAATTTATGTAAAACTTTTTTATATGGGAAAAAATCCAATGTCAATGATATAAAATTTTGATTTGTATTAAATATTATACTTGTGATGCTCTAAAGTCATTTATATGATTCATTATAGTTTAATTAATATTACTAATTATTAATTATACCATAAATTTGAGCAGCTAAAGATATTCTGGTAAGACAAAAAAATTGACATGTAATTTTTTCATGAATATTCGTAAGTGAAAATTTGAATTTTCAAAAAAACCGTTAAGCACAAGTCCGTTACGAATTAATGCAAAATAACTATTAATATGCGATGTGCATTTAGCACACATAGTTTGAGCATAAATTTATGCTGTTTTAAATGTATTGCATTATTTATAACACTTCACCAACTTAATTAAATTGACTTTTCTTTTTATTAACGGTTTGACGTATTTTTGCATAACATATAAATGATATTCATTGAATTTAAATTTGAAAATCCGTTATAAATACGTTACATATAGATTTGATTTGCATCTTTATGTTAAGAATCCACACGTTATGTAGTAGGAATGGTTCGGATAAACACAAAATCTTTACGAGTGATTTTTAATGTACTTTACTAATGAATGCTTTAAAAAAATTAAATTTTATAAAACGAATGAAAAATTTTGAAAGTCATTACTAATTTCCCATTAAAAACTGGTAATTTATAAACAGTTGAACGCAACGAAGTGAAGTTCAACACACCTGTAACCTATAAACCTCCTGTGATCTATAAACAGTTGAACGTAACGAAGTGCAACGAAGTGAAGTTCAACACACCTGTAACCTATAAACCTACTGTAATCTATAAACAGTTGAACGTAACGAAGTGCAGCGAAGTGAAGTTCAACACACCTGTAACCTATAAACCTAATGTAATCTATAAACAGTTGAACGTAACGAAGTGCAACGAAGTGAAGTTCAACACACCTGTAACCTATAAACCTACTGTAATCTATAAACAGTTGAACGTAACGAAGTGCAACGAAGTGAAGTTCAACACACCTGTAACCTATAAACCTACTGTAATCTATAAACAGTTGAACGTAACGAAGTGCAGCGAAGTGAAGTTCAACACACCTGTAACCTATAAACCTAATGTAATCTATAAACAGTTGAACGTAACGAAGTGCAACGAAGTGGAGTTCAACACACCTGTAACCTATGAACCTACTGTAATCTATAAACAGTTGAACGTAACGAAGTGCAACGAAGTGAAGTTCAACACACCTGTAACCTATAAACCTACTGTAATCTATAAACAGTTGAACGTAACGAAGTGCAACGAAGTGAAGTTCAACACACCTGTAACCTATAAACCTACTGTAATCTATAAACAGTTGAACGTAACGAAGTGCAGCGAAGTGAAGTTCAACACACCTGTAACCTATAAACCTAATGTAATCTATAAACAGTTGAACGTAACGAAGTGCAACGAAGTGAAGTTCAACACACCTGTAACCTATAAACCTACTGTGATCTATAAACAGTTGAACGTAACGAAGTGCAACGAAGTGAAGTTCAACACACCTGTAACCTATAAACCTACTCTAATCTATAAACAGTTGAACGTAACGAAGTGCAACGAAGTGGAGTTCAACACACCTGTAACCTATGAACCTACTGTAATCTATAAACAGTTGAACGTAACGAAGTGCAACGAAGTGAAGTTCAACACACCTGTAACCTATAAACCTACTGTAATCTATAAACAGTTGAACGTAACGAAGTGCAACGAAGTGAAGTTCAACACACCTGTAACCTATAAACCTCCTGTAATCTATAAACAGTTGAACGTAACGAAGTGCAACGAAGTGAAGTTCAACACACCTGTAACCTATAAACCTAATGTAATCTATAAACAGTTGAACGTAACGAAGCGCAACGAAGTGGAGTTCAACACACCTGTAACCTATGAACCTACTGTAATCTATAAACAGTTGAACGTAACGAAGTGCAACGAAGTGAAGTTCAACACACCTGTAACCTATAAACCTACTGTAATCTATAAACAGTTGAACGTAACAAAGTGCAACGAAGTGAAGTTCAACACACCTGTAACCTATAAACCTCCTGTGATCTATAAACAGTTGAACGTAACGAAGTGCAACGAAGTTAAGTTCAACACACCTGTAACCTATAAACCTACTCTAATCTATAAATAGTTGAACGTAACGAAGTGCAACGAAGTGGAGTTCAACACACCTGTAACCTATAAACCCCCTATAATCTTTATTTCTCTATTTCATTAGAATAAGACTAAAAAGTAGAAAATAAAATACTTCATAAAAAAAAACTTTTTAAAAAACTACGTTTTTCGCGTAGACTAAAAAGTAGAAAATAACTTTTATTCTTGGTTGTAAAGAATTTTGTTTTAAATTTTCAGATTATATTTAATAAATTTTTATATCCTAGTCAATATTGTTCACAAAGTTTCGAATAAGTGCACTTTGATCTTATCGTATAACTCAACAACTTAAAAACGTGGGCGCATTAATTTAAGTTTATCATAAAGTATTGATTTCACATAAACTAATTTCTCCTCTTATAATGCGCCCACGTTTTTAAGTTGTTGAGTTATACGATAAGATCAAAGTGCACTTATTCGAAACTTTGTGAACAATATTGACTAGGATATAAAAATTTATTAAATATAATCTGAAAATTTAAAACAAAATTCTTTACAACCAAGAATAAAAGTTATTTTCTACTTTTTAGTCTACGCGAAAAACGTAGTTTTTTAAAAAGTTTTTTTTTTTCAAAGGTGTAATGTTTTCTCCAATTTTAATTAGTTTTGATGCCAACTTATGGACATTTATCAATAGATCTTGACCTGTTGAGCATTTCGAAATGCATCATTAGTACCAAATCTTCTACTTTGAGGTTACAAAATAATGTTTTATATATTGTTGATAAAAAAAATTCAACTTTTTTTCAAAGGTGTAATGTTTTCTCCAATTTTAAGTGGCTTGGATACAAAAATATGGACATCTATAAATAGTTCTTGACCTGTTAAAGATTTCGACATGCATCATGAGTACCAAATCTTCTACTTTGAGGTTACAAAATAGTGTTTTATGTATTGTTGATAAAAAAAAATTCAACTTTTTTTCAAAGGTGTAATGTTTTCTCCAATTTTAAGTGGCTTGGATACCAAGTTGTAGACATTTATCAATAGCTCTTGACCTGCTGAACATTTCGACATGCATCATCAGTACTAAATTTTCTTTTTTGAGGTTTAAAAATAATGTTTTATGTATTGTTGATAAAAAAAAAATTCAACTTTATTTCAAAGGTGTAATGTTTTCTCCAATTTTAAGTTTCTTGGACAGTTAGTTATGGACATCTTTTAATAGCACTTGATCTGCTGAACATTTTGACATGCGTCATCAGTACCAAATCTTCTACTTTGAGGTTACAAAATAATGTTTTATGTATTGTTGATAAAAAAAAATTCAACTTTTTTTCAAAGGTGTAATGTTTTCTCCAATTTTAAGTGGCTTGGATACCAAGTTATGGACATTTATAAATAGCTCTTGACCTGTTGAACATTTCGACTTGCATCATCAGTACCAAATCTTCTACTTTGAGGTTACAAAATAATGTTTTATGTATTGTTGATAAAAAAAAAATTCAACTTTTTTTCAAAGGTGTAATGTTTTCTCCAATTTTAAGTGGCTTGGATACCAAGTTGTAGACATTTATCAATAGCTCTTGACTTGCTGAACATTTCGACATGCGTCATCAGTACCAAATCTTCTACTTTGAGGTTACAATATAATGTTTTATGTATTGTTGATAAAAAAAAAATTCAACTTTTTTTCAAAGGTGTAATGTTTTCTCCAATTTTAAGTGGCTTGGATACCTAGTTATGGACATTTATAAATAGCTCTTGACCTGTTGAACATTTCGACATGCATGATCAGTACCAAATCTTCTACTTTGAGGTTACAAAATAATGTTTTATGTATTGTTGATAAAAAAAAATTCTACTTTTTTTCAAAGGTGTAATGTTTTCTCCAATTTAAAGTGGCTTGAATAACAAGTTGTGTAAATTTATCAACAGCTCTTGACCTGCTGAAGATTTCGACATGCATTATCAGTACCAAATCTTCTACTTTGAGGTTACAAAATAATGTTTTATGTATTGTTGATAAAAAAAAATTCTACTTTTTTTCAAAGGTGTAATGTTTTCTCCAATTTTAAGTGGCTTGAATAACAAGTTGTGTAAATTTATCAACAGCTCTTGACCTTTTGAACATTTCGACATGCATCATTAGTTCCAAATATTCTACTTTGAGGTTACAAAATAATGTTTTATGTATTGTTGATAAAAAAAAATTCAACTTTTTTTCAAAGGTGTAATGTTTTCTCCAATTTTAAATTTCTTGGATACTAAGTTATGGACATCTTTCAATAGCACTTGACCTGTTGAACATTTCGACATGCATCATCAGTACCAAATCTTCTACTTTGAGGTTACAAAATAATGTTTTATGTATTGTTGATAAAAAAAAATTCAACTTTTTTTCAAAGGTGTAATGTTTTCTCCAATTTTAAGTTTCTTGGATACTAAGTTATGGACATCTTTCAATAGCACTTGACCTGTTGAACATTTCGACATGCATCATCAGTACCAAATCTTCTACTTTGAGGTTACAAAATAATGTTTTATGTATTGTTGATAAAAAAAAATTCAACTTTTTTTCAAAGGTGTAATGTTTTCTCCAATTTTAAGTTTCTTGGATACTAAGTTATGGACATCTTTCAATAGCACTTGACCTGTTGAACATTTCGACATGCATCATCAGTACCAAATCTTCTACTTTGAGGTTACAAAATAATGTTTTATGTATTGTTGATAAAAAAAATTCAACTTTTTTTCAAAGGTGTAATGTTTTCTCCAATTTTAAGTGACTTGAATAACAAGTTGTGTAAATTTATCAACAGCACTTGACCTGCTGAAGATTTTGACATGCATCATTAGTTCCAAATCTTCTACTTTGAGGTTACAAAATAATGTTTTATGTATTGTTGATAAAAAAAATTCAACTTTTTTTCAAAGGTGTAATGTTTTCTCCAATTTTAAGTTTCTTGGATACTAAGTTATGGACATCTATAATTAGCTCTTGACCTGCTGAACATTTCGACATGCATAATTAGTACCAAATCTTCTACTTTGAGGTTACAAAATAATGTTTTATGTATTGTTGATAAAAAAAATTCAACTTTTTTTCAAAGATGTAATGTTTTCTCCAATTTTAAGTTTCTTGGATACTAAGTTATGGACATCTATAATTAGCATTTGACCTGCTGAACATTTCGACATGCATAATCAGTACCAAATCTTCTACTTTGAGGTTACAAAATAATGTTTTATGTATTGTTGATAAAAAAAATTCAACTTTTTTTCAAAGGTGTAATGTTTTCTCCAATTTTAAGTGGCTTGAATAACAAGTTGTGTAAATTTATCAATAGCTCTTGACCTGCTGAAGATTTTGACATGCATCATTAGTTCCAAATATTCTACTTTGAGGTTACAAAATAATGTTTTATGTATTGTTGATAAAAAAAAAATTCAACTTTTTTTCAAAGGTGTAATGTTTTCTCCAATTTTAAGTGGCTTGGATACCAAGTTATGGACATTTATCAATAGCTCTTGACCTGCTAGAGATTTTGACATGCATCATTAGTTCCAAATCTTCTACTTTGAGGTTACAAAATAATGTTTTATGTATTGTTGATAAAAAAAAATTCAACTTTTTTTAAAGGTGTAATGTTTTCTCCAATTTTAAATGGCTTGGATACAAAGTTATGGACATTTATAAATAGCTCTTGACCTGCTGAACATTTCGACATGCATCATCAGTACCAAATCTTCTACTTTGAGGTTACAAAATAATGTTTTATGTATTGTTGATAAAAAAAAATTCAACTTTTTTTCAAAGGTGTAATGTTTTCTCCAATTTTAAGTGGCTTGGATACCAAGTTATGGACATTTATAAATAGCTCTTGACCTGTTGAACATTTCGACATGCATCATCAGTACCAAATCTTCTACTTTGAGGTTACAAAATAATGTTTTATGTATTGTTGATAAAAAAAAATTCTACTTTTTTTCAAAGGTGTAATGTTTTCTCCAATTTTAAGTGGCTTGAATAACAAGTTGTGTAAATTTATCAACAGCTCTTGACCTGCTGAAGATTTCGACATGCATCATTAGTTCCAAATATTCTACTTTGAGGTTACAAAATAATGTTTTATGTATTGTTGATAAAAAAAAATTCTACTTTTTTTCAAAGGTGTAATGTTTTCTCCAATTTTAAGTGGCTTGAATAACAAGTTGTGTAAATTTATCAACAGCTCTTGACCTGCTGAAGATTTCGACATGCATCATTAGTTCCAAATATTCTACTTTGAGGTTACAAAATAATGTTTTATGTATTGTTGATAAAAAAAAATTCTACTTTTTTTCAAAGGTGTAATGTTTTCTCCAATTTTAAGTGGCTTGAATAACAAGTTGTGTAAATTTATCAACAGCACTTGACCTGCTGAAGATTTTGACATGCATCATTAGTTCCAAATATTCTACTTTGAGGTTACAAAATAATGTTTTATGTATTGTTGATAAAAAAAAATTCAACTTTTTTTCAAAGGTGTAATGTTTTCTCCAATTTTAAGTGGCTTGGATACCAAGTTATAAACATTTATAAATAGAACTTGACCTGTTGAACATTTCGACATGCATCATCAGTACCAAATCTTCTACTTTGAGGTTACAAAATAATGTTTTATGTATTGTTGATAAAAAAAATTCAACTTTTTTTCAAAGGTGTAATGTTTTCTCCAATTTTAAGTGACTTGAATAACAAGTTGTGTAAATTTATCAACAGCACTTGACCTGCTGAAGATTTTGACATGCATCATTAGTTCCAAATCTTCTACTTTGAGGTTACAAAATAATGTTTTATGTATTGTTGATAAAAAAAATTCAACTTTTTTTCAAAGGTGTAATGTTTTCTCCAATTTTAAGTTTCTTGGATACTAAGTTATGGACATCTATAATTAGCTCTTGACCTGCTGAACATTTCGACATGCATAATTAGTACCAAATCTTCTACTTTGAGGTTACAAAATAATGTTTTATGTATTGTTGATAAAAAAAATTCAACTTTTTTTCAAAGATGTAATGTTTTCTCCAATTTTAAGTTTCTTGGATACTAAGTTATGGACATCTATAATTAGCATTTGACCTGCTGAACATTTCGACATGCATAATCAGTACCAAATCTTCTACTTTGAGGTTACAAAATAATGTTTTATGTATTGTTGATAAAAAAAATTCAACTTTTTTTCAAAGGTGTAATGTTTTCTCCAATTTTAAGTGGCTTGAATAACAAGTTGTGTAAATTTATCAATAGCTCTTGACCTGCTGAAGATTTTGACATGCATCATTAGTTCCAAATATTCTACTTTGAGGTTACAAAATAATGTTTTATGTATTGTTGATAAAAAAAAAATTCAACTTTTTTTCAAAGGTGTAATGTTTTCTCCAATTTTAAGTGGCTTGGATACCAAGTTATGGACATTTATCAATAGCTCTTGACCTGCTAGAGATTTTGACATGCATCATTAGTTCCAAATCTTCTACTTTGAGGTTACAAAATAATGTTTTATGTATTGTTGATAAAAAAAAATTCAACTTTTTTTCAAAGGTGTAATGTTTTCTCCAATTTTAAGTGGCTTGAATAACAAGTTGTGTAAATTTATCAACAGCTCTTGACCTGCTGAAGATTTCGACATGCATCATTAGTTCCAAATATTCTACTTTGAGGTTACAAAATAATGTTTTATGTATTGTTGATAAAAAAAAATTCTACTTTTTTTCAAAGGTGTAATGTTTTCTCCAATTTTAAGTGGCTTGAATAACAAGTTGTGTAAATTTATCAACAGCACTTGACCTGCTGAAGATTTTGACATGCATCATTAGTTCCAAATATTCTACTTTGAGGTTACAAAATAATGTTTTATGTATTGTTGATAAAAAAAAATTCAACTTTTTTTCAAAGGTGTAATGTTTTCTCCAATTTTAAGTGGCTTGGATACCAAGTTATAAACATTTATAAATAGAACTTGACCTGTTGAACATTTCGACATGCATCATCAGTACCAAATCTTCTACTTTGAGGTTACAAAATAATGTTTTATGTATTGTTGATAAAAAAAATTCAACTTTTTTTCAAAGGTGTAATGTTTTCTCCAATTTTAAGTGACTTGAATAACAAGTTGTGTAAATTTATCAACAGCACTTGACCTGCTGAAGATTTTGACATGCATCATTAGTTCCAAATCTTCTACTTTGAGGTTACAAAATAATGTTTTATGTATTGTTGATAAAAAAAATTCAACTTTTTTTCAAAGGTGTAATGTTTTCTCCAATTTTAAGTTTCTTGGATACTAAGTTATGGACATCTATAATTAGCTCTTGACCTGCTGAACATTTCGACATGCATAATTAGTACCAAATCTTCTACTTTGAGGTTACAAAATAATGTTTTATGTATTGTTGATAAAAAAAATTCAACTTTTTTTCAAAGATGTAATGTTTTCTCCAATTTTAAGTTTCTTGGATACTAAGTTATGGACATCTATAATTAGCATTTGACCTGCTGAACATTTCGACATGCATAATCAGTACCAAATCTTCTACTTTGAGGTTACAAAATAATGTTTTATGTATTGTTGATAAAAAAAATTCAACTTTTTTTCAAAGGTGTAATGTTTTCTCCAATTTTAAGTGGCTTGAATAACAAGTTGTGTAAATTTATCAATAGCTCTTGACCTGCTGAAGATTTTGACATGCATCATTAGTTCCAAATATTCTACTTTGAGGTTACAAAATAATGTTTTATGTATTGTTGATAAAAAAAAAATTCAACTTTTTTTCAAAGGTGTAATGTTTTCTCCAATTTTAAGTGGCTTGGATACCAAGTTATGGACATTTATCAATAGCTCTTGACCTGCTAGAGATTTTGACATGCATCATTAGTTCCAAATCTTCTACTTTGAGGTTACAAAATAATGTTTTATGTATTGTTGATAAAAAAAAATTCAACTTTTTTTCAAAGGTGTAATGTTTTCTCCAATTTTAAGTGGCTTGAATAACAAGTTGTGTAAATTTATCAACAGCTCTTGACCTGCTGAAGATTTCGACATGCATCATTAGTTCCAAATATTCTACTTTGAGGTTACAAAATAATGTTTTATGTATTGTTGATAAAAAAAAATTCTACTTTTTTTCAAAGGTGTAATGTTTTCTCCAATTTTAAGTGGCTTGAATAACAAGTTGTGTAAATTTATCAATAGCTCTTGACCTGCTGAAGATTTTGACATGCATCATTAGTTCCAAATATTCTACTTTGAGGTTACAAAATAATGTTTTATGTATTGTTGATAAAAAAAAATTCAACTTTTTTTCAAAGGTGTAATGTTTTCTCCAATTTTAAGTGGCTTGGATACCAAGTTATAAACATTTATAAATAGAACTTGACCTGTTGAACATTTCGACATGCATCATCAGTACCAAATCTTCTACTTTGAGGTTACAAAATAATGTTTTATGTATTGTTGATAAAAAAAATTCAACTTTTTTTCAAAGGTGTAATGTTTTCTCCAATTTTAAGTGACTTGAATAACAAGTTGTGTAAATTTATCAACAGCACTTGACCTGCTGAAGATTTCGACATGCATCATTAGTTCCAAATCTTCTACTTTGAGGTTACAAAATAATGTTTTATGTATTGTTGATAAAAAAAATTCAACTTTTTTTCAAAGGTGTAATGTTTTCTCCAATTTTAAGTGGCTTGGATACCAAGTTATAAACATTTATAAATAGAACTTGACCTGTTGAACATTTCGACATGCATCATGAGTACCAAATCTTCTACTTTGAGGTTACAAAATAATGTTTTATGTATTGTTGATAAAAAAAATTCAACTTTTTTTCAAAGGTGTAATGTTTTCTCCAATTTTAAGTGACTTGAATAACAAGTTGTGTAAATTTATCAACAGCACTTGACCTGCTGAAGATTTCGACATGCATCATTAGTTCCAAATCTTCTACTTTGAGGTTACAAAATAATGTTTTATGTATTGTTGATAAAAAAAAATTCAACTTTTTTTCAAAGGTGTAATGTTTTCTCCAATTTTAAGTGGCTTGGATACCAAGTTATAAACATTTATAAATAGAACTTGACCTGTTGAACATTTCGACATGCATCATGAGTACCAAATCTTCTACTTTGAGGTTACAAAATAATGTTTTATGTATTGTTGATAAAAAAAATTCAACTTTTTTTCAAAGGTGTAATGTTTTCTCCAATTTTAAGTGGCTTGGATACCAAGTTATAAACATTTATAAATAGAACTTGACCTGTTGAACATTTCGACATGCATCATGAGTACCAAATCTTCTACTTTGAGGTTACAAAATAATGTTTTATGTATTGTTGATAAAAAAAATTCAACTTTTTTTCAAAGGTGTAATGTTTTCTCCAATTTTAAGTGACTTGAATAACAAGTTGTGTAAATTTATCAACAGCACTTGACCTGCTGAAGATTTCGACATGCATCATTAGTTCCAAATCTTCTACTTTGAGGTTACAAAATAATGTTTTATGTATTGTTGATAAAAAAAATTCAACTTTTTTTCAAAGGTGTAATGTTTTCTCCAATTTTAAGTTTCTTGGATACTAAGTTATGGACATCTATAATTAGCTCTTGACCTGCTGAACATTTCGACATGCATAATTAGTACCAAATCTTCTACTTTGAGGTTACAAAATAATGTTTTATGTATTGTTGATAAAAAAAATTCAACTTTTTTTCAAAGGTGTAATGTTTTCTCCAATTTTAAGTTTCTTGGATACTAAGTTATGGACATCTATAATTAGCATTTGACCTGCTGAACATTTCGACATGCATAATCAGTACCAAATCTTCTACTTTGAGGTTACAAAATAATGTTTTATGTATTGTTGATAAAAAAAATTCAACTTTTTTTCAAAGGTGTAATGTTTTCTCCAATTTTAAGTGGCTTGAATAACAAGTTGTGTAAATTTATCAATAGCTCTTGACCTGCTGAAGATTTTGACATGCATCATTAGTTCCAAATCTTCTACTTTGAGGTTACAAAATAATGTTTTATGTATTGTTGATAAAAAAAATTCAACTTTTTTTCAAAGGTGTAATGTTTTCTCCAATTTTAAGTTTCTTGGATACTAAGTTATGGACATCTATAATTAGCTCTTGACCTGCTGAACATTTCGACATGCATAATTAGTACCAAATCTTCTACTTTGAGGTTACAAAATAATGTTTTATGTATTGTTGATAAAAAAAATTCAACTTTTTTTCAAAGATGTAATGTTTTCTCCAATTTTAAGTTTCTTGGATACTAAGTTATGGACATCTATAATTAGCATTTGACCTGCTGAACATTTCGACATGCATAATCAGTACCAAATCTTCTACTTTGAGGTTACAAAATAATGTTTTATGTATTGTTGATAAAAAAAATTCAACTTTTTTTCAAAGGTGTAATGTTTTCTCCAATTTTAAGTGGCTTGAATAACAAGTTGTGTAAATTTATCAATAGCTCTTGACCTGCTGAAGATTTTGACATGCATCATTAGTTCCAAATATTCTACTTTGAGGTTACAAAATAATGTTTTATGTATTGTTGATAAAAAAAAAATTCAACTTTTTTTCAAAGGTGTAATGTTTTCTCCAATTTTAAGTGGCTTGGATACCAAGTTATGGACATTTATCAATAGCTCTTGACCTGCTAGAGATTTTGACATGCATCATTAGTTCCAAATCTTCTACTTTGAGGTTACAAAATAATGTTTTATGTATTGTTGATAAAAAAAAATTCAACTTTTTTTCAAAGGTGTAATGTTTTCTCCAATTTTAAGTGGCTTGAATAACAAGTTGTGTAAATTTATCAACAGCTCTTGACCTGCTGAAGATTTCGACATGCATCATTAGTTCCAAATATTCTACTTTGAGGTTACAAAATAATGTTTTATGTATTGTTGATAAAAAAAAATTCTACTTTTTTTCAAAGGTGTAATGTTTTCTCCAATTTTAAGTGGCTTGAATAACAAGTTGTGTAAATTTATCAATAGCTCTTGACCTGCTGAAGATTTTGACATGCATCATTAGTTCCAAATATTCTACTTTGAGGTTACAAAATAATGTTTTATGTATTGTTGATAAAAAAAAATTCAACTTTTTTTCAAAGGTGTAATGTTTTCTCCAATTTTAAGTGGCTTGGATACCAAGTTATAAACATTTATAAACTAGTAATGAAGCCGATCACGCTTCATGGGAATATTCACACAATCCTATAGAACTCTCTATGTACTGTTCAGAAAATATTGAAAGATCTTCTCTCAATAAAATGTAAAACTTAAACTAAACATTTTAGTGTATTATCAACAAAGTAAAAAATGCCTTAAAAACACGTTTTACAAAGAAAATCATGGTTCCAGTGTCGCAAAAAATACAATACTTAAAATTATAAATAAAAAAATACGACTTTTGAAGAAAGCCATTAACTCTCTGTTGTAGATCAGACTTAAACATAGGTTACAGTCTTGGATAGTTTTGCAACTTCCGCTTCGCTCCAGTTGCTACTCCGCAGTCAGTCTCTTATGTAGATCAGACTTCAAAATAGGTTACAGTAGGTTACAGTCTTCGATAGTTTTGCAACTTGTGTGCTCCGTTTCGTTCAACTGTTTATAGATTACAGTAGGCTCTTGTATAGGTTACAGGTGTAAAATAATGATCTCAGTAGTCTGAGAAAATAAAAAAAATCAGTTGAAAAACACGAACAAAAACATTAAGACGTGTTTCATTAAAAATTAAAAATAAAACAACAGGTGTGTTGAACTCAGATCTTATAGATTACAGTAGGTTTATAAATTACAGGTGTGTTGAACTTCAATATCAATATTTATTTTTAAATACTTTTAAGGTCATAGATGCAACCAAATTATCTAGATCGATCTGGATTTTTAAAAACGGGTAAAATTTTCACGCCTTCACTTCGCTTCGCTCCGTTCAGGTCGTAAAAATTTGTGAGCTTCGCTCAACCTAGTTTAGATTTATAGGTTACAGGTGTGTTGAACTCCACTCCGTTTCACTCCGTTTCGTTCAACTGTTTATAGATTACAGTAGGTTTATAGGTTACAGGTGTGTTGAACTTCACTCCGTTTCACTCCGTTTCGTTCAACTGTTTATAGATTACAGTAGGTTTATAGGTTACAGGTGTGTTGAACTCCACTCCGTTTCACTCCGTTTCGTTCAACTGTTTATAGATTACAGTAGGTTTAAAGGTTACAGGTGTGTTGAACTCCACTCCGTTTCACTCCGTTTCGTTCAACTGTTTATAGATTACAGTAGGTTTATAAATTACAGGTGTGTTGAACTTCACTCCGTTTCACTTCGTTTCGTTCAACTGTTTATAGATTACAGTAGGTTTATAGGTTACAGGTGTGTTGAACTCCACTCCGTTTCACTCCGTTTCGTTCAACTGTTTATAGATTACAGTAGGTTTATAGGTTACAGGTGTGTTGAACTCCACTCCGTTTCGTTCAACTGTTTATAGATTACAGTAGGTTTATAGGTTACAGGTGTGTTGAACTCCACTTCGTTTCACTCCGTTTCGTTCAACTGTTTATGGATTACAGTAGAATTATAGGTTACAGGTGTGTTGAACTCCACTCCGTTTCACTCCGTTTCGTTCAACTGTTTATAGATTACAGAAGGTTTATAGGTTACAGGTGTAAAATATAATCTCAGTAGTCTGAGAAAATAAAAAAAATCAGTTGAAAAACACGAACAAAAACATTAAGACGTGTTTCATTAAAAATTAAAAATAAAACAACAGGTGTGTTGAACTCAGATCTTATAGATTACAGTAGGTTTATAAATTACAGGTGTGTTGAACTTCAATATCAATATTTATTTTTAAATACTTTTAAGGTCATAGATGCAACCAAATTATCTAGATCGATCTGGATTTTTAAAAACGGGTAAAATTTTCACGCCTTCACTTCGCTTCGCTCCGTTCAGGTCGTAAAAATTTGTGAGCTTCGCTCAACCTAGTTTAGATTTATAGGTTACAGGTGTGTTGAACTCCACTCCGTTTCACTCCGTTTCGTTCAACTGTCTATAGATTACAGTAGGTTTATAGGTTACAGGTGTGATGAACTTCACTCCGTTTCACTCCGTTTCGTTCAACTGTTTATAGATTACAGTAGGTTTAAAGGTTACAGGTGTGTTGAACTCCACTCCGTTTCACTCCGTTTCGTTCAACTGTTTATAGATTACAGTAGGTTTATAGGTTACAGGTGTGTTGAACTTCACTCCGTTTCACTCCGTTTCGTTCAACTGTTTATGGATTACAGTAGGTATATAGGTTACAGGTGTGTTGAACTCCACTCCGTTTCACTCCGTTTCGTTCAACTGTTTATAGATTACAGAAGGTTTATAGGTTACAGGTGTAAAATATAATCTCAGTAGTCTGAGAAAATAAAAAAAATCAGTTGAAAAACACGAACAAAAACATTAAGACGTGTTTCATTAAAAATTAAAAATAAAACAACAGGTGTGTTGAACTCAGATCTTATAGATTACAGTAGGTTTATAAATTACAGGTGTGTTGAACTTCAATATCAATATTTATTTTTAAATACTTTTAAAGTCATAGATGCAACCAAATTATCTAGATCGATCTGGATTTTTAAAAACGGGTAAAATTTTCACGCCTTCACTTCGCTTCGCTCCGTTCAGGTCGTAAAAATTTGTGAGCTTCGCTCAACCTAGTTTAGATTTATAGGTTACAGGTGTGTTGAACTCCACTCCGTTTCACTCCGTTTCGTTCAACTGTTTATAGATTACAGTAGGTTTATAGGTTACAGGTGTGATGAACTTCACTCCGTTTCACTCCGTTTCGTTCAACTGTTTATAGATTACAGTAGGTTTATAGGTTACAGGTGTGTTGAACTCCACTCCGTTTCAGTCCGTTTCGTTCAACTGTTTATAGATTACAGTAGGTTTAAAGGTTACAGGTGTGTTGAACTCCACTCCGTTTCACTCCGTTTCGTTCAACTGTTTATAGATTACAGTAGGTTTATAAATTACAGGTGTGTTGAACTTCACTCCGTTTCACTTCGTTTCGTTCAACTGTTTATAGATTACAGTAGGTTTATAGGTTACAGGTGTGTTGAACTCCACTCCGTTTCACTCCGTTTCGTTCAACTAATTATAGATTACAGTAGGTTTATAGGTTACAGGTGTGTTGAACTCCACTCCGTTTCACTCCGTTTCGTTCAACTGTTTATAGATTACAGAAGGTTTATAGGTTACAGGTGTAAAATATAATCTCAGTAGTCTGAGAAAATAAAAAAAATCAGTTGAAAAACACGAACAAAAACATTAAGACGTGTTTCATTAAAAATTAAAAATAAAACAACAGGTGTGTTGAACTCAGATCTTATAGATTACAGTAGGTTTATAAATTACAGGTGTGTTGAACTTCAATATCAATATTTATTTTTAAATACTTTTAAAGTCATAGATGCAACCAAATTATCTAGATCGATCTGGATTTTTAAAAACGGGTAAAATTTTCACGCCTTCACTTCGCTTCGCTTCGTTCAGGTCGTAAAAATTTGTGAGCTTCGCTCAACCTAGTTTAGATTTATAGGTTACAGGTGTGATGAACTCCACTCCGTTTCACTCCGTTTCGTTCAACTGTTTATAGATTACAGTAGGTTTATAGGTTACAGGTGTGTTGAACTCCACTCCGTTTCACTCCGTTTCGTTCAACTGTTTCTAGATTACAGAAGGTTTATAGGTTACAGATCGTACTGAATTTTTTTAAACTGGGTAAAATTTTCACGCCTTCACTTCGCTTCGCTCCGTTCAGGACGTAAAAATTTGTGAGCTTCGCTCAACCTAGTTTAGATTTATAGGTTACAGGTGTGTTGAACTCCACTCCGTTTCACTCCGTTTCGTTCAACTGTTTATAAGTTACAGTAGGTTTATAGGTTACAGGTGTGTTGAACTCCACTCCGTTTCACTCCGTTTCGTTCAACTGTTTATAGATTACAGTTGGTTTATAGGTTACAGGTGTGTTGAACTCCACTCCGTTTCACTCCGTTTCGTTCAACTGTTTATAGATTACAGTAGGTTTATAGGTTACAGATCGTACTGGATTTCCAAATGTATCGACCAAGAATCCAAAATTAACCATGTTTACAACTCAGAACCAAAAGTATGTAAAATTTTAATTATTTTTGAAACTTGGAGCCAAGATCCAGTAAAGTTTGGATCATGGCTGAAACTTAAAACCAAGATCCAGTAAACTCACAATCATGCCTGCACCAAATTACCAAGATCCAGTAAAGTTTTATGAATGTCTGAAACTTAAAACCAAGATCCAGTAAAGTTTTAATCATGTCTGAAACTTAAAACCAAGATCCAGTAAAGTTTTAAGAATGTCTGAAACTTAAAACCAAGATTCAGTAAAGTTTTAAGCATGTCTGAAACTTAAAACCAAGATCCAGTAAAGTTTTAAGCATGTCTGAAACTTAAAATCAAGATCCAGTAAATTTTTAACCATGTCTGAAACTTAAAATCTAGATCCAGTAAAGTTATAAGCATATCTGAAACTTAAAATCAAGATCCAGTAAAGTTTTAAGCATGTCTGAAACTTAAAATCAAGATCCAGTAAAGTTTTAAGCATGTCTGAAACTTAAAATCAAGATCCAGTAAAGTTTTAAGCATGTTCGAAACTTAAAACCAAGATCCAGTAAAGTTTTAATCATGTTTGAAACTTAAAACCAAGATCCAGTAAAGTTTAAAGCATGTCTGAAACTTAAAATCAAGATCCAGTAAAGTTTTAATCATGTCTGAAACTTAAAACCAAGATCCAGTAAAGTTTTAAGCATGTCTGAAACTTAAAACCAAGATCCAGTAAAGTTTAAAGCATGTCTGAAACTTAAAACCAAGATCCAGTAAAGTTTAAAGCATGTCTGAAACTTAAAACCAAGATCCAGTAAAGTTTTAATCATGTCTGAAACTTAAAACCAAGATCCAGTAAAGTTTTAAGCATGTTTGAAACTTAAAACCAAGATCCAGTAAAGTTTTAATCATGTCTGAAACTTAAAATCAAGATCCAGTAAAGTTTTAATCATGTCTGAAACTTAAAACCAAGATCCAGTAAAGTTTTAAGCATGTCTGAAACTTAAAACCAAGATCCAGTAAAGTTTTAAGCATGTCTGAAACTTAAAACCAAGATCCAGTAAACTCACAATCATGCCTGCACCAAATTACCAAGATCCAGTAAAGTTTTAAGAATGTCTGAAACTTAAAACCAAGATCCAGTAAAGTTTTAATCATGTCTGAAACTTAAAACCAAGATCCAGTAAAGTTTTAAGAATGTCTGAAACTTAAAACCAAGATTCAGTAAAGTTTTAAGCATGTCTGAAACTTAAAACCAAGATCCAGTAAAGTTTAAAGCATGTCTGAAACTTAAAACCAAGATCCAGTAAAGTTTTAATCATGTCTGAAACTTAAAACCAAGATCCAGTAAAGTTTTAAGCATGTTTGAAACTTAAAACCAAGATCCAGTCAAGTTTTAAGCATGTCTGAAACTTAAAACCAAGATCCAGTAAACTCACAATCATGCCTGCACCAAATTACCAAGATCCAGTAAAGTTTTAAGAATGTCTGAAACTTAAAACCAAGATCCAGTAAAGTTTTAATCATGTCTGAAACTTAAAACCAAGATCCAGTCAAGTTTTAAGCATGTCTGAAACTTAAAACCAAGATTCAGTAAAGTTTTAAGCATGTCTGAAACTTAAAACCAAGATCCAGTAAAGTTTAAAGCATGTCTGAAACTTAAAACCAAGATCCAGTAAAGTTTTAATCATGTCTGAAACTTAAAACCAAGATCCAGTAAAGTTTTAAGCATGTTTGAAACTTAAAACCAAGATCCAGTAAAGTTTGGATCATGGCTGAAACTTAAAACCAAGATCCAGTAAACTCACAATCATGCCTGCACCAAATTACCAAGATCCAGTAAAGTTTTAAGAATGTCTGAAACTTAAAACCAAGATCCAGTAAAGTTTTAATCATGTCTGAAACTTAAAACCAAGATCCAGTAAAGTTTTAAGAATGTCTGAAACTTAAAACCAAGATTCAGTAAAGTTTTAAGCATGTCTGAAACTTAAAACCAAGATACAGTAAAGTTTTAAGCATGTCTGAAACTTAAAACCAAGATCCAGTAAAGTTTAAAGCATGTCTGAAACTTAAAACCAAGATCCAGTAAAGTTTAAAGCATGTCTGAAACTTAAAACCAAGATCCAGTAAAGTTTTAATCATGTCTGAAACTTAAAACCAAGATCCAGTAAAGTTTTAAGCATGTTTGAAACTTAAAACCAAGATCCAGTAAAGTTTTAATCATGTCTGAAACTTAAAATCAAGATCCAGTAAAGTTTTAAGCATGTCCGAAACTTAAAACCAAGATCCAGTAAAGTTTTAAGCATGTCTATAACTAAAAACCAAGATCCAGTAAAGTTTTAAGCATGTCTATAACTTAAAACCAAGATCCAGTAAAGTTTTAAGCATGTCTGAATCTTAAAACCAAGATCCAGTAAAGTTTTAAGCATGTCTGAAACTTAAAACCAAGATCCAGTAAAGTTTTAATCATGTGTGAAACTTAAAACCAAGATCCAATAAAGTTTTAAGCATGTCTGAAACTTAAAACCAAGATCCAGTAAAGTTTAAATCATGTCTGAAACTTAAAACCAAGATCCAGTCAAGTTTTAAGCATGTCTGAAACTTAAAATCAAGATCCAGTAAAGTTTTATGAATGTCTGAAACTTAAAATCAAGATCCAGTAAAGTTTTAATCATGTCTGAAACTTAAAACCAAGATCCAGTAAAGTTTTAAGCATGTCTATAACTAAAAACCAAGATCCAGTAAAGTTTTAAGCATGTCTATAACTTAAAACCAAGATCCAGTAAAGTTTTAAGCATGTCTATAACTAAAAACCAAGATCCAGTAAAGTTTTAAGCATGTCTATAACTTAAAACCAAGATCCAGTAAAGTTTTAAGCATGTCTGAATCTTAAAACCAAGATCCAGTAAAGTTTTAAGCATGTCTGAAACTTAAAACCAAGATCCAGTAAAGTTTTAATCATGTGTGAAACTTAAAACCAAGATCCAGTAAAGTTTTAAGCATGTCTGAAAATTAAAACCAAGATCCAGTAAAGTTTAAATCATGTCTGAAACTTAAAACCAAGATCCAGTCAAGTTTTAAGCATGTCTGAAACTTAAAATCAAGATCCAGTAAAGTTTTAATCATGTCTGAAACTTAAAATCAAGATCCAGTAAAGTTTTAATCATGTCTGAAACTTAAAACCAAGATCCAGTCAAGTTTTAAGCATGTCTGAAACTTAAAACCAAGATCCAGTAAAGTTTAAAGCATGTCTGAAACTTAAAACCAAGATCCAGTAAAGTTTAAAGCATGTCTGAAACTTAAAACCAAGATCCAGTAAAGTTTAAAGCATGTCTGAAACTTAAAACCAAGATCCAGTAAAGTTTTAATCATGTCTGAAACTTAAAACCAAGATCCAGTAAAGTTTTAAGCATGTTTGAAACTTAAAACCAAGATCCAGTAAAGTTTTAATCATGTCTGAAACTTAAAATCAAGATCCAGTAAAGTTTTAAGCATGTCCGAAACTTAAAACCAAGATCCAGTAAAGTTTTAAGCATGTCTATAACTAAAAACCAAGATCCAGTAAAGTTTTAAGCATGTCTATAACTTAAAACCAAGATCCAGTAAAGTTTTAAGCATGTCTGAATCTTAAAACCAAGATCCAGTAAAGTTTTAAGCATGTCTGAAACTTAAAACCAAGATCCAGTAAAGTTTTAAGCATGTCTGAAACTTAAAACCAAGATCCAGTAAAGTTTTAAGCATGTCTGAAACTTAAAATCAAGATCCAATAAAGTTTTAAGCATGTCTTAACTTAAAACCAAGATCCAGTAAAGTTTTAAGCATGTCTGAAACTTAAAACCAAGATCCAGTAAAGTTTTAAGCATGTCTGAAACTTAAAATCAAGATCCAGTAAAGTTTTAAGCATGTCTGAAACTTAAAATCAAGATCCAGTAAAGTTTGAGAAAAAGTACAAGTGGGCTTTGACAATTTCAATTTGAATTTTTTTTATAATTAAGAAATAAGAAAAAGATCTAAGTAGGCTTTGACAATTACAATTTCAATCAATTTTATAATTAAGATAAGAAAAAGTTCGTAGTGAACTTTGAAAATTTGTTGAAAGTGAAAAATCATTGTGGAAAATTAATTCAATCATTTAACAAGTATTTAACAAACTTTCACAGACATTGTGAAAGTAAAATTGAAATTGTGCTGTCGTTGGAAATAAGATCCAGTAAGTATAAGCCTGTTTGAAACAAAAACAAAATAATCGAGTAGGAAAAAAATTAAGAATTAAACAAAAAAAAAAATATTTTCATTATGATACAAATAAAGTTTGTATTTAATAACATAGATACAGTATGCTGAATCTTGTAAAGGAACTTGCTAGTTCCAACATTTTTTCACATACATTTAACTTAATGCATACTGTCACAACCATTTTATTAATATCACACTAATACCAACAAATATTTCCGTTGTAAACAAAAAATAAATATGTTATGTAATAATCGGTTAAACTTTTCCCATACAAATATGTTTATGCATCTTGTGCCTCACTGGAAGCATCTTATGACTCCAAAAACAATACAGTTCTTGCGGTAGCCTTTATCTATCAGAAGCAAAAAACCGGAAGTCTTAATATTAAGTTTGAAGCGAGTTATCGCACCGATTAACTAACTAACTAACAGAATGCCCTTTTTTGCGAGTTTTTGGAACTGGAACTGCCAAATGAAAAATTGTTTTCACCATTAGATAGGTATTTCGAGGCACAAACTTTTACATATCAGGTATTTGGGTTGATTTCGTAAGCCTGAAGCAGAAAGTTAAAAAAACTGATTTTCCGAAAAACCAAAAACAATATATTCACAAAAATTGAAAATTTTGTGTGAATATGATAGAACTTGACCTGTTGAACATTTCGACATGCATCATCAGTACCAAATCTTCTACTTTGAGGTTACAAAATAATGTTTTATGTATTGTTGATAAAAAAAATTCAACTTTTTTTCAAAGGTGTAATGTTTTCTCCAATTTTAAGTGACTTGAATAACAAGTTGTGTAAATTTATCAACAGCACTTGACCTGCTGAAGATTTCGACATGCATCATTAGTTCCAAATCTTCTACTTTGAGGTTACAAAATAATGTTTTATGTATTGTTGATAAAAAAAATTCAACTTTTTTTCAAAGGTGTAATGTTTTCTCCAATTTTAAGTGGCTTGGATACCAAGTTATAAACATTTATAAATAGAACTTGACCTGTTGAACATTTCGACATGCATCATGAGTACCAAATCTTCTACTTTGAGGTTACAAAATAATGTTTTATGTATTGTTGATAAAAAAAATTCAACTTTTTTTCAAAGGTGTAATGTTTTCTCCAATTTTAAGTGACTTGAATAACAAGTTGTGTAAATTTATCAACAGCACTTGACCTGCTGAAGATTTCGACATGCATCATTAGTTCCAAATCTTCTACTTTGAGGTTACAAAATAATGTTTTATGTATTGTTGATAAAAAAAAATTCAACTTTTTTTCAAAGGTGTAATGTTTTCTCCAATTTTAAGTGGCTTGGATACCAAGTTATAAACATTTATAAATAGAACTTGACCTGTTGAACATTTCGACATGCATCATGAGTACCAAATCTTCTACTTTGAGGTTACAAAATAATGTTTTATGTATTGTTGATAAAAAAAATTCAACTTTTTTTCAAAGGTGTAATGTTTTCTCCAATTTTAAGTGGCTTGGATACCAAGTTATAAACATTTATAAATAGAACTTGACCTGTTGAACATTTCGACATGCATCATGAGTACCAAATCTTCTACTTTGAGGTTACAAAATAATGTTTTATGTATTGTTGATAAAAAAAATTCAACTTTTTTTCAAAGGTGTAATGTTTTCTCCAATTTTAAGTGACTTGAATAACAAGTTGTGTAAATTTATCAACAGCACTTGACCTGCTGAAGATTTCGACATGCATCATTAGTTCCAAATCTTCTACTTTGAGGTTACAAAATAATGTTTTATGTATTGTTGATAAAAAAAATTCAACTTTTTTTCAAAGGTGTAATGTTTTCTCCAATTTTAAGTTTCTTGGATACTAAGTTATGGACATCTATAATTAGCTCTTGACCTGCTGAACATTTCGACATGCATAATTAGTACCAAATCTTCTACTTTGAGGTTACAAAATAATGTTTTATGTATTGTTGATAAAAAAAATTCAACTTTTTTTCAAAGGTGTAATGTTTTCTCCAATTTTAAGTTTCTTGGATACTAAGTTATGGACATCTATAATTAGCATTTGACCTGCTGAACATTTCGACATGCATAATCAGTACCAAATCTTCTACTTTGAGGTTACAAAATAATGTTTTATGTATTGTTGATAAAAAAAATTCAACTTTTTTTCAAAGGTGTAATGTTTTCTCCAATTTTAAGTGGCTTGAATAACAAGTTGTGTAAATTTATCAATAGCTCTTGACCTGCTGAAGATTTTGACATGCATCATTAGTTCCAAATATTCTACTTTGAGGTTACAAAATAATGTTTTATGTATTGTTGATAAAAAAAAATTCAACTTTTTTTCAAAGGTGTAATGTTTTCTCCAATTTTAAGTGGCTTGGATACCAAGTAATGGACATCTATAAATAGCATTTGACCTGTTAAACATTTCGGCTTGCGTCATCAGTACCAAATCTTCTACTTTGAGGTTACAAAATTATGTTTTATGTATTGTTGATAAAAAAAATTCAACTTTTTTTCAAAGGTGTAATGTTTTCTCCAATTTTAAGTGGCTTGGATACCAAGTTATGGACATTTATCAATAGCTCTTGACCTGCTAGAGATTTTGACATGCATCATTAGTTCCAAATCTTCTACTTTGAGGTTACAAAATAATGTTTTATGTATTGTTGATAAAAAAAAATTCAACTTTTTTTAAAGGTGTAATGTTTTCTCCAATTTTAAATGGCTTGGATACAAAGTTATGGACATTTATAAATAGCTCTTGACCTGCTGAACATTTCGACATGCATCATGAGTACCAAATCTTCTACTTTGAGGTTACAAAATAATGTTTTATGTATTGTTGATAAAAAAAATTCAACTTTTTTTCAAAGGTGTAATGTTTTCTCCAATTTTAAGTGGCTTTGATACCAAGTTATGGACATTTATCAATAGCTCTTGACCTGCTAGAGATTTTGACATGCATCATTAGTTCCAAATCTTCTACTTTGAGGTTACAAAATAATGTTTTATGTATTGTTGATAAAAAAAAATTCAACTTTTTTTAAAGGTGTAATGTTTTCTCCAATTTTAAATGGCTTGGATACAAAGTTATGGACATTTATAAATAGCTCTTGACCTGCTGAACATTTCGACATGCATCATCAGTACCAAATCTTCTACTTTGAGGTTACAAAATAATGTTTTATGTATTGTTGATAAAAAAAATTCAACTTTTTTTCAAAGGTGTAATGTTTTCTCCAATTTTAAGTGGCTTGGATACCAAGTTGTAGACATTTATCAATAGCACTTGACTTGCTGAACATTTCGACATGCGTCATCAGTACCAAATCTTCTACTTTGAAGTTACAATATAATGTTTTATGTATTGTTGATAAAAAAAAAATTCAACTTTTTTTCAAAGGTGTAATGTTTTCTCCAATTTTAAGTGGCTTGGATACCAAGTTATGGACATTTATAAATAACTCTTGACCTGTTGAACATTTCGACATGCATCATCAGTACCAAATCTTCTACTTTGAGGTTACAAAATAATGTTTTATGTATTGTTGATAAAAAAAAATTCTACTTTTTTTCAAAGGTGTAATGTTTTCTCCAATTTTAAGTGGCTTGAATAACAAGTTGTGTAAATTTATCAACAGCTCTTGACCTGCTGAAGATTTCGACATGCATCATCAGTACCAAATCTTCTACTTTGAGGTTACAAAATAATGTTTTATGTATTGTTGATAAAAAAAAATTCTACTTTTTTTCAAAGGTGTAATGTTTTCTCCAATTTTAAGTGGCTTGAATAACAAGTTGTGTAAATTTATCAACAGCTCTTGACCTGCTGAAGATTTCGACATGCATCATTAGTTCCAAATATTCTACTTTGAGGTTACAAAATAATGTTTTATGTATTGTTGATAAAAAAAAATTCTACTTTTTTTCAAAGGTGTAATGTTTTCTCCAATTTTAAGTGGCTTGAATAACAAGTTGTGTAAATTTATCAACAGCTCTTGACCTGCTGAAGATTTTGACATGCATCATTAGTTCCAAATATTCTACTTTGAGGTTACAAAATAATGTTTTATGTATTGTTGATAAAAAAAATTCAACTTTTTTTCAAAGGTGTAATGTTTTCTCCAATTTTAAATTTCTTGGATACTAAGTTATGGACATCTTTCAATAGCACTTGACCTGTTGAACATTTCGACATGCATCATCAGTACCAAATCTTCTACTTTGAGGTTACAAAATAATGTTTTATGTATTGTTGATAAAAAAAAATTCAACTTTTTTTCAAAGGTGTAATGTTTTCTCCAATTTTAAGTGGCTTGGATACCAAGTTATGGACATTTATAAATAGAACTTGACCTGTTGAACATTTCGACATGCATCATGAGTACCAAATCTTCTACTTTGAGGTTACAAAATATTGTTTTATGTATTGTTGATAAAAAAAAATTCAACTTTTTTTCAAAGGTGTAATGTTTTCTCCAATTTTAAGTTTCTTGGATACTAAGTTATGGACATCTTTCAATAGCACTTGACCTGTTGAACATTTCGACATGCATCATCAGTACCAAATCTTCTACTTTGAGGTTACAAAATAATGTTTTATGTATTGTTGATAAAAAAAATTCAACTTTTTTTCAAAGGTGTAATGTTTTCTCCAATTTTAAGTGACTTGAATAACAAGTTGTGTAAATTTATCAACAGCTCTTGACCTGCTGAAGATTTTGACATGCATCATTAGTTCCAAATCTTCTACTTTGAGGTTACAAAATAATGTTTTATGTATTGTTGATAAAAAAAATTCAACTTTTTTTCAAAGGTGTAATGTTTTCTCCAATTTTAAGTTTCTTGGATACTAAGTTATGGACATCTATAATTAGCTCTTGACCTGCTGAACATTTCGACATGCATAATTAGTACCAAATCTTCTACTTTGAGGTTACAAAATAATGTTTTATGTATTGTTGATAAAAAAAATTCAACTTTTTTTCAAAGGTGTAATGTTTTCTCCAATTTTAAGTTTCTTGGATACTAAGTTATGGACATCTATAATTAGCATTTGACCTGCTGAACATTTCGACATGCATAATCAGTACCAAATCTTCTACTTTGAGGTTACAAAATAATGTTTTATGTATTGTTGATAAAAAAAATTCAACTTTTTTTCAAAGGTGTAATGTTTTCTCCAATTTTAAGTGGCTTGAATAACAAGTTGTGTAAATTTATCAACAGCTCTTGACCTGCTGAAGATTTTGACATGCATCATTAGTTCCAAATCTTCTACTTTGAGGTTACAAAATAATGTTTTATGTATTGTTGATAAAAAAAAAATTCAACTTTTTTTCAAAGGTGTAATGTTTTCTCCAATTTTAAGTGGCTTGGATACCAAGTAATGGACATCTATAAATAGCATTTGACCTGTTAAACATTTCGGCTTGCGTCATCATTACCAAATCTTCTACTTTGAGGTTACAAAATTATGTTTTATGTATTGTTGATAAAAAAAATTCAACTTTTTTTCAAAGGTGTAATGTTTTCTCCAATTTTAAGTGGCTTGGATACCAAGTTATGGACATTTATCAATAGCTCTTGACCTGCTGAACATTTCGACATGCATCATCAGTACCAAATCTTCTACTTTGAGGTTACAAAATAATGTTTTATGTATTGTTGATAAAAAAAATTCAACTTTTTTTCAAAGGTGTAATGTTTTCTCCAATTTTAAGTGGCTTGGATACCAAGTTGTAGACATTTATCAATAGCACTTGACCTGCTGAACATTTCGACAAGCATCATCAGTACCAAATCTTCTACTTTGAGGTTACAAAATAATGTTTTATGTATTGTTGATAAAAAAAAATTCAACTTTTTTTCAAAGGTGTAATGTTTTCTTCAATTTTAAGTGGCTTGGATACCAAGCTGTGGATATCTTTAATTAGCATTTAACCTGCTGAACATTTCGACATGCATAGTCAGTACCAAATCTTCTACTTTGAGGTTACAAAATAATGTTTTATGTATTGTTGATAAAAAAAATTCTACTTTTTTTCAAAGGTGTAATGTTTTCTTTAATTTTAAGTGGCTTGGATACTAAGTTATGGACATCTTTCAATAGCACTTGACCTGTTGAACATTTCGACATGCATCATCAGTACCAAATTTTCTACTTTGAGGTTACAATATAATGTTTTATGTATTGTTGATAAAAAAAATTCAACTTTTTTTCAAAGGTGTAATGTTTTCTCCAATTTTAAGTGGCTTGAATAACAAGTTGTGTAAATTTGTCATCAGCTCTTGACCTGCTAAAGATTTCGACATGCATCAATAGTTCCAAATCTTCTACTTTGAGGTTACAAAATAATGTTTTATGTATTGTTGATAAAAAAAAATTCAACTTTTTTTCAAAGGTGTAATGTTTTCTCCAATTTTAAGTGGCTTGGATACCAAGTTATGGACATTTATCAATAGCTCTTGACCTGTTGAACATTTCGACATGCATCATCAGTACCAAATTTTCTTCTTTGAGGTTACAAAATAATGTTTTATGTATTGTTGATAAAAAAAAATTCAACTTTTTTTTAAAGGTGTAATGTTTTCTTTAATTTTAAGTGGCTTTGATACAAAGTTATGGACATTTATAAATAGCTCTTGACCTGTTGAACATTTCGACATGCATCATCAGTACCAAATCTTCTACTTTGAGGTTACAAAATAATGTTTTATGTATTGTTGATAAAAAAAATTCAATTTTTTTTCAAAGGTGTAATGTTTTCTCCAATTTTAAGTTTCTTCGATACTAAGTTATGGACATCCATTAATAGCACTTGACCTGCTGAACATTTCGACATGCATCATCAATACCAAATCTTCTACTTTGAGGTTACAAAATAATGTTTTATGTATTGTTGATAAAAAAAATTAAACTTTTTTTCAAAGGTGTAATGTTTTCTCCAATTTTAAGTTGCTTGAATACCAAGATATGGACATCTTTCAATAGCACTTGACCTGCTGAACATTTCGACATGCATCATCAGTACCAAATCTTCTACTTTGAGGTTACAAAATAATGTTTTATGTATTGTTGATAAAAAAAATTCAACTTTTTTTCAAAGGTGTAATGTTTTCTCCAATTTTAAGTGGCTTGGATACCAAGTTATGGACATCTATAATTAGCATTTGACCTGCTGAACATTTCGACATGCATAATCAGTACCAAATCTTCTAATTTGAGGTTACAAAATAATGTTTTATGTATTGTTAATAAAAAAAAAATCAACGTTTTTTTAAATGTGTAATGTTTTCTCCAATTTTAAGTGGCTTGGATACCAAGTTCATCAACAAAATAATGTTTTATGTATTGTTGATAAAAAAAATTTAACTTTTTTTCAAAGGTGTAATGTTTTCTTTAATTTTAAGTGGCTTGGATACCAAGTTATGGACATCTTTAAATAGCATTTGACCTGTTGAACATTTCGACATGCATCATGAGTACCAAATCTTCTACTTTTAGGTTACAAAATAATGTTTTATGTATTGTTGATAAAAAAAATTCAACTTTTTTTCAAAGGTGTAATGTTTTCTCCAATTTTAAGTTGCTTGAATACCAAGATATGGACATCTTTCAATAGCACTTGACCTGCTGAACATTTCGACATGCATCATGAGTACCAAATCTTCTACTTTGAGGTTACAAAATAATGTTTTATGTATTGTTGATAAAAAAAAATTCAACTTTTTTTCAAAGGTGTAATGTTTTCTCCAAATTTAAGTTTCTTGGATACTAAGTTATGGATATCTTTAAATAGCTCTTGACCTGCTGAAGATTTTGACATGCATCATTAGTTTCAAATCTTCTACTTTGAGGTTACAAAATTATGTTTTATGTATTGTTGATAAAAAAAATTCAACTTTTTTTCAAAGGTGTAATGTTTTCTCCAACTTTAAGTGGCTTGGATACCAAGTAATGGACATTTATCAATAGCTCTTGAACTGCTGAACATTTCGACATGCATCATCAATACCAAATCTTCTACTTTGAGGTTACAAAATAATGTTTTATGTATTGTTAATAAAAAAAAATCAACGTTTTTTTAAATGTGTAATGTTTTCTCCAATTTTAAGTGGCTTGGATACCAAGTTCATCAACAAAATAATGTTTTATGTATTGTTGATAAAAAAAATTCAACTTTTTTTCAAAGGTGTAATGTTTTCTCCAATTTTAAGTGGCTTGGATACCAAGTTATGGACATCTTTAAATAGCATTTGACCTGTTGAACATTTCGACATGCATCATGAGTACCAAATCTTCTACTTTGAGGTTACAAAATAATGTTTTATGTATTGTTGATAAAAAAAATTCAATTTTTTTTCAAAGGTGTAATGTTTTCTCCAATTTTAAGTGGCTTGGATACCAAGTTGTAGACATTTATCAATAGCTCTTGACCTGTTGAACATTCCGACATGCATCATCAGTACCAAATCTTCTACTTTGAGGTTACAAAATAATGTTTTATGTATTGTTGATAAAAAAAATTCAACTTTTTTTCAAAGGTGTAATGTTTTCTCCAATTTTAAGTGGCTTGGATACCAAGTTGTGGACATCTTTCAATAGCTCTTGACCTGTTGAACATTTCGACATGCATCATCAGTACCAAATCTTCTACTTTGAGGTTACAAAATAATGTTTTATGTATTGTTGATAAAAAAAAATTCAACTGTTTTTCAAAGGTGTAATGTTTTCTCCAATTTTAATTAGTTTTGATGCCAACTTATGGACATTTATCAATAGATCTTGACCTGTTGAGCATTTCAAAATGCATCATTAGTACCAAATCTTCTACTTTGAGGTTACAAAATAATGTTTTATATATTGTTGATAAAAAAAATTCAACTTTTTTTCAAAGGTGTAATGTTTTCTCCAATTTTGAGTGGCTTCGATACTAAATTATGGACATCTTTAAATAGCTCTTGACCTGCTGAACATTTCGACGTGCATCATCAGTACCAAATCTTCTACTTTGAGGTTACAAAATAATGTTTTATGTATTGTTGATAAAAAAAATTCTACTTTTTTTCAAAGGTGTAATGTTTTCTTTAATTTTAAGTGGCTTGGATACTAAGTTATGGACATCTTTCAATAGCACTTGACCTGTTGAACATTTCGACATGCATCATCAGTACCAAATTTTCTACTTTGAGGTTACAATATAATGTTTTATGTATTGTTGATAAAAAAAATTCAACTTTTTTTCAAAGGTGTAATGTTTTCTCCAATTTTAAGTGGCTTGAATAACAAGTTGTGTAAATTTGTCATCAGCTCTTGACCTGCTAAAGATTTCGACATGCATCAATAGTTCCAAATCTTCTACTTTGAGGTTACAAAATAATGTTTTATGTATTGTTGATAAAAAAAAATTCAACTTTTTTTCAAAGGTGTAATGTTTTCTCCAATTTTAAGTGGCTTGGATACCAAGTTATGGACATTTATCAATAGCTCTTGACCTGTTGAACATTTCGACATGCATCATCAGTACCAAATTTTCTTCTTTGAGGTTACAAAATAATGTTTTATGTATTGTTGATAAAAAAAAATTCAACTTTTTTTTAAAGGTGTAATGTTTTCTTTAATTTTAAGTGGCTTTGATACAAAGTTATGGACATTTATAAATAGCTCTTGACCTGTTGAACATTTCGACATGCATCATCAGTACCAAATCTTCTACTTTGAGGTTACAAAATAATGTTTTATGTATTGTTGATAAAAAAAATTCAATTTTTTTTCAAAGGTGTAATGTTTTCTCCAATTTTAAGTTTCTTCGATACTAAGTTATGGACATCCATTAATAGCACTTGACCTGCTGAACATTTCGACATGCATCATCAATACCAAATCTTCTACTTTGAGGTTACAAAATAATGTTTTATGTATTGTTGATAAAAAAAATTAAACTTTTTTTCAAAGGTGTAATGTTTTCTCCAATTTTAAGTTGCTTGAATACCAAGATATGGACATCTTTCAATAGCACTTGACCTGCTGAACATTTCGACATGCATCATCAGTACCAAATCTTCTACTTTGAGGTTACAAAATAATGTTTTATGTATTGTTGATAAAAAAAATTCAACTTTTTTTCAAAGGTGTAATGTTTTCTCCAATTTTAAGTGGCTTGGATACCAAGTTATGGACATCTATAATTAGCATTTGACCTGCTGAACATTTCGACATGCATAATCAGTACCAAATCTTCTAATTTGAGGTTACAAAATAATGTTTTATGTATTGTTAATAAAAAAAAAATCAACGTTTTTTTAAATGTGTAATGTTTTCTCCAATTTTAAGTGGCTTGGATACCAAGTTCATCAACAAAATAATGTTTTATGTATTGTTGATAAAAAAAATTTAACTTTTTTTCAAAGGTGTAATGTTTTCTTTAATTTTAAGTGGCTTGGATACCAAGTTATGGACATCTTTAAATAGCATTTGACCTGTTGAACATTTCGACATGCATCATGAGTACCAAATCTTCTACTTTTAGGTTACAAAATAATGTTTTATGTATTGTTGATAAAAAAAATTCAACTTTTTTTCAAAGGTGTAATGTTTTCTCCAATTTTAAGTTGCTTGAATACCAAGATATGGACATCTTTCAATAGCACTTGACCTGCTGAACATTTCGACATGCATCATGAGTACCAAATCTTCTACTTTGAGGTTACAAAATAATGTTTTATGTATTGTTGATAAAAAAAAATTCAACTTTTTTTCAAAGGTGTAATGTTTTCTCCAATTTTAAGTGGCTTGAATACCAAGTTGTAGACATTTATCAATAGCTCTTGACCTGCTGAACATTTCGACATGCATCATGAGTACCAAATCTTCTACTTTGAGGTTACAAAATAATGTTTTATGTATTGTTGATAAAAAAAAATTCAACTTTTTTTCAAAGGTGTAATGTTTTCTCCAAATTTAAGTTTCTTGGATACTAAGTTATGGATATCTTTAAATAGCTCTTGACCTGCTGAAGATTTTGACATGCATCATTAGTTTCAAATCTTCTACTTTGAGGTTACAAAATTATGTTTTATGTATTGTTGATAAAAAAAATTCAACTTTTTTTCAAAGGTGTAATGTTTTCTCCAACTTTAAGTGGCTTGGATACCAAGTTATGGACATTTATCAATAGCTCTTGAACTGCTGAACATTTCGACATGCATCATCAATACCAAATCTTCTACTTTGAGGTTACAAAATAATGTTTTATGTATTGTTAATAAAAAAAAATCAACGTTTTTTTAAATGTGTAATGTTTTCTCCAATTTTAAGTGGCTTGGATACCAAGTTCATCAACAAAATAATGTTTTATGTATTGTTGATAAAAAAAATTCAACTTTTTTTCAAAGGTGTAATGTTTTCTCCAATTTTAAGTGGCTTGGATACCAAGTTATGGACATCTTTAAATAGCATTTGACCTGTTGAACATTTCGACATGCATCATGAGTACCAAATCTTCTACTTTGAGGTTACAAAATAATGTTTTATGTATTGTTGATAAAAAAAATTCAATTTTTTTTCAAAGGTGTAATGTTTTCTCCAATTTTAAGTGGCTTGGATACCAAGTTGTAGACATTTATCAATAGCTCTTGACCTGTTGAACATTCCGACATGCATCATCAGTACCAAATCTTCTACTTTGAGGTTACAAAATAATGTTTTATGTATTGTTGATAAAAAAAATTCAACTTTTTTTCAAAGGTGTAATGTTTTCTCCAATTTTAAGTGGCTTGGATACCAAGTTGTGGACATCTTTCAATAGCTCTTGACCTGTTGAGCATTTCGAAATGCATCATCAGTACCAAATCTTCTACTTTGAGGTTACAAAATAATGTTTTATGTATTGTTGATAAAAAAAAATTCAACTGTTTTTCAAAGGTGTAATGTTTTCTCCAATTTTAATTAGTTTTGATGCCAACTTATGGACATTTATCAATAGATCTTGACCTGTTGAGCATTTCGAAATGCATCATTAGTACCAAATCTTCTACTTTGAGGTTACAAAATAATGTTTTATATATTGTTGATAAAAAAAATTCAACTTTTTTTCAAAGGTGTAATGTTTTCTCCAATTTTGAGTGGCTTCGATACTAAATTATGGACATCTTTAAATAGCTCTTGACCTGCTGAACATTTCGACGTGCATCATCAGTACCAAATCTTCTACTTTGAGGTTACAAAATAATGTTTTATGTATTGTTGATAAAGAAAATATTCAACTTTTTTTCAAAGGTGTAATGTTTTCTCCAATTTTAAGTGGCTTGAATACCAAGATATGGACATCTATCAATAGCACTTGACCTGCTGAACATTTCGACGTGCATCATGAGTACCAAATCTTCTACTTTGAGGTTACAAAATAATGTTTTATGTATTGTTGATAAAAAAAATTCAACTTTTTTCAAAGGTGTAATGTTTTCTCCAATTTTAAGTGGCTTGGATACCAAGTTGTAGACATTTATCAATAGCACTTGACTTGCTGAACATTTCGACATGCATCATCAGTACCAAATCCTCTACTTTGAGGTTACAAAATAATGTTTTATGTATTGTTGATAAAAAAAAATTCTACTTTTTTTCAAAGGTGTAATATTTTCTCCAATTTTAAGTGGCTTGAATAACAAGTTGTGTAAATTTATCAACAGCTCTTGACCTGCTGAAGATTTCGACATGCATCATTAGTTCCAAATATTCTACTTTGAGGTTACAAAATAATGTTTTATGTATTGTTGATAAAAAAAAATTCTACTTTTTTTCAAAGGTGTAATGTTTTCTCCAATTTTAAGTGGCTTGAATAACAAGTTGTGTAAATTTATCAACAGCTCTTGACCTGCTGAAGATTTCGACATGCATCATTAGTTCCAAATATTCTACTTTGAGGTTACAAAATAATGCTTTATGTATTGTTGACAAAAAAAAATTCTACTTTTTTTCAAAGGTGTAATGTTTTCTCCAATTTTAAGTTTCTTGGATACTAAGTTATGGACATCTATAATTAGCATTTGACCTGCTGAACATTTCGACATGCATAATCAGTACCAAATCTTCTACTTTGAGGTTACAAAATAATGTTTTATGTATTGTTGATAAAAAAAATTCAACTTTTTTCAAAGGTGTAATATTTTCTCCAATTTTAAGTAGTTTGGATACCAAGTTGTAGACATTTATCAATAGCTCTTGACTTGCTGAACATTTCGACATGCGTCATCAGTACCAAATCTTCTACTTTGAGGTTACAAAATAATGTTTTATGTACTGTTGATAAAAAAAAATTAAACTTTTTTTCAAAGGTGTAATGTTTTCTCCAATTTTAAGTGGCTTGGATACCAAGTTATGGACATTTATAAATAGAACTTGACCTGTTGAACATTTTGACATGCATCATCAGTGCCAAATCTTCTCCTTTGAGGTTACAAGATAATGTTTTATGTATTGTTGATAAAAAAAATTCAACTTTTTTTCAAAGGTGTAATGTTTTCTCCAATTTTAAGTTGCTTGAATACAAAGATATGGACATCTGTTGATAGCACTTGACCTGCTGAACATTTCGACTTGCATCATGAGTACCAAATCTTTTACTTTGAGGTTACAAAATAATGTTTTATGTATTGTTGATAAAAAAAATTCAACTTTTTTCAAAGGTGTAATGTTTTCTCCAATTTTAAGTGGCTTGGATACCAAGTTGTAGACATTTATCAATAGCTCTTGACCTGCTGAACATTTCGACATGCATCATCAGTACCAAATTATCTTTTTTGAGGTTTAAAAATAATGTTTTATGTATTGTTGATAAAAAAAAAATTCAACTTTATTTCAAAGGTGTAATGTTTTCTCCAATTTTAAGTTTCTTGGACACTTAGTTATGGACATCTTTTAAAAGCACTTGATCTGCTCAACATTTTGACATGCGTCATCAGTACCAAATCTTCTACTTTGAGGTTACAATATAATGTTTTATGTATTGTTGATAAAAAAAAATTCAACTGTTTTTCAAAGGTGTAATGTTTTCTCCAATTTTAATTAGTTTTGATGCCAACTTATGGACATTTATCAATAGATCTTGACCTGTTGAGCATTTCGAAATGCATCATCAGTACCAAATCTTCTACTTTGAGGTTACAAAATAATGTTTTATGTATTGTTGATAAAAAAAAATTCAACTGTTTTTCAAAGGTGTAATGTTTTCTCCAATTTTGAGTGGCTTCGATACTAAATTATGGACATCTTTAAATAGCTCTTGACCTGCTGAACATTTCGACGTGCATCATCAGTACCAAATCTTCTACTTTGAGGTTACAAAATAATGTTTTATGTATTGTTGATAAAGAAAATATTCAACTTTTTTTCAAAGGTGTAATGTTTTCTCCAATTTTAAGTGGCTTGAATACCAAGATATGGACATCTATCAATAGCACTTGACCTGCTGAACATTTCGACGTGCATCATGAGTACCAAATCTTCTACTTTGAGGTTACAAAATAATGTTTTATGTATTGTTGATAAAAAAAATTCAACTTTTTTCAAAGGTGTAATGTTTTCTCCAATTTTAAGTGGCTTGGATACCAAGTTGTAGACATTTATCAATAGCACTTGACTTGCTGAACATTTCGACATGCATCATCAGTACCAAATCCTCTACTTTGAGGTTAAAAAATAATGTTTTATGTATTGTTGATAAAAAAAAATTCAACTTTTTTTTCAAAGGTGTAATGTTTTCTCCAATTTTAAGCGGCTTGAATAACAAGTTGTGTAAATTTATCAACAGCTCTTGACCTGCTGAAGATTTCGACATGCATCATCGGTACCAAATCTTCTACTTTGAGGTTACAAAATAATGTTTTATGTATTGTTGATAAAAAAAAATTCTACTTTTTTTCAAAGGTGTAATATTTTCTCCAATTTTAAGTGGCTTGAATAACAAGTTGTGTAAATTTATCAACAGCTCTTGACCTGCTGAAGATTTCGACATGCATCATTAGTTCCAAATATTCTACTTTGAGGTTACAAAATAATGTTTTATGTATTGTTGATAAAAAAAAATTCTACTTTTTTTCAAAGGTGTAATGTTTTCTCCAATTTTAAGTGGCTTGAATAACAAGTTGTGTAAATTTATCAACAGCTCTTGACCTGCTGAAGATTTCGACATGCATCATTAGTTCCAAATATTCTACTTTGAGGTTACAAAATAATGCTTTATGTATTGTTGACAAAAAAAAATTCTACTTTTTTTCAAAGGTGTAATGTTTTCTCCAATTTTAAGTTTCTTGGATACTAAGTTATGGACATCTATAATTAGCATTTGACCTGCTGAACATTTCGACATGCATAATTAGTACCAAATCTTCTACTTTGAGGTTACAAAATAATGTTTTATGTATTGTTGATAAAAAAAATTCAACTTTTTTCAAAGGTGTAATATTTTCTCCAATTTTAAGTAGTTTGGATACCAAGTTGTAGACATTTATCAATAGCTCTTGACTTGCTGAACATTTCGACATGCGTCATCAGTACCAAATCTTCTACTTTGAGGTTACAAAATAATGTTTTATGTATTGTTGATAAAAAAAAATTCAACTTTTTTTCAAAGGTGTAATGTTTTCTCCAATTTTAAGTGGCTTGGATACCAAGTTATGGACATTTATAAATAGAACTTGACCTGTTGAACATTTTGACATGCATCATCAGTGCCAAATCTTCTCCTTTGAGGTTACAAGATAATGTTTTATGTATTGTTGATAAAAAAAATTCAACTTTTTTTCAAAGGTGTAATGTTTTCTCCAATTTTAGGTTTCTTGGATACTAAGTTATGGATATCTTTAAATAGCTCTTGACCTGCTGAAGATTTTGACATGCATCATTAGTTCCAAATCTTCTACTTTGAGGTTACAAAATTATGTTTTATGTATTGTTGATAAAAAAAATTCAACTTTTTTTCAAAGGTGTAATGTTTTCTCCAATTTTAAGTGGCTTGGATACCAAGTTATGGACATTTATCAATAGCTCTTGAACTGCTGAACATTTCGACATGCATCATCAGTACCAAATCTTCTACTTTGAGGTTACAAAATAATGTTTTATGTATTGTTAATAAAAAAAAATCAACGTTTTTTTAAATGTGTAATGTTTTCTCCAATTTTAAGTGGCTTGGATACCAAGTTCATCAACAAAATAATGTTTTATGTATTGTTGATAAAAAAAATTCAACTTTTTTTCAAAGGTATAATGTTTTCTTTAATTTTAAGTGGCTTGGATACCAAGTTATGGACATCTTTAAATAGCATTTGACCTGTTGAACATTTCGACATGCATCATGAGTACCAAATCTTCTACTTTGAGGTTACAAAATAATGTTTTATGTATTGTTGATAAAAAAAATTCAACTTTTTTTCAAAGGTGTAATGTTTTCTCCAATTTTAAGTTGCTTGAATACCAAGATATGGACATCTTTCAATAGCACTTGACCTGCTGAACATTTCGACATGCATCATGAGTACCAAATCTTCTACTTTGAGGTTACAAAATAATGTTTTATGTATTGTTGATAAAAAAAATTCAATTTTTTTTCAAAGGTGTAATGTTTTCTCCAATTTTAAGTGGCTTGGATACCAAGTTGTAGACATTTATCAATAGCTCTTGACCTGCTGAACATTTCGACATGCATCATGAGTACCAAATCTTCTACTTTGAGGTTACAAAATAATGTTTTATGTATTGTTGATAAAAAAAATTCAATTTTTTTTCAAAGGTGTAATGTTTTCTCCAATTTTAAGTGGCTTGGATACCAAGTTGTAGACATTTATCAATAGCTCTTGACCTGCTGAACATTTCGACATGCATCATCAGTACCAAATCTTCTACTTTGAGGTTACAATATAATGTTTTAAGTATTGTTGATAAAAAAATTTCAACTTTTTTTCAAAGGTGGAATGTTTTCTCCAATTTTAAGTTGCTTGAATACCAAGATATGGACATCTTTCAATAGCACTTGACCTGCTGAACATTTCAACATGCATCATGATACCAAATCTTCTACTTTGAGGTTACCAAATAATGTTTTATGTATTGTTGATAAAAAAAAAAATCAACTTTTTTTCAAAGGTGTAATGTTTTCTTTAATTTTAAGTGGCTTGGATACCAAGTTATGGACATCTTTAAATAGCATTTGACCTGCTGAACATTTCGACATCCATCATCAGTACCAAATCTTTTACTTTGAGGTTACAATATAATGTTTTATGTATTGTTGATAAAAAAAATTCAACTTTTTTTCAAAGGTGTAATGTTTTCTCCAATTTTAAGTGGCTTGGATACCAAGTTGTAGACATTTATCAATAGCTCTTGACCTGTTGAACATTTCGACATGCATCATCAGTACCAAATCTTCTACTTTGAGGTTACAATATAATGTTTTATGTATTGTTGATAAAAAAAATTCAACTTTTTTTCAAAGGTGTAATGTTTTCTTCAATTTTAAGTGGCTTGGATACCAAGTTGTGGACATCTATAATTAGCATTTGACCTGCTGAACATTTCGACATGCATAATCAGTACCAAATCTTCTCCTTTGAGGTTACAAGATAATGTTTTATGTATTGTTGATAAAAAAAAATTCAACTGTTTTTCAAAGGTGTAATGTTCTCTCCAATTTTAATTAGTTTTGATGCCAATTTATGGACATTAATCAATAGCTCTTGACCTGTTGAACATTCCGACATGCATCATCAGTACCAAATCTTCTACTTTGAGGTTACAAAATAATGTTTTATGTATTGTTGATAAAAAAAAAATCAACTGTTTTTCAAAGGTGTAATGTTTTCTCCAATTTTAAGTGGCTTGAATAACAAGTTGTGTAAATTTATCAACAGCTCTTGACCTGCTGAAGATTTTGACATGCATCATTAGTTCCAAATCTTCTACTTTGAGGTTACAAAATAATGTTTTATGTATTGTTGATAAAAAAAAATTCAACTTTTTTTCAAAGGTGAAATGTTTTCTCCAATTTTAAGTTGCTTGGATACCAAGTTGTGGACATTTATCAATAGCTCTTGACCTGTTGAACATTTCGACATGCATCATCAGTACCAAATCTTCTACTTTGAGGTTACAAAATAATGTTTTATGTATTGTTGATAAAAAAAAATTCAACTTTTTTTCAAAGGTGAAATGTTTTCTCCAATTTTAAGTTTCTTCGATACTAAGTTATGGACATCCATTAATAGCACTTGACCTACTGAACATTCCGACGTGTATCATCAGTACCAAATCTTCTACTTTGAGGTTACAAAATAATGTTTTATATATTGTTGATAAAAAAAATTCAACTTTTTTTCAAAGGTGTAATGTTTTCTCCAATTTTGAGTGGCTTGGATACAAAATTATGGACATCTTTAAATAGCTCTTGACCTGTTGAAGATTTCGACATGCATCATCAGTACCAAATCTTCTCCTTTGAGGTTACAAGATAATGTTTTATGTATTGTTGATAAAAAAAATTCAACTTTTTTTCAAAGGTGTAATGTTTTCTCCAATTTTAATTAGTTTAGATGCCAATTAATGGACATTTATCAATAGCTCTTGACCTGTTGAACATTCCGACGTGTATCATCAGTACCAAATCTTCTACTTTGAGGTTACAAAATAATGTTTTATATATTGTTGATAAAAAAAATTCAACTTTTTTTCAAAGGTGTAATGTTTTCTCCAATTTTAAGTTGCTTGGATACCAAGTTGTGGACATTTATCAATAGCTCTTGACCTGTTGAACATTTTGACATGCATCATCAGTACCAAATCTTCTACTTTGAGGTTACAAAATAATGTTTTATGTATTGTTGATAAAAAAAATTCAACTTTTTTTCAAAGGTGTAATGTTTTCTCCAATTTTAATTAGTTTTGATGCCAACTTATGGACATTTATCAATAGATCTTGACCTGTTGAGCATTTCGAAATGCATCATTAGTACCAAATCTTCTATTTTGAGGTTACAAAATAATGTTTTATATATTGTTGATAAAAAAAATTCAACTTTTTTTCAAAGGTGTAATGTTTTCTCCAATTTTAAGTGGCTTGGATACCAAGTTGTAGACATTTATCAATAGCTCTTGACCTGCTGAACATTTCGACATGCATCATCAGTACCAAATCTTCTACTTTGAGGTTACAATATAATGTTTTAAGTATTGTTGATAAAAAAATTTCAACTTTTTTTCAAAGGTGGAATGTTTTCTCCAATTTTAAGTTGCTTGAATACCAAGATATGGACATCTTTCAATAGCACTTGACCTGCTGAACATTTCAACATGCATCATGATACCAAATCTTCTACTTTGAGGTTACCAAATAATGTTTTATGTATTGTTGATAAAAAAAAAAATCAACTTTTTTTCAAAGGTGTAATGTTTTCTTTAATTTTAAGTGGCTTGGATACCAAGTTATGGACATCTTTAAATAGCATTTGACCTGCTGAACATTTCGACATCCATCATCAGTACCAAATCTTTTACTTTGAGGTTACAATATAATGTTTTATGTATTGTTGATAAAAAAAATTCAACTTTTTTTCAAAGGTGTAATGTTTTCTCCAATTTTAAGTGGCTTGGATACCAAGTTGTAGACATTTATCAATAGCTCTTGACCTGTTGAACATTTCGACATGCATCATCAGTACCAAATCTTCTACTTTGAGGTTACAATATAATGTTTTATGTATTGTTGATAAAAAAAATTCAACTTTTTTTCAAAGGTGTAATGTTTTCTTCAATTTTAAGTGGCTTGGATACCAAGTTGTGGACATCTATAATTAGCATTTGACCTGCTGAACATTTCGACATGCATAATCAGTACCAAATCTTCTCCTTTGAGGTTACAAGATAATGTTTTATGTATTGTTGATAAAAAAAAATTCAACTGTTTTTCAAAGGTGTAATGTTCTCTCCAATTTTAATTAGTTTTGATGCCAATTTATGGACATTAATCAATAGCTCTTGACCTGTTGAACATTCCGACATGCATCATCAGTACCAAATCTTCTACTTTGAGGTTACAAAATAATGTTTTATGTATTGTTGATAAAAAAAAAATCAACTGTTTTTCAAAGGTGTAATGTTTTCTCCAATTTTAAGTGGCTTGAATAACAAGTTGTGTAAATTTATCAACAGCTCTTGACCTGCTGAAGATTTTGACATGCATCATTAGTTCCAAATCTTCTACTTTGAGGTTACAAAATAATGTTTTATGTATTGTTGATAAAAAAAAATTCAACTTTTTTTCAAAGGTGAAATGTTTTCTCCAATTTTAAGTTGCTTGGATACCAAGTTGTGGACATTTATCAATAGCTCTTGACCTGTTGAACATTTCGACATGCATCATCAGTACCAAATCTTCTACTTTGAGGTTACAAAATAATGTTTTATGTATTGTTGATAAAAAAAAATTCAACTTTTTTTCAAAGGTGAAATGTTTTCTCCAATTTTAAGTTTCTTCGATACTAAGTTATGGACATCCATTAATAGCACTTGACCTACTGAACATTCCGACGTGTATCATCAGTACCAAATCTTCTACTTTGAGGTTACAAAATAATGTTTTATATATTGTTGATAAAAAAAATTCAACTTTTTTTCAAAGGTGTAATGTTTTCTCCAATTTTGAGTGGCTTGGATACAAAATTATGGACATCTTTAAATAGCTCTTGACCTGTTGAAGATTTCGACATGCATCATCAGTACCAAATCTTCTCCTTTGAGGTTACAAGATAATGTTTTATGTATTGTTGATAAAAAAAATTCAACTTTTTTTCAAAGGTGTAATGTTTTCTCCAATTTTAATTAGTTTAGATGCCAATTAATGGACATTTATCAATAGCTCTTGACCTGTTGAACATTCCGACGTGTATCATCAGTACCAAATCTTCTACTTTGAGGTTACAAAATAATGTTTTATATATTGTTGATAAAAAAAATTCAACTTTTTTTCAAAGGTGTAATGTTTTCTCCAATTTTAAGTTGCTTGGATACCAAGTTGTGGACATTTATCAATAGCTCTTGACCTGTTGAACATTTTGACATGCATCATCAGTACCAAATCTTCTACTTTGAGGTTACAAAATAATGTTTTATGTATTGTTGATAAAAAAAATTCAACTTTTTTTCAAAGGTGTAATGTTTTCTCCAATTTTAATTAGTTTTGATGCCAACTTATGGACATTTATCAATAGATCTTGACCTGTTGAGCATTTCGAAATGCATCATTAGTACCAAATCTTCTATTTTGAGGTTACAAAATAATGTTTTATATATTGTTGATAAAAAAAATTCAACTTTTTTTCAAAGGTGTAATGTTTTCTCCAATTTTAAGTGGCTTGGATACAAAAATATGGACATCTATAAATAGTTCTTGACCTGTTAAAGATTTCGACATGCATCATCAGTACCAAATCTTCTCCTTTGAGGTTACAAGATAATGTTTTATGTATTGTTGATAAAAAAAATTCAACTTTTTTTCAAAGGTGTAATGTTTTCTCCAATTTTAATTAGTTTTGATGCCAACTTATGGACATTTATCAATAGCTCTTGACCTGCTGAACATTTCGACATGCATCATCAGTACTAAATTTTCTTTTTTGAGGTTTAAAAATAATGTTTTATGTATTGTTGATAAAAAAAAAATTCAACTTTATTTCAAAGGTGTAATGTTTTCTCCAATTTTAAGTTTCTTGGACAGTTAGTTATGGACATCTTTTTATAGCACTTGATCTGCTGAACATTTTGACATGCGTCATCAGTACCAAATCTTCTACTTTGAGGTTACAAAATAATGTTTTATGTATTGTTGATAAAAAAAAAATTCAATTTTTTTTCAAAGGTGTAATGTTTTCTCCAATTTTAAGTGGCTTGGATACCAAGTTATGGACATTTATAAATAGCTCTTGACCTGTTGAACATTTCGACTTGCATCATCAGTACCAAATCTTCTACTTTGAGGTTACAAAATAATGTTTTATGTATTGTTGATAAAAAAAAATTCAACTTTTTTTCAAAGGTGTAATGTTTTCTCCAATTTTAAGTGGCTTGGATACCAAGTTGTAGACATTTATCAATAGCTCTTGACTTGCTGAACATTTCGACATGCGTCATCAGTACCAAATCTTCTACTTTGAGGTTACAATATAATGTTTTATGTATTGTTGATAAAAAAAAAATTCAACTTTTTTTCAAAGGTGTAATGTTTTCTCCAATTTTAAGTGGCTTGGATACCTAGTTATGGACATTTATAAATAGCTCTTGACCTGTTGAACATTTCGACATGCATCATCAGTACCAAATCTTCTACTTTGAGGTTACAAAATAATGTTTTATGTATTGTTGATAAAAAAAAATTCTACTTTTTTTCAAAGGTGTAATGTTTTCTCCAATTTAAAGTGGCTTGAATAACAAGTTGTGTAAATTTATCAACAGCTCTTGACCTGCTGAAGATTTCGACATGCATCATCAGTACCAAATCTTCTACTTTGAGGTTACAAAATAATGTTTTATGTATTGTTGATAAAAAAAAATTCTACTTTTTTTCAAAGGTGTAATGTTTTCTCCAATTTTAAGTGGCTTGAATAACAAGTTGTGTAAATTTATCAACAGCTCTTGACCTTTTGAACATTTCGACATGCATCATTAGTTCCAAATATTCTACTTTGAGGTTACAAAATAATGTTTTATGTATTGTTGATAAAAAAAAATTCTACTTTTTTTCAAAGGTGTAATGTTTTCTCCAATTTTAAATTTCTTGGATACTAAGTTATGGACATCTTTCAATAGCACTTGACCTGTTGAACATTTCGACATGCATCATCAGTACCAAATCTTCTACTTTGAGGTTACAAAATAATGTTTTATGTATTGTTGATAAAAAAAAATTCAACTTTTTTTCAAAGGTGTAATGTTTTCTCCAATTTTAAGTTTCTTGGATACTAAGTTATGGACATCTTTCAATAGCACTTGACCTGTTGAACATTTCGACATGCATCATCAGTACCAAATCTTCTACTTTGAGGTTACAAAATAATGTTTTATGTATTGTTGATAAAAAAAAATTCAACTTTTTTTCAAAGGTGTAATGTTTTCTCCAATTTTAAGTTTCTTGGATACTAAGTTATGGACATCTTTCAATAGCACTTGACCTGTTGAACATTTCGACATGCATCATCAGTACCAAATCTTCTACTTTGAGGTTACAAAATAATGTTTTATGTATTGTTGATAAAAAAAATTCAACTTTTTTTCAAAGGTGTAATGTTTTCTCCAATTTTAAGTGACTTGAATAACAAGTTGTGTAAATTTATCAACAGCACTTGACCTGCTGAAGATTTCGACATGCATCATTAGTTCCAAATCTTCTACTTTGAGGTTACAAAATAATGTTTTATGTATTGTTGATAAAAAAAATTCAACTTTTTTTCAAAGGTGTAATGTTTTCTCCAATTTTAAGTTTCTTGGATACTAAGTTATGGACATCTATAATTAGCTCTTGACCTGCTGAACATTTCGACATGCATAATTAGTACCAAATCTTCTACTTTGAGGTTACAAAATAATGTTTTATGTATTGTTGATAAAAAAAATTCAACTTTTTTTCAAAGGTGTAATGTTTTCTCCAATTTTAAGTTTCTTGGATACTAAGTTATGGACATCTATAATTAGCATTTGACCTGCTGAACATTTCGACATGCATAATCAGTACCAAATCTTCTACTTTGAGGTTACAAAATAATGTTTTATGTATTGTTGATAAAAAAAATTCAACTTTTTTTCAAAGGTGTAATGTTTTCTCCAATTTTAAGTGGCTTGAATAACAAGTTGTGTAAATTTATCAATAGCTCTTGACCTGCTGAAGATTTTGACATGCATCATTAGTTCCAAATATTCTACTTTGAGGTTACAAAATAATGTTTTATGTATTGTTGATAAAAAAAAAAATTCAACTTTTTTTCAAAGGTGTAATGTTTTCTCCAATTTTAAGTGGCTTGGATACCAAGTAATGGACATCTATAAATAGCATTTGACCTGTTAAACATTTCGGCTTGCGTCATCAGTACCAAATCTTCTACTTTGAGGTTACAAAATTATGTTTTATGTATTGTTGATAAAAAAAATTCAACTTTTTTTCAAAGGTGTAATGTTTTCTCCAATTTTAAGTGGCTTGGATACCAAGTTATGGACATTTATCAATAGCTCTTGACCTGCTAGAGATTTTGACATGCATCATTAGTTCCAAATCTTCTACTTTGAGGTTACAAAATAATGTTTTATGTATTGTTGATAAAAAAAAATTCAACTTTTTTTAAAGGTGTAATGTTTTCTCCAATTTTAAATGGCTTGGATACTAAGTTATGGACATCTATAATTAGCTCTTGACCTGCTGAACATTTCGACATGCATAATTAGTACCAAATCTTCTACTTTGAGGTTACAAAATAATGTTTTATGTATTGTTGATAAAAAAAATTCAACTTTTTTTCAAAGGTGTAATGTTTTCTCCAATTTTAAGTTTCTTGGATACTAAGTTATGGACATCTATAATTAGCATTTGACCTGCTGAACATTTCGACATGCATAATCAGTACCAAATCTTCTACTTTGAGGTTACAAAATAATGTTTTATGTATTGTTGATAAAAAAAATTCAACTTTTTTTCAAAGGTGTAATGTTTTCTCCAATTTTAAGTGGCTTGAATAACAAGTTGTGTAAATTTATCAATAGCTCTTGACCTGCTGAAGATTTTGACATGCATCATTAGTTCCAAATATTCTACTTTGAGGTTACAAAATAATGTTTTATGTATTGTTGATAAAAAAAAAAATTCAACTTTTTTTCAAAGGTGTAATGTTTTCTCCAATTTTAAGTGGCTTGGATACCAAGTAATGGACATCTATAAATAGCATTTGACCTGTTAAACATTTCGGCTTGCGTCATCAGTACCAAATCTTCTACTTTGAGGTTACAAAATTATGTTTTATGTATTGTTGATAAAAAAAATTCAACTTTTTTTCAAAGGTGTAATGTTTTCTCCAATTTTAAGTGGCTTGGATACCAAGTTATGGACATTTATCAATAGCTCTTGACCTGCTAGAGATTTTGACATGCATCATTAGTTCCAAATCTTCTACTTTGAGGTTACAAAATAATGTTTTATGTATTGTTGATAAAAAAAAATTCAACTTTTTTTAAAGGTGTAATGTTTTCTCCAATTTTAAATGGCTTGGATACAAAGTTATGGACATTTATAAATAGCTCTTGACCTGCTGAACATTTCGACATGCATCATCAGTACCAAATCTTCTACTTTGAGGTTACAAAATAATGTTTTATGTATTGTTGATAAAAAAAAAATTCAACTTTTTTTCAAAGGTGTAATGTTTTCTCCAATTTTAAGTGGCTTGGATACCAAGTTATGGACATTTATAAATAGCTCTTGACCTGTTGAACATTTCGACATGCATCATCAGTACCAAATCTTCTACTTTGAGGTTACAAAATAATGTTTTATGTATTGTTGATAAAAAAAAATTCTACTTTTTTTCAAAGGTGTAATGTTTTCTCCAATTTTAAGTGGCTTGGATACCAAGTTATGGACATTTATCAATAGCTCTTGACCTGCTAGAGATTTTGACATGCATCATTAGTTCCAAATCTTCTACTTTGAGGTTACAAAATAATGTTTTATGTATTGTTGATAAAAAAAAATTCAACTTTTTTTAAAGGTGTAATGTTTTCTCCAATTTTAAATGGCTTGGATACAAAGTTATGGACATTTATAAATAGCTCTTGACCTGCTGAACATTTCGACATGCATCATCAGTACCAAATCTTCTACTTTGAGGTTACAAAATAATGTTTTATGTATTGTTGATAAAAAAAAAATTCAACTTTTTTTCAAAGGTGTAATGTTTTCTCCAATTTTAAGTGGCTTGAATAACAAGTTGTGTAAATTTATCAACAGCTCTTGACCTGCTGAAGATTTCGACATGCATCATCAGTACCAAATCTTCTACTTTGAGGTTACAAAATAATGTTATATGTATTGTTGATAAAAAAAAATTCTACTTTTTTTCAAAGGTGTAATGTTTTCTCCAATTTTAAGTGGCTTGAATAACAAGTTGTGTAAATTTATCAACAGCTTTTGACCTGCTGAAGATTTCGACATGCATCATTAGTTCCAAATATTCTACTTTGAGGTTACAAAATAATGTTTTATGTATTGTTGATAAAAAAAAATTCTACTTTTTTTCAAAGGTGTAATGTTTTCTCCAATTTTAAGTGGCTTGAATAACAAGTTGTGTAAATTTATCAACAGCTCTTGACCTGCTGAAGATTTTGACATGCATCATTAGTTCCAAATATTCTACTTTGAGGTTACAAAATAATGTTTTATGTATTGTTGATAAAAAAAAATTCAACTTTTTTTCAAAGGTGTAATGTTTTCTCCAATTTTAAATTTCTTGGATACTAAGTTATGGACATCTTTCAATAGCACTTGACCTGTTGAACATTTCGACATGCATCATCAGTACCAAATCTTCTACTTTGAGGTTACAAAATAATGTTTTATGTATTGTTGATAAAAAAAAATTCTACTTTTTTTCAAAGGTGTAATGTTTTCTCCAATTTTAAGTGACTTGAATAACAAGTTGTGTAAATTTATCAACAGCACTTGACCTGCTGAAGATTTCGACATGCATCATTAGTTCCAAATCTTCTACTTTGAGGTTACAAAATAATGTTTTATGTATTGTTGATAAAAAAAATTCAACTTTTTTTCAAAGGTGTAATGTTTTCTCCAATTTTAAGTTTCTTGGATACTAAGTTATGGACATCTATAATTAGCTCTTGACCTGCTGAACATTTCGACATGCATAATTGGTACCAAATCTTCTACTTTGAGGTTACAAAATAATGTTTTATGTATTGTTGATAAAAAAAATTCAACTTTTTTTCAAAGGTGTAATGTTTTCTCCAATTTTAAGTTTCTTGGATACTAAGTTATGGACATCTATAATTAGCATTTGACCTGCTGAACATTTCGACATGCATAATCAGTACCAAATCTTCTACTTTGAGGTTACAAAATAATGTTTTATGTATTGTTGATAAAAAAAATTCAACTTTTTTTCAAAGGTGTAATGTTTTCTCCAATTTTAAGTGGCTTGAATAACAAGTTGTGTAAATTTATCAATAGCTCTTGACCTGCTGAAGATTTTGACATGCATCATTAGTTCCAAATATTCTACTTTGAGGTTACAAAATAATGTTTTATGTATTGTTGATAAAAAAAAAATTCAACTTTTTTTCAAAGGTGTAATGTTTTCTCCAATTTTAAGTGGCTTGGATACCAAGTAATGGACATCTATAAATAGCATTTGACCTGTTAAACATTTCGGCTTGCGTCATCAGTACCAAATCTTCTACTTTGAGGTTACAAAATTATGTTTTATGTATTGTTGATAAAAAAAATTCAACTTTTTTTCAAAGGTGTAATGTTTTCTCCAATTTTAAGTGGCTTGGATACCAAGTTATGGACATTTATCAATAGCTCTTGACCTGCTAGAGATTTTGACATGCATCATTAGTTCCAAATCTTCTACTTTGAGGTTACAAAATAATGTTTTATGTATTGTTGATAAAAAAAAATTCAACTTTTTTTAAAGGTGTAATGTTTTCTCCAATTTTAAATGGCTTGGATACAAAGTTATGGACATTTATAAATAGCTCTTGACCTGCTGAACATTTCGACATGCATCATGAGTACCAAATCTTCTACTTTGAGGTTACAAAATAATGTTTTATGTATTGTTGATAAAAAAAATTCAACTTTTTTTCAAAGGTGTAATGTTTTCTCCAATTTTAAGTGGCTTGGATACCAAGTTATGGACATTTATCAATAGCTCTTGACCTGCTAGAGATTTTGACATGCATCATTAGTTCCAAATCTTCTACTTTGAGGTTACAAAATAATGTTTTATGTATTGTTGATAAAAAAAAATTCAACTTTTTTTAAAGGTGTAATGTTTTCTCCAATTTTAAATGGCTTGGATACAAAGTTATGGACATTTATAAATAGCTCTTGACCTGCTGAACATTTCGACATGCATCATCAGTACCAAATCTTCTACTTTGAGGTTACAAAATAATGTTTTATGTATTGTTGATAAAAAAAAATTCTACTTTTTTTCAAAGGTGTAATGTTTTCTCCAATTTTAAGTGGCTTGGATACCAAGTTATGGACATTTATAAATAGCTCTTGACCTGTTAAACATTTCGACATGCATCATCAGTACCAAATCTTCTACTTTGAGGTTACAAAATAATGTTTTATGTATTGTTGATAAAAAAAAATTCTACTTTTTTTCAAAGGTGTAATGTTTTCTCCAATTTTAAGTGGCTTGGATACCAAGTTGTAGACATTTATCAATAGCACTTGACTTGCTGAACATTTCGACATGCGTCATCAGTACCAAATCTTCTACTTTGAGGTTACAATATAATGTTTTATGTATTGTTGATAAAAAAAAAATTCAACTTTTTTTCAAAGGTGTAATGTTTTCTCCAATTTTAAGTGGCTTGGATACCAAGTTATGGACATTTATAAATAGCTCTTGACCTGTTGAACATTTCGACATGCATCATCAGTACCAAATCTTCTACTTTGAGGTTACAAAATAATGTTTTATGTATTGTTGATAAAAAAAAATTCTACTTTTTTTCAAAGGTGTAATGTTTTCTCCAATTTTAAGTGGCTTGAATAACAAGTTGTGTAAATTTATCAACAGCTCTTGACCTGCTGAAGATTTCGACATGCATCATCAGTACCAAATCTTCTACTTTGAGGTTACAAAATAATGTTTTATGTATTGTTGATAAAAAAAAATTCTACTTTTTTTCAAAGGTGTAATGTTTTCTCCAATTTTAAGTGGCTTGAATAACAAGTTGTGTAAATTTATCAACAGCTCTTGACCTGCTGAAGATTTCGACATGCATCATTAGTTCCAAATATTCTACTTTGAGGTTACAAAATAATGTTTTATGTATTGTTGATAAAAAAAAATTCTACTTTTTTTCAAAGGTGTAATGTTTTCTCCAATTTTAAGTGGCTTGAATAACAAGTTGTGTAAATTTATCAACAGCTCTTGACCTGCTGAAGATTTTGACATGCATCATTAGTTCCAAATATTCTACTTTGAGGTTACAAAATAATGTTTTATGTATTGTTGATAAAAAAAAATTCAACTTTTTTTCAAAGGTGTAATGTTTTCTCCAATTTTAAATTTCTTGGATACTAAGTTATGGACATCTTTCAATAGCACTTGACCTGTTGAACATTTCGACATGCATAATCAGTACCAAATCTTCTACTTTGAGGTTACAAAATAATGTTTTATGTATTGTTGATAAAAAAAAATTCAACTTTTTTTCAAAGGTGTAATGTTTTCTCCAATTTTAAATGGCTTGGATACCAAGTTATGGACATTTATAAATAGAACTTGACCTGTTGAACATTTCGACATGCATCATGAGTACCAAATCTTCTACTTTGAGGTTACAAAATATTGTTTTATGTATTGTTGATAAAAAAAAATTCAACTTTTTTTCAAAGGTGTAATGTTTTCTCCAATTTTAAGTTTCTTGGATACTAAGTTATGGACATCTTTCAATAGCACTTGACCTGTTGAACATTTCGACATGCATCATCAGTACCAAATCTTCTACTTTGAGGTTACAAAATAATGTTTTATGTATTGTTGATAAAAAAAATTCAACTTTTTTTCAAAGGTGTAATGTTTTCTCCAATTTTAAGTGACTTGAATAACAAGTTGTGTAAATTTATCAACAGCTCTTGACCTGCTGAAGATTTTGACATGCATCATTAGTTCCAAATCTTCTACTTTGAGGTTACAAAATAATGTTTTATGTATTGTTGATAAAAAAAATTCAACTTTTTTTCAAAGGTGTAATGTTTTCTCCAATTTTAAGTTTCTTGGATACTAAGTTATGGACATCTATAATTAGCTCTTGACCTGCTGAACATTTCGACATGCATAATTAGTACCAAATCTTCTACTTTGAGGTTACAAAATAATGTTTTATGTATTGTTGATAAAAAAAATTCAACTTTTTTTCAAAGGTGTAATGTTTTCTCCAATTTTAAGTTTCTTGGATACTAAGTTATGGACATCTATAATTAGCATTTGACCTGGTGAACATTTCGACATGCATAATCAGTACCAAATCTTCTACTTTGAGGTTACAAAATAATGTTTTATGTATTGTTGATAAAAAAATCAACTTTTTTTCAAAGGTGTAATGTTTTCTCCAATTTTAAGTGGCTTGAATAACAAGTTGTGTAAATTTATCAACAGCTCTTGACCTGCTGAAGATTTTGACATGCATCATTAGTTCCAAATCTTCTACTTTGAGGTTACAAAATAATGTTTTATGTATTGTTGATAAAAAAAAAATTCAACTTTTTTTCAAAGGTGTAATGTTTTCTCCAATTTTAAGTGGCTTGGATACCAAGTAATGGACATCTATAAATAGCATTTGACCTGTTAAACATTTCGGCTTGCGTCATCAGTACCAAATCTTCTACTTTGAGGTTACAAAATTATGTTTTATGTATTGTTGATAAAAAAAATTCAACTTTTTTTCAAAGGTGTAATGTTTTCTCCAATTTTAAGTGGCTTGGATACCAAGTTATGGACATTTATCAATAGCTCTTGACCTGCTAAAGATTTTGACATGCATCATTAGTTCCAAATCTTCTACTTTGAGGTTACAAAATAATGTTTTATGTATTGTTGATAAAAAAAAATTCAACTTTTTTTAAAGGTGTAATGTTTTCTCCAATTTTAAATGGCTTGGATACAAAGTTATGGACATTTATAAATAGCTCTTGACCTGCTGAACATTTCGACATGCATCATCAGTACCAAATCTTCTACTTTGAGGTTACAAAATAATGTTTTATGTATTGTTGATAAAAAAAATTCAACTTTTTTTCAAAGGTGTAATGTTTTCTCCAATTTTAAGTGGCTTGGATACCAAGTTGTAGACATTTATCAATAGCACTTGACCTGCTGAACATTTCGACAAGCATCATCAGTACCAAATCTTCTACTTTGAGGTTACAAAATAATGTTTTATATATTGTTGATAAAAAAAAATTCAACTTTTTTTCAAAGGTGTAATGTTTTCTTCAATTTTAAGTGGCTTGGATACCAAGCTGTGGATATCTTTAATTAGCATTTAACCTGCTGAACATTTCGACATGCATAGTCAGTACCAAATCTTCTACTTTGAGGTTACAAAATAATGTTTTATGTATTGTTGATAAAAAAAATTCAACTTTTTTTCAAAGGTGTAATGTTTTCTTTAATTTTAAGTGGCTTGGATACTAAGTTATGGACATCTTTCAATAGCACTTGACCTGTTGAACATTTCGACATGCATCATCAGTACCAAATTTTCTACTTTGAGGTTACAATATAATGTTTTATGTATTGTTGATAAAAAAAATTCAACTTTTTTTCAAAGGTGTAATGTTTTCTCCAATTTTAAGTGGCTTGAATAACAAGTTGTGTAAATTTGTCATCAGCTCTTGACCTGCTAAAGATTTCGACATGCATCAATAGTTCCAAATCTTCTACTTTGAGGTTACAAAATAATGTTTTATGTATTGTTGATAAAAAAAAATTCAACTTTTTTTCAAAGGTGTAATGTTTTCTCCAATTTTAAGTGGCTTGGATACCAAGTTATGGACATTTATCAATAGCTCTTGACCTGTTGAACATTTCGACATGCATCATCAGTACCAAATTTTCTTCTTTGAGGTTACAAAATAATGTTTTATGTATTGTTGATAAAAAAAAATTCAACTTTTTTTTAAAGGTGTAATGTTTTCTCCAATTTTAAGTGGCTTGGATACAAAGTTATGGACATTTATAAATAGCTCTTGACCTGTTGAACATTTCGACATGCATCATCAGTACCAAATCTTCTACTTTGAGGTTACAAAATAATGTTTTATGTATTGTTGATAAAAAAAATTCAATTTTTTTTCAAAGGTGTAATGTTTTCTCCAATTTTAAGTTTCTTCGATACCAAGTAATGGACATCTATAAATAGCATTTGACCTGTTAAACATTTCGGCTTGCGTCATCAGTACCAAATCTTCTACTTTGAGGTTACAAAATTATGTTTTATGTATTGTTGATAAAAAAAATTCAACTTTTTTTCAAAGGTGTAATGTTTTCTCCAATTTTAAGTGGCTTGGATACCAAGTTATGGACATTTATCAATAGCTCTTGACCTGCTAAAGATTTTGACATGCATCATTAGTTCCAAATCTTCTACTTTGAGGTTACAAAATAATGTTTTATGTATTGTTGATAAAAAAAAATTCAACTTTTTTTAAAGGTGTAATGTTTTCTCCAATTTTAAATGGCTTGGATACAAAGTTATGGACATTTATAAATAGCTCTTGACCTGCTGAACATTTCGACATGCATCATCAGTACCAAATCTTCTACTTTGAGGTTACAAAATAATGTTTTATGTATTGTTGATAAAAAAAATTCAACTTTTTTTCAAAGGTGTAATGTTTTCTCCAATTTTAAGTGGCTTGGATACCAAGTTGTAGACATTTATCAATAGCACTTGACCTGCTGAACATTTCGACAAGCATCATCAGTACCAAATCTTCTACTTTGAGGTTACAAAATAATGTTTTATATATTGTTGATAAAAAAAAATTCAACTTTTTTTCAAAGGTGTAATGTTTTCTTCAATTTTAAGTGGCTTGGATACCAAGCTGTGGATATCTTTAATTAGCATTTAACCTGCTGAACATTTCGACATGCATAGTCAGTACCAAATCTTCTACTTTGAGGTTACAAAATAATGTTTTATGTATTGTTGATAAAAAAAATTCAACTTTTTTTCAAAGGTGTAATGTTTTCTTTAATTTTAAGTGGCTTGGATACTAAGTTATGGACATCTTTCAATAGCACTTGACCTGTTGAACATTTCGACATGCATCATCAGTACCAAATTTTCTACTTTGAGGTTACAATATAATGTTTTATGTATTGTTGATAAAAAAAATTCAACTTTTTTTCAAAGGTGTAATGTTTTCTCCAATTTTAAGTGGCTTGAATAACAAGTTGTGTAAATTTGTCATCAGCTCTTGACCTGCTAAAGATTTCGACATGCATCAATAGTTCCAAATCTTCTACTTTGAGGTTACAAAATAATGTTTTATGTATTGTTGATAAAAAAAAATTCAACTTTTTTTCAAAGGTGTAATGTTTTCTCCAATTTTAAGTGGCTTGGATACCAAGTTATGGACATTTATCAATAGCTCTTGACCTGTTGAACATTTCGACATGCATCATCAGTACCAAATTTTCTTCTTTGAGGTTACAAAATAATGTTTTATGTATTGTTGATAAAAAAAAATTCAACTTTTTTTTAAAGGTGTAATGTTTTCTCCAATTTTAAGTGGCTTGGATACAAAGTTATGGACATTTATAAATAGCTCTTGACCTGTTGAACATTTCGACATGCATCATCAGTACCAAATCTTCTACTTTGAGGTTACAAAATAATGTTTTATGTATTGTTGATAAAAAAAATTCAATTTTTTTTCAAAGGTGTAATGTTTTCTCCAATTTTAAGTTTCTTCGATACTAAGTTATGGACATCCATTAATAGCACTTGACCTGCTGAACATTTCGACATGCATCATCAATACCAAATCTTCTACTTTGAGGTTACAAAATAATGTTTTATGTATTGTTGATAAAAAAAATTCAACTTTTTTTCAAAGGTGTAATGTTTTCTCCAATTTTAAGTTGCTTGAATACCAAGATATGGACATCTTTCAATAGCACTTGACCTGCTGAACATTTCGACATGCATCATGAGTACCAAATCTTCTACTTTGAGGTTACAAAATAATGTTTTATGTATTGTTGATAAAAAAAATTCAACTTTTTTTCAAAGGTGTAATGTTTTCTCCAATTTTAAGTGGCTTGGATACCAAGTTATGGACATCTATAATTAGCATTTGACCTGCTGAACATTTCGACATGCATAATCAGTACCAAATCTTCTACTTTGAGGTTACAAAATAATGTTTTATGTATTGTTGATAAAAAAAATTAAACTTTTTTTCAAAGGTGTAATGTTTTCTTTAATTTTAAGTGGCTTGGATACCAAGTTATGGACATCTTTCAATAGCACTTGACCTGTTGAACATTTCGACATGCATCATCAGTACCAAATCTTCTACTTTGAGGTTACAAAATAATGTTTTATGTATTGTTGATAAAAAAAATTCAACTTTTTTTCAAAGGTGTAATGTTTTCTCCAATTTTAAGTGGCTTGAATAACAAGTTGTGTAAATTTATCAACAGCTCTTGACCTGCTGAAGATTTCGACATGCATCATTAGTTCCAAATCTTCTACTTTGAGGTTACAATATAATGTTTTATGTATTGTTGATAAAAAAAAATTCAACTTTTTTTCAAAGGTGTAATGTTTTCTCCAATTTTAAGTTTCTTGGATACTAAGTTATGGACATCTTTAAATAGCTCTTGACCTGCTGAAGATTTTGACATGCATCATTAGTTCCAAATCTTCTACTTTGAGGTTACAAAATTATGTTTTATGTATTGTTGATAAAAAAAATTCAACTTTTTTTCAAAGGTGTAATGTTTTCTCCCATTTTAGTGGGTTGGATACCAAGTTATGGACATTTATCAATAGCTCTTGACCTGCTGAACATTTGTACATCCATCATCAGTACCAAATCTTCTTCTTTGAATTTACAAAATAATGTTTTATGTATTGTTGATAAAAAAAAATTCAACTTTTTTTTAAAGGTGTAATGTTTTCTCCAATTTTAAGTGGCTTGGATACCAAGATATGGACATCTTTCAATAGCACTTGACCTGCTGAACATTTCGACATGCATCGTGAGTACCAAATCTTCTACTTTGAGGTTACAAAATAATGTTTTATGTATTGTTGATAAAAAAAATTCAATTTTTTTTCAAAGGTGTAATGTTTTCTCCAATTTTAAGTTTCTTGGATACTAAGTTATGGATATCTTTAAATAGCTCTTGACCTGCTGAACATTTCGACATGCATCATCAGTACTAAATCTTCTACTTTGAGGTTACAAAATTATGTTTTATGTATTGTTGATAAAAAAAATTCAACTTTTTTTTAAATGTGTAATGTTTTCTCCAATTTTAAGTGGCTTGGATACCAAGTTCATCAACAAAATAATGTTTTATGTATTGTTGATAAAAAAAATTCAACTTTTTTTCAAAGGTGTAATGTTTTCTCCAATTTTAAGTGGCTTGGATACCAAGTTATGGACATTTATAAATAGCTCTTGACCTGCTGAACATTTCGACATGCATCATCAGTACTAAATCTTCTACTTTGAGGTTACAAAATTATGTTTTATGTATTGTTGATAAAAAAAATTCAACTTTTTTTTAAATGTGTAATGTTTTCTCCAATTTTAAGTGGCTTGGATACCAAGTTCATCAACAAAATAATGTTTTATGTATTGTTGATAAAAAAAATTCAACTTTTTTTCAAAGGTGTAATGTTTTCTTTAATTTTAAGTGGCTTGGATACCAAGTTATGGACATCTTTAAATAGCATTTGACCTGTTAAACATTTCGACATGCATCATGAGTACCAAATCTTCTACTTTGAGGTTACAAAATAATGTTTTATGTATTGTTGATAAAAAAAATTCAACTTTTTTTCAAAGGTGTAATGTTTTCTCCAATTTTAAGTGGCTTGGATACCAAGTTATGGACATTTATCGATAGCTCTTGACCTGCTGAACATTTGTACATCCATCATCAGTACCAAATCTTCTTCTTTGAGGTTACAAAATAATGTTTTATGTATTGTTGATAAAAAAAATTCAATTTTTTTTCAAAGGTGTAATGTTTTATCCAATTTTAAGTTTCTTGGATACTAAGTTATGGACATCTTTAAATAGCTCTTGACCTGCTGAAGATTTTGACATGCATCATTAGTTCCAAATCTTCTACTTTGAGGTTACAAAATTATGTTTTATGTATTGTTGATAAAAAAAATTCAACTTTTTTTCAAAGGTGTAATGTTTTCTCCAATTTTAGTGGGTTGGATACCAAGTTATGGACATTTATCAATAGCTCTTGACCTGCTGAACATTTGTACATCCATCATCAGTACCAAATCTTCTTCTTTGAATTTACAAAATAATGTTTTATGTATTGTTGATAAAAAAAAATTCAACTTTTTTTTAAAGGTGTAATGTTTTCTCCAATTTTAAGTGGCTTGGATACAAAGTTATGGACATTTATAAATAGCTCTTGACCTACTGAACATTTCGACATGCATCATCAATACCAAATCTTCTACTTTGAGGTTACAAAATAATGTTTTATGTATTGTTAATAAAAAAAAATCAACGTTTTTTTAAATACGTAATGTTTTCTCCAATTTTAAGTGGCTTGGATACCAAGATATGGACATCTTTCAATAGCACTTGACCTGCTGAACATTTCGACATGCATCGTGAGTACCAAATCTTCTACTTTGAGGTTACAAAATAATGTTTTATGTATTGTTGATAAAAAAAAATTCAACTTTTTTTTAAATGTGTAATGTTTTCTCCAATTTTAAGTGGCTTGGATACCAAGTTCATCAACAAAATAATGTTTTATGTATTGTTGATAAAAAAAATTCAACTTTTTTTCAAAGGTGTAATGTTTTCTCCAATTTTAAGTGGCTTGGATACCAAGTTATGGACATTTATAAATAGCTCTTGACCTGCTGAACATTTCGACATGCATCATCAGTACTAAATCTTCTACTTTGAGGTTACAAAATTATGTTTTATGTATTGTTGATAAAAAAAATTCAACTTTTTTTTAAATGTGTAATGTTTTCTCCAATTTTAAGTGGCTTGGATACCAAGTTATGGACATTTATCGATAGCTCTTGACCTGCTGAACATTTGTACATCCATCATCAGTACCAAATCTTCTTCTTTGAGGTTACAAAATAATGTTTTATGTATTGTTGATAAAAAAAAATTCAACGTTTTTTTTAATGTGTAATGTTTTCTCCAATTTTAAGTGGCTTGGATACCAAGTTCATCAACAAAATAATGTTTTATGTATTGTTGATAAAAAAAATTCAACTTTTTTTCAAAGGTGTAATGTTTTCTCCAATTTTAAGTGGCTTGAATACCAAGTTGTAGACATTTATCAATAGCTCTTGACCTGCTGAACATTTCGACATGCATCATGAGTACCAAATCTTCTACTTTGAGGTTACAAAATAATGTTTTATGTATTGTTGATAAAAAAAAATTCAACTTTTTTTCAAAGGTGTAATGTTTTCTCCAAATTTAAGTTTCTTGGATACTAAGTTATGGATATCTTTAAATAGCTCTTGACCTGCTGAAGATTTTGACATGCATCATTAGTTCCAAATCTTCTACTTTGAGGTTACAAAATTATGTTTTATGTATTGTTGATAAAAAAAATTCAACTTTTTTTCAAAGGTGTAATGTTTTCTCCAATTTTAAGTGGCTTGGATACCAAGTTATGGACATTTATCAATAGCTCTTGAACTGCTGAACATTTCGACATGCATCATCAATACCAAATCTTCTACTTTGAGGTTACAAAATAATGTTTTATGTATTGTTAATAAAAAAAAATCAACGTTTTTTTAAATGTGTAATGTTTTCTCCAATTTTAAGTGGCTTGGATACCAAGTTCATCAACAAAATAATGTTTTATGTATTGTTGATAAAAAAAATTCAACTTTTTTTCAAAGGTGTAATGTTTTCTTTAATTTTAAGTGGCTTGGATACCAAGTTATGGACATCTTTAAATAGCATTTGACCTGTTGAACATTTCGACATGCATCATGAGTACCAAATCTTCTACTTTGAGGTTACAAAATAATGTTTTATGTATTGTTGATAAAAAAAATTCAATTTTTTTTCAAAGGTGTAATGTTTTCTCCAATTTTAAGTGGCTTGGATACCAAGTTGTAGACATTTATCAATAGCTCTTGACCTGTTGAACATTCCGACATGCATCATCAGTACCAAATCTTCTACTTTGAGGTTACAAAATAATGTTTTATGTATTGTTGATAAAAAAAATTCAACTTTTTTTCAAAGGTGTAATGTTTTCTCCAATTTTAAGTGGCTTGGATACCAAGTTGTGGACATTTATCAATAGCTCTTGACCTGTTGAACATTTCGACATGCATCATCAGTACCAAATCTTCTACTTTGAGGTTACAAAATAATGTTTTATGTATTGTTGATAAAAAAAAATTCAACTGTTTTTCAAAGGTGTAATGTTTTCTCCAATTTTAATTAGTTTTGATGCCAACTTATGGACATTTATCAATAGATCTTGACCTGTTGAGCATTTCGAAATGCATCATTAGTACCAAATCTTCTACTTTGAGGTTACAAAATAATGTTTTATATATTGTTGATAAAAAAAATTCAACTTTTTTTCAAAGGTGTAATGTTTTCTCCAATTTTGAGTGGCTTCGATACTAAATTATGGACATCTTTAAATAGCTCTTGACCTGCTGAACATTTCGACGTGCATCATCAGTACCAAATCTTCTACTTTGAGGTTACAAAATAATGTTTTATGTATTGTTGATAAAGAAAATATTCAACTTTTTTTCAAAGGTGTAATGTTTTCTCCAATTTTAAGTGGCTTGAATACCAAGATATGGACATCTATTGATAGCACTTGACCTGCTGAACATTTCGACATGCATCATGAGTACCAAATCTTTTACTTTGAGGTTACAAAATAATGTTTTATGTATTGTTGATAAAAAAAATTCAACTTTTTTCAAAGGTGTAATGTTTTCTCCAATTTTAAGTGGCTTGGATACCAAGTTGTAGACATTTATCAATAGCACTTGACTTGCTGAACATTTCGACATGCATCATCAGTACCAAATCCTCTACTTTGAGGTTACAAAATAATGTTTTATGTATTGTTGATAAAAAAAAATTCTACTTTTTTTCAAAGGTGTAATATTTTCTCCAATTTTAAGTGGCTTGAATAACAAGTTGTGTAAATTTATCAACAGCTCTTGACCTGCTGAAGATTTCGACATGCATCATTAGTTCCAAATATTCTACTTTGAGGTTACAAAATAATGCTTTATGTATTGTTGACAAAAAAAAATTCTACTTTTTTTCAAAGGTGTAATGTTTTCTCCAATTTTAAGTTTCTTGGATACTAAGTTATGGACATCTATAATTAGCATTTGACCTGCTGAACATTTCGACATGCATAATCAGTACCAAATCTTCTACTTTGAGGTTACAAAATAATGTTTTATGTATTGTTGATAAAAAAAATTCAACTTTTTTCAAAGGTGTAATGTTTTCTCCAATTTTAAGTAGTTTGGATACCAAGTTGTAGACATTTATCAATAGCTCTTGACTTGCTGAACATTTCGACATGCGTCATCAGTACCAAATCTTCTACTTTGAGGTTACAAAATAATGTTTTATGTATTGTTGATAAAAAAAAATTCAACTTTTTTTCAAAGGTGTAATGTTTTCTCCAATTTTAAGTGGCTTGGATACCAAGTTATGGACATTTATAAATAGAACTTGACCTGTTGAACATTTTGACATGCATCATCAGTGCCAAATCTTCTCCTTTGAGGTTACAAGATAATGTTTTATGTATTGTTGATAAAAAAATTACAGAAGTCCTCGTGTTATTGATCGAGGGACTTAAGCGCATTTTTGTGTTAGCGATCAGTATTTGATTATGTAATTATTTTGCGTTCATTTACAGATCATGAGAAGATTAGAAGATCATTAATTTTAGTGTAATTAACAAAAAGTTACAATGAATGCTTATATAGAAAGGATTATTATTTAACGGTCAATAAATAATTTGAAATTTTGCCGTTAAAAGTTGCACTACGAAAAAATTAATTATAGTATAATTAAATAATTTGTTGCAATGAATTTCCATACAGAAAGGATTTATCATTTAACGGTTTTTTTTAATTCAAATTTTCTAACGGTCAGTAAATAATTTGAAATTTTCCCGCTATAAGTTGCACTACGAAAAAATTAATTATAGTATAATTAAATAATTTGTTGCAATGAATTTCCATACCGAAAGGATTTATCATTTAACGATTTTTTGTAATTCAAATTTTCTAACGGTCAGTAAATAATTTGAAATTTTGCCGTTAAAAGTTGCACTACGAAAAAATTAATTATAGTATAATTAAACAATTTGTTGCAATGAATTTCCATACAGAAAGGGTTTATCATTTAACGGTTTTTTGTAATTCAAATTTTCTAACGGTCATTAAATAATTTGAAATTTTCCCGCTATAAGTTGCACTACGAAAAAATTAATTATAGTATAATTAAATAATTTGTTGCAATGAATTTCCATACAGAAAGGATTTATCATTTAACGATTTTTTGTAATTCAAATTTTCTAACGGTCAGTAAATAATTTGAAATTTTGCCGTTAAAAGTTGCACTACGAAAAAATTAATTATAGTATAATTAAACAATTTGTTGCAATGAATTTCCATACAGAAAGAGTTTATCATTTAACGGTTTCTTGTAATTCAAATTTTCTAACGGTCAATATAATAATAATTTGAAATTTTCCCGCTATAAGTTGCACTACGAAAAAATTAATTATAGTATAATTAAATAATTTGTTGCAATGAATTTTCATACAGAAAGGGTTTATCATTTAACATTTTTTTGTAATTCAAATTTTCTAACGGTCAATAAATAGTTTGAAATTTTCCCGCTATAAGTTGCACTACGAAAAAATTAATTATAGTATAATTAAATAATTTGTTCCAATGAATTTCCATACAAAAAAAGTTTATCATTTAACGGTTTTTTGAAATTCAAATTTTACAACGGCTAGAAATTTTTTGAAATTATAGAGGTAATATTGAAATTATAGAGGTAAAATAAAATTTGAGCAGGTTACACTGAAAACAAAACAAAAATTCATTAATTATAGCATAAATACACTGTTTTAAGATTTTTAAATGTCCGGCGGGCCAATAACTCGATATAACGGAACTAATGCAAAAAACTAGAACTCTCTACGATGTCTAGATTAAAAGTTTTTCTTAGCGGCCGACCAGCCGACCAGCCGACCAGCCGACCAGCCGACCAGCCGACCAGCCGACCAGCCGACCAAAGTGCGTTATTAAGCTACCTTTTTGAAACAAGTTTCAAAAATGCGCTAAAAAATTCAACTTTTTTTCAAAGGTGTAATGTTTTCTCCAATTTTAAGTTGCTTGAATACAAAGATATGGACATCTGTTGATAGCACTTGACCTGCTGAACATTTCGACTTGCATCATGAGTACCAAATCTTTTACTTTGAGGTTACAAAATAATGTTTTATGTATTGTTGATAAAAAAAATTCAACTTTTTTCAAAGGTGTAATGTTTTCTCCAATTTTAAGTGGCTTGGATACCAAGTTGTAGACATTTATCAATAGCTCTTGACCTGCTGAACATTTCGACATGCATCATCAGTACCAAATTATCTTTTTTGAGGTTTAAAAATAATGTTTTATGTATTGTTGATAAAAAAAAAATTCAACTTTATTTCAAAGGTGTAATGTTTTCTCCAATTTTAAGTTTCTTGGATACTAAGTTATGGATATCTTTAAATAGCTCTTGACCTGCTGAAGATTTTGAAATGCATCATTAGTTCCAAATCTTCTACTTTGAGGTTACAAAATTATGTTTTATGTATTGTTGATAAAAAAAATTCAACTTTTTTTCAAAGGTGTAATGTTTTCTCCAATTTTAAGTGGCTTGGATACCAAGTTATGGACATTTATAAATAGCTCTTGACCTGCTGAACATTTCGACATGCATCATCAGTACTAAATCTTCTACTTTGAGGTTACAAAATTATGTTTTATGTATTGTTGATAAAAAAAATTCAATTTTTTTTCAAAGGTGTAATGTTTTCTCCAATTTTAAGTTTCTTCGATACTAAGTTATGGACATCCATTAATAGCACTTGACCTGCTGAACATTTCGACATGCATCATCAATACCAAATCTTCTACTTTGAGGTTACAAAATAATGTTTTATGTATTGTTAATAAAAAAAAAATCAACGTTTTTTTAAATGTGTAATGTTTTCTCCAATTTTAAGTGGCTTGGATACCAAGTTCATCAACAAAATAATGTTTTATGTATTGTTGATAAAAAAAATTCAACTTTTTTTCAAAGGTGTAATGTTTTCTTTAATTTTAAGTGGCTTGGATACCAAGTTATGGACATTTATCGATAGCTCTTGACCTGCTGAACATTTGTACATCCATCATCAGTACCAAATCTTCTTCTTTGAGGTTACAAAATAATGTTTTATGTATTGTTGATAAAAAAAAATTCAACGTTTTTTTAAATGTGTAATGTTTTCTCCAATTTTAAGTGGCTTGGATACCAAGTTATGGACATTTATCGATAGCTCTTGACCTGCTGAACATTTGTACATCCATCATCAGTACCAAATCTTCTTCTTTGAGGTTACAAAATAATGTTTTATGTATTGTTGATAAAAAAAAATTCAACGTTTTTTTAAATGTGTAATGTTTTCTCCAATTTTAAGTGGCTTGGATACCAAGTTCATTAACAAAATAATGTTTTATGTATTGTTGATAAAAAAAATTTAACTTTTTTTCAAAGGTGTAATGTTTTCTTTAATTTTAAGTGGCTTGAATACCAAGTTATGGACATCTTTAAATAGCATTTGACCTGTTGAACATTTCGACATGCATCATGAGTACCAAATCTTCTACTTTGAGGTTACAAAATAATGTTTTATGTATTGTTGATAAAAAAAATTCAACTTTTTTTCAAAGGTGTAATGTTTTCTCCAATTTTAAGTTGCTTGAATACCAAGATATGGACATCTTTCAATAGCACTTGACCTGCTGAACATTTCGACATGCATCATGAGTACCAAATCTTCTACTTTGAGGTTACAAAATAATGTTTTATGTATTGTTGATAAAAAAAAATTCAACTTTTTTTCAAAGGTGTAATGTTTTCTCCAATTTTAAGTGGCTTGAATACCAAGTTGTAGACATTTATCAATAGCTCTTGACCTGCTGAACATTTCGACATGCATCATGAGTACCAAATCTTCTACTTTGAGGTTACAAAATAATGTTTTATGTATTGTTGATAAAAAAAAATTCAACTTTTTTTCAAAGGTGTAATGTTTTCTCCAATTTTAAGTGGCTTGGATACCAAGTTATGGACATTTATCAATAGCTCTTGAACTGCTGAACATTTCGACATGCATCATCAATACCAAATCTTCTACTTTGAGGTTACAAAATAATGTTTTATGTATTGTTAATAAAAAAAAATCAACGTTTTTTTAAATGTGTAATGTTTTCTCCAATTTTAAGTGGCTTGGATACCAAGTTCATCAACAAAATAATGTTTTATGTATTGTTGATAAAAAAAAATTCAACTTTTTTTCAAAGGTGTAATGTTTTCTTTAATTTTAAGTGGCTTGGATACCAAGTTATGGACATCTTTAAATAGCATTTGACCTGTTGAACATTTCGACATGCATCATCAGTACCAAATCTTCTACTTTGAGGTTACAAAATAATGTTTTATGTATTGTTGATAAAAAAAATTCAATTTTTTTTCAAAGTTGTAATGTTTTCTCCAATTTTAAGTGGCTTGGATACCAAGTTGTAGACATTTATCAATAGCTCTTGACCTGTTGAACATTCCGACATGCATCATCAGTACCAAATCTTCTACTTTGAGGTTACAAAATAATGTTTTATGTATTGTTGATAAAAAAAATTCAACTTTTTTTCAAAGGTGTAATGTTTTCTCCAATTTTAAGTGGCTTGGATACCAAGTTGTGGACATTTATCAATAGCTCTTGACCTGTTGAACATTTCGACATGCATCATCAGTACCAAATCTTCTACTTTGAGGTTACAAAATAATGTTTTATGTATTGTTGATAAAAAAAAATTCAACTGTTTTTCAAAGGTGTAATGTTTTCTCCAATTTTAATTAGTTTTGATGCCAACTTATGGACATTTATCAATAGATCTTGACCTGTTGAGCATTTCGAAATGCATCATTAGTACCAAATCTTCTACTTTGAGGTTACAAAATAATGTTTTATATATTGTTGATAAAAAAAAATCAACTTTTTTTCAAAGGTGTAATGTTTTCTCCAATTTTGAGTGGCTTCGATACTAAATTATGGACATCTTTAAATAGCTCTTGACCTGCTGAACATTTCGACGTGCATCATCAGTACCAAATCTTCTACTTTGAGGTTACAAAATAATGTTTTATGCATTGTTGATAAAGAAAATATTCAACTTTTTTTCAAAGGTGTAATGTTTTCTCCAATTTTAAGTGGCTTGAATACCAAGATATGGACATCTATTGATAGCACTTGACCTGCTGAACATTTCGACATGCATCATGAGTACCAAATCTTTTACTTTGAGGTTACAAAATAATGTTTTATGTATTGTTGATAAAAAAAATTCAACTTTTTTCAAAGGTGTAATGTTTTCTCCAATTTTAAGTGGCTTGGATACCAAGTTGTAGACATTTATCAATAGCACTTGACTTGTTGAACATTTCGACATGCATCATCAGTACCAAATCCTCTACTTTGAGGTTACAAAATAATGTTTTATGTATTGTTGATAAAAAAAAATTCAACTTTTTTTTCAAAGGTGTAATGTTTTCTCCAATTTTAAGCGGCTTGAATAACAAGTTGTGTAAATTTATCAACAGCTCTTGACCTGCTGAAGATTTCGACATGCATCATCGGTACCAAATCTTCTACTTTGAGGTTACAAAATAATGTTTTATGTATTGTTGATAAAAAAAAATTCTACTTTTTTTCAAAGGTGTAATATTTTCTCCAATTTTAAGTGGCTTGAATAACAAGTTGTGTAAATTTATCAACAGCTCTTGACCTGCTGAAGATTTCGACATGCATCATTAGTTCCAAATATTCTACTTTGAGGTTACAAAATAATGTTTTATGTATTGTTGATAAAAAAAAATTCTACTTTTTTTCAAAGGTGTAATGTTTTCTCCAATTTTAAGCGGCTTGAATAACAAGTTGTGTAAATTTATCAACAGCTCTTGACCTGCTGAAGATTTCGACATGCATCATCGGTACCAAATCTTCTACTTTGAGGTTACAAAATAATGTTTTATGTATTGTTGATAAAAAAAAATTCTACTTTTTTTCAAAGGTGTAATATTTTCTCCAATTTTAAGTGGCTTGAATAACAAGTTGTGTAAATTTATCAACAGCTCTTGACCTGCTGAAGATTTCGACATGCATCATTAGTTCCAAATATTCTACTTTGAGGTTACAAAATAATGCTTTATGTATTGTTGACAAAAAAAAATTCTACTTTTTTTCAAAGGTGTAATGTTTTCTCCAATTTTAAGTTTCTTGGATACTAAGTTATGGACATCTATAATTAGCATTTGACCTGCTGAACATTTCGACATGCATAATCAGTACCAAATCTTCTACTTTGAGGTTACAAAATAATGTTTTATGTATTGTTGATAAAAAAAATTCAACTTTTTTCAAAGGTGTAATGTTTTCTCCAATTTTAAGTAGTTTGGATACCAAGTTATGGACATTTATAAATAGAACTTGACCTGTTGAACATTTTGACATGCATCATCAGTGCCAAATCTTCTCCTTTGAGGTTACAAGATAATGTTTTATGTATTGTTGATAAAAAAAATTCAACTTTTTTTTAAAGGTGTAATGTTTTCTCCAATTTTAAGTTGCTTGAATACAAAGATATGGACATCTGTTGATAGCACTTGACCTGCTGAACATTTCGACTTGCATCATGAGTACCAAATCTTTTACTTTGAGGTTACAAAATAATGTTTTATGCATTGTTGATAAAAAAAATTCAACTTTTTTCAAAGGTGTAATGTTTTCTCCAATTTTAAGTGGCTTGGATACCAAGTTGTAGACATTTATCAATAGCTCTTGACCTGCTGAACATTTCGACATGCATCATCAGTACCAAATTATCTTTTTTGAGGTTTAAAAATAATGTTTTATGTATTGTTGATAAAAAAAAAATTCAACTTTATTTCAAAGGTGTAATGTTTTCTCCAATTTTAAGTTTCTTGGACACTTAGTTATGGACATCTTTTAAAAGCACTTGATCTGCTTAACATTTTGACATGCGTCATCAGTACCAAATCTTCTACTTTGAGGTTACAATATAATGTTTTATGTATTGTTGATAAAAAAAAAATTCAACTTTTTTTCAAAGGTGTAATGTTTTCTCCAATTTTAAGTGGCTTGGATACCAAGTTCATTAACAAAATAATGTTTTATGTATTGTTGATAAAAAAAAATTCAACTTTTTTTCAAAGGTGTAATGTTTTCTCCAATTTTAAGTTTCTTGGATACTAAGTTATGGATATCTTTAAATAGCTCTTGACCTGCTGAAGATTTTGACATGCATCATTAGTTCCAAATCTTCTACTTTGAGGTTACAAAATTATGTTTTATGTATTGTTGATAAAAAAAATTCAACTTTTTTTCAAAGGTGTAATGTTTTCTCCAATTTTAAGTGGCTTGGATACCAAGTTATGGACATTTATCAATAGCTCTTGAACTGCTGAACATTTCGACATGCATCATCAATACCAAATCTTCTACTTTGAGGTTACAAAATAATGTTTTATGTATTGTTAATAAAAAAAAATCAACGTTTTTTTAAATGTGTAATGTTTTCTCCAATTTTAAGTGGCTTGGATACCAAGTTCATCAACAAAATAATGTTTTATGTATTGTTGATAAAAAAAATTCAACTTTTTTTCAAAGGTGTAATGTTTTCTTTAATTTTAAGTGGCTTGGATACCAAGTTATGGACATCTTTAAATAGCATTTGACCTGTTGAACATTTCGACATGCATCATGAGTACCAAATCTTCTACTTTGAGGTTACAAAATAATGTTTTATGTATTGTTGATAAAAAAAATTCAACTTTTTTTCAAAGGTGTAATGTTTTCTCCAATTTTAAGTTGCTTGAATACCAAGATATGGACATCTTTCAATAGCACTTGACCTGCTGAACATTTCGACATGCATCATGAGTACCAAATCTTCTACTTTGAGGTTACAAAATAATGTTTTATGTATTGTTGATAAAAAAAATTCAATTTTTTTTCAAAGGTGTAATGTTTTCTCCAATTTTAAGTGGCTTGGATACCAAGTTGTAGACATTTATCAATAGCTCTTGACCTGCTGAACATTTCGACATGCATCATGAGTACCAAATCTTCTACTTTGAGGTTACAAAATAATGTTTTATGTATTGTTGATAAAAAAAATTCAATTTTTTTTCAAAGGTGTAATGTTTTCTGCAATTTTAAGTTTCTTCGATACTAAGTTGTGGACATTTATCAATAGCTCTTGACCTGCTGAACATTTCGACATGCATCATGAGTACCAAATCTTCTACTTTGAGGTTACAAAATAATGTTTTATGTATTGTTGATAAAAAAAATTCAATTTTTTTTCAAAGGTGTAATGTTTTCTCCAATTTTAAGTGGCTTGGATACCAAGTTGTAGACATTTATCAATAGCTCTTGACCTGCTGAACATTTCGACATGCATAATCAGTACCAAATCTTCTACTTTGAGGTTACAAAATAATGTTTTATGTATTGTTGATAAAAAAAATTCAATTTTTTTTCAAAGGTGTAATGTTTTCTCCAATTTTAAGTGGCTTGGATACCAAGTTGTAGACATTTATCAATAGCTCTTGACCTGCTGAACATTTCGACATGCATCATGAGTACCAAATCTTCTACTTTGAGGTTACAAAATAATGTTTTATGTATTGTTGATAAAAAAAATTCAATTTTTTTTCAAAGGTGTAATGTTTTCTGCAATTTTAAGTTTCTTCGATACTAAGTTGTGGACATTTATCAATAGCTCTTGACCTGCTGAACATTTCGACATGCATCATGAGTACCAAATCTTCTACTTTGAGGTTACAAAATAATGTTTTATGTATTGTTGATAAAAAAAATTCAACTTTTTTTCAAAGGTGTAATGTTTTCTCCAATTTTAAGTTGCTTGAATACCAAGATATGGACATCTTTCAATAGCACTTGACCTGCTGAACATTTCGACATGCATCATGAGTACCAAATCTTCTACTTTGAGGTTACAAAATAATGTTTTATGTATTGTTGATAAAAAAAATTCAATTTTTTTTCAAAGGTGTAATGTTTTCTCCAATTTTAAGTGGCTTGGATACCAAGTTGTAGACATTTATCAATAGCTCTTGACCTGCTGAACATTTCGACATGCATCATCAGTACCAAATTATCTTTTTTGAGGTTTAAAAATAATGTTTTATGTATTGTTGATAAAAAAAAAATTCAACTTTATTTCAAAGCTGTAATGTTTTCTCCAATTTTAAGTTTCTTGGACACTTAGTTATGGACATCTTTTAAAAGCACTTGATCTGCTTAACATTTTGACATGCGTCATCAGTACCAAATCTTCTACTTTGAGGTTACAATATAATGTTTTATGTATTGTTGATAAAAAAAAAAATTCAACTTTTTTTCAAAGGTGTAATGTTTTCTCCAATTTTAAGTTTCTTGGATACTAAGTTATGGATATCTTTAAATAGCTCTTGACCTGCTGAAGATTTTGACATGCATCATTAGTTCCAAATCTTCTACTTTGAGGTTACAAAATTATGTTTTATGTATTGTTGATAAAAAAAATTCAACTTTTTTTCAAAGGTGTAATGTTTTCTCCAATTTTAAGTGGCTTGGATACCAAGTTATGGACATTTATCAATAGCTCTTGAACTGCTGAACATTTCGACATGCATCATCAATACCAAATCTTCTACTTTGAGGTTACAAAATAATGTTTTATGTATTGTTAATAAAAAAAAATCAACGTTTTTTTAAATGTGTAATGTTTTCTCCAATTTTAAGTGGCTTGGATACCAAGTTATGGACATCTTTAAATAGCATTTGACCTGTTGAACATTTCGACATGCATCATGAGTACCAAATCTTCTACTTTGAGGTTACAAAATAATGTTTTATGTATTGTTAATAAAAAAAAATCAACGTTTTTTTAAATGTGTAATGTTTTCTTTAATTTTAAGTGGCTTGGATACCAAGTTATGGACATCTTTAAATAGCATTTGACCTGTTGAACATTTCGACATGCATCATGAGTACCAAATCTTCTACTTTGAGGTTACAAAATAATGTTTTATGTATTGTTGATAAAAAAAATTCAACTTTTTTTCAAAGGTGTAATGTTTTCTCCAATTTTAAGTTGCTTGAATACCAAGATATGGACATCTTTCAATAGCACTTGACCTGCTGAACATTTCGACATGCATCATGAGTACCAAATCTTCTACTTTGAGGTTACAAAATAATGTTTTATGTATTGTTGATAAAAAAAATTCAATTTTTTTTCAAAGGTGTAATGTTTTCTCCAATTTTAAGTGGCTTGGATACCAAGTTGTAGACATTTATCAATAGCTCTTGACCTGCTGAACATTTCGACATGCATCATGAGTACCAAATCTTCTACTTTGAGGTTACAAAATAATGTTTTATGTATTGTTGATAAAAAAAATTCAATTTTTTTTCAAAGGTGTAATGTTTTCTGCAATTTTAAGTTTCTTCGATACTAAGTTGTGGACATTTATCAACAGCTCTTGACCTGTTGAACATTTCGACATGCATCATCAGTACCAAATCTTCTACTTTGAGGTTACAAAATAATGTTTTATGTATTGTTGATAAAAAAAAATTCAACTGTTTTTCAAAGGTGTAATGTTTTCTCCAATTTTAATTAGTTTTGATGCCAACTTATGGACATTTATCAATAGATCTTGACCTGTTGAGCATTTCGAAATGCATCATTAGTACCAAATCTTCTACTTTGAGGTTACAAAATAATGTTTTATATATTGTTGATAAAAAAAATTCAACTTTTTTTCAAAGGTGTAATGTTTTCTCCAATTTTGAGTGGCTTCGATACTAAATTATGGACATCTTTAAATAGCTCTTGACCTGCTGAACATTTCGACGTGCATCATCAGTACCAAATCTTCTACTTTGAGGTTACAAAATAATGTTTTATGTATTGTTGATAAAGAAAATATTCAACTTTTTTTCAAAGGTGTAATGTTTTCTCCAATTTTAAGTGGCTTGAATACCAAGATATGGACATCTATTGATAGCACTTGACCTGCTGAACATTTCGACATGCATCATGAGTACCAAATCTTTTACTTTGAGGTTACAAAATAATGTTTTATGTATTGTTGATAAAAAAAATTCAACTTTTTTCAAAGGTGTAATGTTTTCTCCAATTTTAAGTGGCTTGGATACCAAGTTGTAGACATTTATCAATAGCACTTGACTTGCTGAACATTTCGACATGCATCATCAGTACCAAATCCTCTACTTTGAGGTTACAAAATAATGTTTTATGTATTGTTGATAAAAAAAAATTCAACTTTTTTTTCAAAGGTGTAATGTTTTCTCCAATTTTAAGCGGCTTGAATAACAAGTTGTGTAAATTTATCAACAGCTCTTGACCTGCTGAAGATTTCGACATGCATCATCGGTACCAAATCTTCTACTTTGAGGTTACAAAATAATGTTTTATGTATTGTTGATAAAAAAAAATTCTACTTTTTTTCAAAGGTGTAATATTTTCTCCAATTTTAAGTGGCTTGAATAACAAGTTGTGTAAATTTATCAACAGCTCTTGACCTGCTGAAGATTTCGACATGCATCATTAGTTCCAAATATTCTACTTTGAGGTTACAAAATAATGTTTTATGTATTGTTGATAAAAAAAAATTCTACTTTTTTTCAAAGGTGTAATGTTTTCTCCAATTTTAAGTGGCTTGAATAACAAGTTGTGTAAATTTATCAACAGCTCTTGACCTGCTGAAGATTTCGACATGCATCATTAGTTCCAAATATTCTACTTTGAGGTTACAAAATAATGCTTTATGTATTGTTGACAAAAAAAAATTCTACTTTTTTTCAAAGGTGTAATGTTTTCTCCAATTTTAAGTTTCTTGGATACTAAGTTATGGACATCTATAATTAGCATTTGACCTGCTGAACATTTCGACATGCATAATCAGTACCAAATCTTCTACTTTGAGGTTACAAAATAATGTTTTATGTATTGTTGATAAAAAAAATTCAACTTTTTTCAAAGGTGTAATGTTTTCTCCAATTTTAAGTGGCTTGGATACCAAGTTGTAGACATTTATCAATAGCTCTTGACTTGCTGAACATTTCGACATGCGTCATCAGTACCAAATCTTCTACTTTGAGGTTACAAAATAATGTTTTATGTATTGTTGATAAAAAAAAATTCAACTTTTTTTCAAAGGTGTAATGTTTTCTCCAATTTTAAGTGGCTTGGATACCAAGTTATGGACATTTATAAATAGAACTTGACCTGTTGAACATTTTGACATGCATCATCAGTGCCAAATCTTCTCCTTTGAGGTTACAAGATAATGTTTTATGTATTGTTGATAAAAAAAATTCAACTTTTTTTCAAAGGTGTAATGTTTTCTCCAATTTTAAGTTGCTTGAATACAAAGATATGGACATCTGTTGATAGCACTTGACCTGCTGAACATTTCGACTTGCATCATGAGTACCAAATCTTTTACTTTGAGGTTACAAAATAATGTTTTATGTATTGTTGATAAAAAAAATTCAACTTTTTTCAAAGGTGTAATGTTTTCTCCAATTTTAAGTGGCTTGGATACCAAGTTATGGACATTTATCAATAGCTCTTGAACTGCTGAACATTTCGACATGCATCATCAATACCAAATCTTCTACTTTGAGGTTACAAAATAATGTTTTATGTATTGTTGATAAAAAAAATTCAATTTTTTTTCAAAGGTGTAATGTTTTCTGCAATTTTAAGTTTCTTCGATACTAAGTTGTGGACATTTATCAATAGCTCTTGACCTGTTGAACATTTCGACATGCATCATCAGTACCAAATCTTCTACTTTGAGGTTACAAAATAATGTTTTATGTATTGTTGATAAAAAAAAATTCAACTGTTTTTCAAAGGTGTAATGTTTTCTCCAATTTTAATTAGTTTTGATGCCAACTTATGGACATTTATCAATAGATCTTGACCTGTTGAGCATTTCGACATGCATCATCAGTACCAAATCGTCTACTTTGAGGTTACAATATAATGTTTTATGTATTGTTGATAAAAAAAATTCAACTTTTTTTCAAAGGTGTAATGTTTTCTCCAATTTTAAGTTGCTTGAATACCAAGTTATGGACATTTATAAATAGAACTTGACCTGTTGAACATTTTGACATGCATCATCAGTGCCAAATCTTCTCCTTTGAGGTTACAAGATAATGTTTTATGTATTGTTGATAAAAAAAATTCAACTTTTTTTCAAAGGTGTAATGTTTTCTCCAATTTTAAGTTGCTTGAATACAAAGATATGGACATCTGTTGATAGCACTTGACCTGCTGAACATTTCGACTTGCATCATGAGTACCAAATCTTTTACTTTGAGGTTACAAAATAATGTTTTATGTATTGTTGATAAAAAAAATTCAACTTTTTTCAAAGGTGTAATGTTTTCTCCAATTTTAAGTGGCTTGGATACCAAGTTATGGACATTTATCAATAGCTCTTGAACTGCTGAACATTTCGACATGCATCATCAATACCAAATCTTCTACTTTGAGGTTACAAAATAATGTTTTATGTATTGTTGATAAAAAAAATTCAATTTTTTTTCAAAGGTGTAATGTTTTCTGCAATTTTAAGTTTCTTCGATACTAAGTTGTGGACATTTATCAATAGCTCTTGACCTGTTGAACATTTCGACATGCATCATCAGTACCAAATCTTCTACTTTGAGGTTACAAAATAATGTTTTATGTATTGTTGATAAAAAAAAATTCAACTGTTTTTCAAAGGTGTAATGTTTTCTCCAATTTTAATTAGTTTTGATGCCAACTTATGGACATTTATCAATAGATCTTGACCTGTTGAGCATTTCGAAATGCATCATTAGTACCAAATCTTTTACTTTGAGGTTACAAAATAATGTTTTATATATTGTTGATAAAAAAAATTCAACTTTTTTTCAAAGGTGTAATGTTTTCTCCAATTTTGAGTGGCTTCGATACTAAATTATGGACATCTTTAAATAGCTCTTGACCTGCTGAACATTTCGACGTGCATCATCAGTACCAAATCTTCTACTTTGAGGTTACAAAATAATGTTTTATGTATTGTTGATAAAGAAAATATTCAACTTTTTTTCAAAGGTGTAATGTTTTCTCCAATTTTAAGTGGCTTGAATACCAAGATATGGACATCTATTGATAGCACTTGACCTGCTGAACATTTCGACATGCATCATGAGTACCAAATCTTTTACTTTGAGGTTACAAAATAATGTTTTATGTATTGTTGATAAAAAAAATTCAACTTTTTTCAAAGGTGTAATGTTTTCTCCAATTTTAAGTGGCTTGGATACCAAGTTGTAGACATTTATCAATAGCACTTGACTTGCTGAACATTTCGACATGCATCATCAGTACCAAATCCTCTACTTTGAGGTTACAAAATAATGTTTTATGTATTGTTGATAAAAAAAAATTCAACTTTTTTTTCAAAGGTGTAATGTTTTCTCCAATTTTAAGCGGCTTGAATAACAAGTTGTGTAAATTTATCAACAGCTCTTGACCTGCTGAAGATTTCGACATGCATCATCGGTACCAAATCTTCTACTTTGAGGTTACAAAATAATGTTTTATGTATTGTTGATAAAAAAAAATTCTACTTTTTTTCAAAGGTGTAATATTTTCTCCAATTTTAAGTGGCTTGAATAACAAGTTGTGTAAATTTATCAACAGCTCTTGACCTGCTGAAGATTTCGACATGCATCATTAGTTCCAAATATTCTACTTTGAGGTTACAAAATAATGTTTTATGTATTGTTGATAAAAAAAAATTCTACTTTTTTTCAAAGGTGTAATGTTTTCTCCAATTTTCAGTGGCTTGAATAACAAGTTGTGTAAATTTATCAACAGCTCTTGACCTGCTGAAGATTTCGACATGCATCATTAGTTCCAAATATTCTACTTTGAGGTTACAAAATAATGCTTTATGTATTGTTGACAAAAAAAAATTCTACTTTTTTTCAAAGGTGTAATGTTTTCTCCAATTTTAAGTTTCTTGGATACTAAGTTATGGACATCTATAATTAGCATTTGACCTGCTGAACATTTCGACATGCATAATCAGTACCAAATCTTCTACTTTGAGGTTACAAAATAATGTTTTATGTATTGTTGATAAAAAAAATTCAACTTTTTTCAAAGGTGTAATGTTTTCTCCAATTTTAAGTAGTTTGGATACCAAGTTGTAGACATTTATCAATAGCTCTTGACTTGCTGAACATTTCGACATGCGTCATCAGTACCAAATCTTCTACTTTGAGGTTACAAAATAATGTTTTATGTATTGTTGATAAAAAAAAATTCAACTTTTTTTCAAAGGTGTAATGTTTTCTCCAATTTTAAGTTTCTTGGATACTAAGTTATGGATATCTTTAAATAGCTCTTGACCTGCTGAAGATTTTGACATGCATCATTAGTTCCAAATCTTCTACTTTGAGGTTACAAAATTATGTTTTATGTATTGTTGATAAAAAAAATTCAACTTTTTTTCAAAGGTGTAATGTTTTCTCCAATTTTAAGTGGCTTGGATACCAAGTTATGGACATTTATCAATAGCTCTTGAACTGCTGAACATTTCGACATGCATCATCAATACCAAATCTTCTACTTTGAGGTTACAAAATAATGTTTTATGTATTGTTAATAAAAAAAAATCAACGTTTTTTTAAATGTGTAATGTTTTCTCCAATTTTAAGTGGCTTGGATACCAAGTTCATCAACAAAATAATGTTTTATGTATTGTTGATAAAAAAAATTCAACTTTTTTTCAAAGGTGTAATGTTTTCTTTAATTTTAAGTGGCTTGGATACCAAGTTATGGACATCTTTAAATAGCATTTGACCTGTTGAACATTTCGACATGCATCATGAGTACCAAATCTTCTACTTTGAGGTTACAAAATAATGTTTTATGTATTGTTGATAAAAAAAATTCAACTTTTTTTCAAAGGTGTAATGTTTTCTCCAATTTTAAGTTGCTTGAATACCAAGATATGGACATCTTTCAATAGCACTTGACCTGCTGAACATTTCGACATGCATCATGAGTACCAAATCTTCTACTTTGAGGTTACAAAATAATGTTTTATGTATTGTTGATAAAAAAAATTCAATTTTTTTTTAAAGGTGTAATGTTTTCTCCAATTTTAAGTGGCTTGGATACCAAGTTGTAGACATTTATCAATAGCTCTTGACCTGCTGAACATTTCGACATGCATCATGAGTACCAAATCTTCTACTTTGAGGTTACAAAATAATGTTTTATGTATTGTTGATAAAAAAAATTCAATTTTTTTTCAAAGGTGTAATGTTTTCTCCAATTTTAAGTGGCTTGGATACCAAGTTGTAGACATTTATCAATAGCACTTGACCTGCTGAACATTTCGACATGCATCATGAGTACCAAATCTTCTACTTTGAGGTAACAAAATAATGTTTTATGTATTGTTGATAAAAAAAATTCAATTTTTTTTCAAAGGTGTAATGTTTTCTCCAATTTTAAGTGGCTTGGATACCAAGTTGTAGACATTTATCAATAGCTCTTGACCTGCTGAACATTTCGACATGCATCATGAGTACCAAATCTTCTACTTTGAGGTTACAAAATAATGTTTTATGTATTGTTGATAAAAAAAAATTCAACTGTTTTTCAAAGGTGTAATGTTTTCTCCAATTTTAATTAGTTTTGATGCCAACTTATGGACATTTATCAATAGATCTTGACCTGTTGAGCATTTCGAAATGCATCATTAGTACCAAATCTTCTACTTTGAGGTTACAAAATAATGTTTTATATATTGTTGATAAAGAAAATATTACCCTTTTTCAAAGGTGTAATGTTTTCTCCAATTTTAAGTGGCTTGAATACCAAGATATGGACATCTATTGATAGCACTTGACCTGCTGAACATTTCGACATGCATTATGAGTACCAAATCTTTTACTTTGAGGTTACAAAATAATGTTTTATGTATTGTTGATAAAAAAAATTCAACTTTTTTCAAAGGTGTAATGTTTTCTCCAATTTTAAGTGGCTTGGATACCAAGTTGTAGACATTTATCAATAGCACTTGACTTGCTGAACATTTCGACATGCATCATCAGTACCAAATCCTCTACTTTGAGGTTACAAAATAATGTTTTATGTATTGTTGATAAAAAAAAATTCAACTTTTTTTTCAAAGGTGTAATGTTTTCTCCAATTTTAAGCGGCTTGAATAACAAGTTGTGTAAATTTATCAACAGCTCTTGACCTGCTGAAGATTTCGACATGCATCATCGGTACCAAATCTTCTACTTTGAGGTTACAAAATAATGTTTTATGTATTGTTGATAAAAAAAAATTCTACTTTTTTTCAAAGGTGTAATATTTTCTCCAATTTTAAGTGGCTTGAATAACAAGTTGTGTAAATTTATCAACAGCTCTTGACCTGCTGAAGATTTCGACATGCATCATTAGTTCCAAATATTCTACTTTGAGGTTACAAAATAATGTTTTATGTATTGTTGATAAAAAAAAATTCTACTTTTTTTCAAAGGTGTAATGTTTTCTCCAATTTTAAGTTTCTTGGATACTAAGTTATGGACATCTATAATTAGCATTTGACCTGCTGAACATTTCGACATGCATAATCAGTACCAAATCTTCTACTTTGAGGTTACAAAATAATGTTTTATGTATTGTTGATAAAAAAAATTCAACTTTTTTCAAAGGTGTAATGTTTTCTCCAATTTTAAGTAGTTTGGATACCAAGTTGTAGACATTTATCAATAGCTCTTGACTTGCTGAACATTTCGACATGCGTCATCAGTACCAAATCTTCTACTTTGAGGTTACAAAATAATGTTTTATGTATTGTTGATAAAAAAAAATTCAACTTTTTTTCAAAGGTGTAATGTTTTCTCCAATTTTAAGTTGCTTGAATACAAAGATATGGACATCTGTTGATAGCACTTGACCTGCTGAACATTTCGACTTGCATCATGAGTACCAAATCTTTTACTTTGAGGTTACAAAATAATGTTTTATGTATTGTTGATAAAAAAAATTCAACTTTTTTCAAAGGTGTAATGTTTTCTCCAATTTTAAGTGGCTTGGATACCAAGTTGTAGACATTTATCAATAGCACTTGACTTGCTGAACATTTCGACATGCATCATCAGTACCAAATCCTCTACTTTGAGGTTACAAAATAATGTTTTATGTATTGTTGATAAAAAAAATTCAACTTTTTTTCAAAGGTGTAATGTTTTCTCCAATTTTAAGCGGCTTGAATAACAAGTTGTGTAAATTTATCAACAGCTCTTGACCTGCTGAAGATTTCGACATGCATCATCGGTACCAAATCTTCTACTTTGAGGTTACAAAATAATGTTTTATGTATTGTTGATAAAAAAAAATTCTACTTTTTTTCAAAGGTGTAATATTTTCTCCAATTTTAAGTGGCTTGAATAACAAGTTGTGTAAATTTATCAACAGCTCTTGACCTGCTGAAGATTTCGACATGCATCATCGGTACCAAATCTTCTACTTTGAGGTTACAAAATAATGTTTTATGTATTGTTGATAAAAAAAAATTCTACTTTTTTTCAAAGGTGTAATGTTTTCTCCAATTTTAAGTTTCTTGGATACTAAGTTATGGACATCTATAATTAGCATTTGACCTGCTGAACATTTCGACATGCATAATCAGTACCAAATCTTCTACTTTGAGGTTACAAAATAATGTTTTATGTATTGTTGATAAAAAAAATTCAACTTTTTTCAAAGGTGTAATGTTTTCTCCAATTTTAAGTAGTTTGGATACCAAGTTGTAGACATTTATCAATAGCTCTTGACTTGCTGAACATTTCGACATGCGTCATCAGTACCAAATCTTCTACTTTGAGGTTACAAAATAATGTTTTATGTATTGTTGATAAAAAAAAATTCAACTTTTTTTCAAAGGTGTAATGTTTTCTCCAATTTTAAGTTGCTTGAATACAAAGATATGGACATCTGTTGATAGCACTTGACCTGCTGAACATTTCGACTTGCATCATGAGTACCAAATCTTTTACTTTGAGGTTACAAAATAATGTTTTATGTATTGTTGATAAAAAAAATTCAACTTTTTTCAAAGGTGTAATGTTTTCTCCAATTTTAAGTGGCTTGGATACCAAGTTGTAGACATTTATCAATAGCTCTTGACCTGCTGAACATTTCGACATGCATCATCAGTACCAAATTATCTTTTTTGAGGTTTAAAAATAATGTTTTATGTATTGTTGATAAAAAAAAATTCAACTTTATTTCAAAGGTGTAATGTTTTCTCCAATTTTAAGTGGCTTGGATACCAAGTTCATTAACAAAATAATGTTTTATGTATTGTTGATAAAAAAAAATTCAACTTTTTTTCAAAGGTGTAATGTTTTCTCCAATTTTAAGTTTCTTGGATACTAAGTTATGGATATCTTTAAATAGCTCTTGACCTGCTGAAGATTTTGACATGCATCATTAGTTCCAAATCTTCTACTTTGAGGTTACAAAATTATGTTTTATGTATTGTTGATAAAAAAAATTCAACTTTTTTTCAAAGGTGTAATGTTTTCTTTAATTTTAAGTGGCTTGGATACCAAGTTATGGACATCTTTAAATAGCATTTGACCTGTTGAACATTTCGACATGCATCATGAGTACCAAATCTTCTACTTTGAGGTTACAAAATAATGTTTTATGTATTGTTGATAAAAAAAATTCAACTTTTTTTCAAAGGTGTAATGTTTTCTCCAATTTTAAGTTGCTTGAATACCAAGATATGGACATCTTTCAATAGCACTTGACCTGCTGAACATTTCGACATGCATCATGAGTACCAAATCTTCTACTTTGAGGTTACAAAATAATGTTTTATGTATTGTTGATAAAAAAAATTCAACTTTTTTCAAAGGTGTAATGTTTTCTCCAATTTTAAGTAGTTTGGATACCAAGTTGTAGACATTTATCAATAGCTCTTGACTTGCTGAACATTTCGACATGCGTCATCAGTACCAAATCTTCTACTTTGAGGTTACAAAATAATGTTTTATGTATTGTTGATAAAAAAAAATTCAACTTTTTTTCAAAGGTGTAATGTTTTCTCCAATTTTAAGTTGCTTGAATACAAAGATATGGACATCTGTTGATAGCACTTGACCTGCTGAACATTTCGACTTGCATCATGAGTACCAAATCTTTTACTTTGAGGTTACAAAATAATGTTTTATGTATTGTTGATAAAAAAAATTCAACTTTTTTCAAAGGTGTAATGTTTTCTCCAATTTTAAGTGGCTTGGATACCAAGTTGTAGACATTTATCAATAGCTCTTGACCTGCTGAACATTTCGACATGCATCATCAGTACCAAATTATCTTTTTTGAGGTTTAAAAATAATGTTTTATGTATTGTTGATAAAAAAAAAATTCAACTTTATTTCAAAGGTGTAATGTTTTCTCCAATTTTAAGTGGCTTGGATACCAAGTTCATTAACAAAATAATGTTTTATGTATTGTTGATAAAAAAAAATTCAACTTTTTTTCAAAGGTGTAATGTTTTCTCCAATTTTAAGTTTCTTGGATACTAAGTTATGGATATCTTTAAATAGCTCTTGACCTGCTGAAGATTTTGACATGCATCATTAGTTCCAAATCTTCTACTTTGAGGTTACAAAATTATGTTTTATGTATTGTTGATAAAAAAAATTCAACTTTTTTTCAAAGGTGTAATGTTTTCTTTAATTTTAAGTGGCTTGGATACCAAGTTATGGACATCTTTAAATAGCATTTGACCTGTTGAACATTTCGACATGCATCATGAGTACCAAATCTTCTACTTTGAGGTTACAAAATAATGTTTTATGTATTGTTGATAAAAAAAATTCAACTTTTTTTCAAAGGTGTAATGTTTTCTCCAATTTTAAGTTGCTTGAATACCAAGATATGGACATCTTTCAATAGCACTTGACCTGCTGAACATTTCGACATGCATCATGAGTACCAAATCTTCTACTTTGAGGTTACAAAATAATGTTTTATGTATTGTTGATAAAAAAAATTCAATTTTTTTTCAAAGGTGTAATGTTTTCTCCAATTTTAAGTGGCTTGGATACCAAGTTGTAGACATTTATCAATAGCTCTTGACCTGCTGAACATTTCGACATGCATCATGAGTACCAAATCTTCTACTTTGAGGTTACAAAATAATGTTTTATGTATTGTTGATAAAAAAAATTCAATTTTTTTTCAAAGGTGTAATGTTTTCTCCAATTTTAAGTTTCTTCGATACTAAGTTATGGACATCCATTAATAGCACTTGACCTGCTGAACATTTCGACATGCATCATCAATACCAAATCTTCTACTTTGAGGTTACAAAATAATGTTTTATGTATTGTTAATAAAAAAAAAATCAACGTTTTTTTAAATGTGTAATGTTTTCTCCAATTTTAAGTGGCTTGGATACCAAGTTATGGACATCTTTAAATAGCATTTGACCTGCTGAACATTTCGACATGCATCATGAGTACCAAATCTTCTACTTTGAGGTTACAATATAATGTTTTATGTATTGTTGATAAAAAAAATTCAACTTTTTTTCAAAGGTGTAATGTTTTCTCCAATTTTAAGTGGCTTGAATACCAAGTTGTAGACATTTATCAATAGCTCTTGACCTGCTGAACATTTCGACATACATCATCAGTACCAAATCTTCTACTTTGAGGTTACAATATAATGTTTTATGTATTGTTGATAAAAAAATTTCAACTTTTTTTCAAAGGTGGAATGTTTTCTCCAATTTTAAGTTGCTTGAATACCAAGATATGGACATCTTTCAATAGCACTTGACCTGCTGAACATTTCAACATGCATCATGATACCAAATCTTCTACTTTGAGGTTACCAAATAATGTTTTATGTATTGTTGATAAAAAAAAAATCAACTTTTTTTCAAAGGTGTAATGTTTTCTTTAATTTTAAGTGGCTTGGATACCAAGTTATGGACATCTTTAAATAGCATTTGACCTGCTGAACATTTCGACATCCATCATCAGTACCAAATCTTTTACTTTGAGGTTACAATATAATGTTTTATGTATTGTTGATAAAAAAAATTCAACTTTTTTTCAAAGGTGTAATGTTTTCTCCAATTTTAAGTGGCTTGGATACCAAGTTGTAGACATTTATCAATAGCTCTTGACCTGTTGAACATTTCGACATGCATCATCAGTACCAAATCTTCTACTTTGAGGTTACAATATAATGTTTTATGTGGGCGATTATCCAGATAGGTTGAATTTTTAAAAACAGAACTGTAATTCCACTGCTACTTGAAATTTTTAAATTTTTGAAATACGTTGGGAAAAATGTAAACAAAGACTTGTTTACGAAAATAAAATTTTGTTTTAATTTATAAAAATCATTTTTTTATATGTTTTAATTAAACAAAAGGTAATTAATAATTAATATTGCACTCAATCATCATCGTTTCTTTTAAAAATATTCCATTTAAATTTATAACGTATTTGAAAAATTTGAATCTCACAAATTAGTTTCAAGCGCTTTAAAAATTACTCGAAGACAAAATTTTCATCAAAAGAATTGAATTTTCTTGTGAAATTTGTATTAAGCTTAATAAAATTGTTGTCATATATGATAAAGTAGTTCGTTTTCTATCGATTGGTATTTATATCATATGTCAAAGAATAGTTATTAATACTTAATTTTTGATTATAAAAATCCAAATTCCATATTTTGTCTTCGAGAAATCGTCCGAAGAATCGAAATATTTCCTTAATTAGAGTATATTGAAAGCATTTAATTATACAGATTTGTAGAGTTTAAAAAGTTGTACAATATTAATTTGTCTTTCAAGGCTCTCTAATGGAAAAAAATTATAAAAAATTCATTTTAGTGGTGGTTTTTTGAAAATTTTTATCTGGAGAATCGCCCATGTATTGTTGATAAAAAAAATTCAACTTTTTTTCAAAGGTGTAATGTTTTCTTCAATTTTAAGTGGCTTGGATACCAAGTTGTGGACATCTATAATTAGCATTTGACCTGCTGAACATTTTGACATGCATAATCAGTACCAAATCTTCTCCTTTGAGGTTACAAGATAATGTTTTATGTATTGTTGATAAAAAAAAATTCAACTGTTTTTCAAAGGTGTAATGTTCTCTCCAATTTTAATTAGTTTTGATGCCAATTTATGGACATTAATCAATAGCTCTTGACCTGTTGAACATTCCGACATGCATCATCAGTACCAAATCTTCTACTTTGAGGTTACAAAATAATGTTTTATGTATTGTTGATAAAAAAAAATTCAACTGTTTTTCAAAGGTGTAATGTTTTCTCCAATTTTAAGTGGCTTGAATAACAAGTTGTGTAAATTTATCAACAGCTCTTGACCTGCTGAATATTTTGACATGCATCATTAGTTCCAAATCTTCTACTTTGAGGTTACAAAATAATGTTTTATGTATTGTTGATAAAAAAAAATTCAACTTTTTTTCAAAGGTGAAATGTTTTCTCCAATTTTAAGTTGCTTGGATACCAAGTTGTGGACATTTATCAATAGCTCTTGACCTGTTGATCATTTCGACATGCATCATCAGTACCAAATCTTCTACTTTGAGGTTACAAAATAATGTTTTATGTATTGTTGATAAAAAAAAATTCAACTTTTTTTCAAAGGTGAAATGTTTTCTCCAATTTTAAGTTTCTTCGATACTAAGTTATGGACATCCATTAATAGCACTTGACCTACTGAACATTTCGACAAGCATCATCAGTACCAAATCTTCTACTTTGAGGTTACAAAATAATGTTTTATGTATTGTTGATAAAAAAAAATTCAACTTTTTTTCAAAGGTGTAATGTTTTCTTCAATTTTAAGTGGCTTGGATACCAAGTTGTGGACATTTATCAATAGCTCTTGACCTGTTGAACATTTCGACATGCATCATCAGTACCAAATCTTCTACTTTGAGGTTACAAAATAATGTTTTATGTATTGTTGATAAAAAAAAATTCAACTGTTTTTAAAAGGTGTAATGTTTTCTCCAATTTTAATTAGTTTAGATGCCAATTAATGGACATTTATCAATAGCTCTTGACCTGTTGAACATTCCGACGTGTATCATCAGTACCAAATCTTCTACTTTGAGGTTACAAAATAATGTTTTATATATTGTTGATAAAAAAAATTCAACTTTTTTTCAAAGGTGTAATGTTTTCTCCAATTTTGAGTGGCTTGGATACAAAATTATGGACATCTTTAAATAGCTCTTGACCTGTTGAAGATTTCGACATGCATCATCAGTACCAAATCTTCTCTTTTGAGGTTACAAGATAATGTTTTATGTATTGTTGATAAAAAAAATTCAACTTTTTTTCAAAGGTGTAATGTTTTCTCCAATTTTAATTAGTTTAGATGCCAATTAATGGACATTTATCAATAGCTCTTGACCTGTTGAACATTCCGACGTGTATCATCAGTACCAAATCTTCTACTTTGAGGTTACAAAATAATGTTTTATATATTGTTGATAAAAAAAATTCAACTTTTTTTCAAAGGTGTAATGTTTTCTCCAATTTTAAGTTGCTTGGATACCAAGTTGTGGACATTTATCAATAGCTCTTGACCTGTTGAACATTTCGACATGCATCATCAGTACCAAATCTTCTACTTTGAGGTTACAAAATAATGTTTTATGTATTGTTGATAAAAAAAAATTCAACTGTTTTTAAAAGGTGTAATGTTTTCTCCAATTTTAATTAGTTTAGATGCCAATTAATGGACATTTATCAATAGCTCTTGACCTGTTGAACATTCCGACGTGTATCATCAGTACCAAATCTTCTACTTTGAGGTTACAAAATAATGTTTTATATATTGTTGATAAAAAAAATTCAACTTTTTTTCAAAGGTGTAATGTTTTCTCCAATTTTGAGTGGCTTGGATACAAAATTATGGACATCTTTAAATAGCTCTTGACCTGTTGAAGATTTCGACATGCATCATCAGTACCAAATCTTCTCCTTTGAGGTTACAAGATAATGTTTTATGTATTGTTGATAAAAAAAATTCAACTTTTTTTCAAAGGTGTAATGTTTTCTCCAATTTTAAGTTGCTTGAATACCAAGATATGGACATCTATTAATAGCTCTTGACCTGTTGAACATTCCGACATGCATCATCAGTACCAAATCTTCTACTTTGAGGTTACAAAATAATGTTTTATGTATTGTTGATAAAAAAAAATTCAACTGTTTTTCAAAGGTGTAATGTTTTCTCCAATTTTAATTAGTTTTGATGCCAACTTATGGACATTTATCAATAGATCTTGACCTGTTGAGCATTTCGAAATGCATCATTAGTACCAAATCTTCTACTTTGAGGTTACAAAATAATGTTTTATATATTGTTGATAAAAAAAATTCAACTTTTTTTCAAAGGTGTAATGTTTTCTCCAATTTTGAGTGGCTTCGATACTAAATTATGGACATCTTTAAATAGCTCTTGACCTGCTGAACATTTCGACGTGCATCATCAGTACCAAATCTTCTACTTTGAGGTTACAAAATAATGTTTTATGTATTGTTGATAAAGAAAATATTCAACTTTTTTTCAAAGGTGTAATGTTTTCTCAAATTTTAAGTGGCTTGAATACCAAGATATGGACATCTATTGATAGTACTTGACCTGCTGAACATTTCGACATGCATCATGAGTACCAAATCTTTTACTTTGAGGTTACAAAATAATGTTTTATATATTGTTGATAAAAAAAATTCAACTTTTTTCAAAGGTGTAATGTTTTCTCCAATTTTAAGTGGCTTGGATACCAAGTTGTAGACATTTATCAATAGCACTTGACTTGCTGAACATTTCGACATGCATCATCAGTACCAAATCCTCTACTTTGAGGTTACAAAATAATGTTTTATATATTGTTGATAAAAAAAAATTCAACTTTTTTTCAAAGGTGTAATGTTTTCTCCAATTTTAAGCGGCTTGAATAACAAGTTGTGTAAATTTATCAACAGCTCTTGACCTGCTGAAGATTTTGACATGCATCATCGGTACCAAACCTTCTACTTTGAGGTTACAAAATAATGTTTTATGTATTGTTGATAAAAAAAAATTCTACTTTTTTTCAAAGGTGTAATATTTTCTCCAATTTTAAGTGGCTTGAATAACAAGTTGTGTAAATTTATCAACAGCTCTTGACCTGCTGAAGATTTCGACATGCATCATTAGTTCCAAATATTCTACTTTGAGGTTACAAAATAATGTTTTATGTATTGTTGATAAAAAAAAATTCTACTTTTTTTCAAAGGTGTAATGTTTTCTCCAATTTTAAGTGGCTTGAATAACAAGTTGTGTAAATTTATCAACAGCTCTTGACCTGCTGAAGATTTCGACATGCATCATTAGTTCCAAATATTCTACTTTGAGGTTACAAAATAATGCTTTATGTATTGTTGACAAAAAAAAATTCTACTTTTTTTCAAAGGTGTAATGTTTTCTCCAATTTTAAGTTTCTTGGATACTAAGTTATGGACATCTATAATTAGCATTTGACCTGCTGAACATTTCGACATGCATAATCAGTACCAAATCTTCTACTTTGAGGTTACAAAATAATGTTTTATGTATTGTTGATAAAAAAAATTCAACTTTTTTTCAAAGGTGTAATGTTTTCTCCAATTTTGAGTGGCTTCGATACTAAATTATGGACATCTTTAAATAGCTCTTGACCTGCTGAACATTTCGACATGCATCATGAGTACCAAATCTTTTACTTTGAGGTTACAAAATAATGTTTTATGTATTGTTGATAAAAAAAATTCAACTTTTTTCAAAGGTGTAATGTTTTCTCCAATTTTAAGTGGCTTGGATACCAAGTTGTAGACATTTATCAATAGCTCTTGACCTGCTGAACATTTCGACATGCATCATCAGTACCAAATTATCTTTTTTGAGGTTTAAAAATAATGTTTTATGTATTGTTGATAAAAAAAAAATTCAACTTTATTTCAAAGGTGTAATGTTTTCTCCAATTTTAAGTTTCTTGGACACTTAGTTATGGACATCTTTTAAAAGCACTTGATCTGCTTAACATTTTGACATGCGTCATCAGTACCAAATCTTCTCCTTTGAGGTTACAATATAATGTTTTATGTATTGTTGATAAAAAAAAAATTCAACTTTTTTTCAAAGGTGTAATGTTTTCTCCAATTTTAAGTGGCTTGGATACCAAGTTCATTAACAAAATAATGTTTTATGTATTGTTGATAAAAAAAATTCAACTTTTTTTCAAAGGTGTAATGTTTTCTTTAATTTTAAGTGGCTTGGATACCAAGTTATGGACATCTTTCAATAGCACTTGACCTGTTGAACATTTCGACATGCATCATCAGTACCAAATCTTCTACTTTGAGGTTACAAAATAATGTTTTATTATTGTTGATAAAAAAAATTCAACTTTTTTTCAAAGGTGTAATGTTTTCTCCAATTTTAAGTGGCTTGAATAACAAGTTGTGTAAATTTATCAACAGCTCTTGACCTGCTGAAGATTTCGACATGCATCATTAGTTCCAAATCTTCTACTTTGAGGTTACAAAATAATGTTTTATGTATTGTTGATAAAAAAAAATTCAACTTTTTTTCAAAGGTGCACTATGGGGCAAAATTGAAAAAAAGGGGTAATTCACTTCGAAAATAGGACTCTTTCAATTTAGGTTCTCGGGGTATTTTTTTCTTGTAGAGAACAATAAATTAGACTTGCATGCCAAATTTCAGACCATTTTGTGCTGTTTTTGAGATTCTAGAGCTATTTGAAGTTGAAAATGAGCAAAAAAACTGGTTTTTTCATGACATATTTAAACTTAAAAATCTCTGCAATGTTTAAAGTTATTGAAAAATTGTTTTCGGTTCCTATAAGAACAATATAAGAGCTTTATTTTAATGTATTGTAAAATTTTTAACTTTCCAGTTTTGGTGCTGGTATGGTTGGAAATGTACGAAAATCCTATGAAAAATATCTATAAACGTGCCGCAACTATCTTAGCAGGGCGATTTCCAGGTAACTGAATATACAGAAATATAGCTCTTGATATACAGTTTGTAAAACTGTATAAACATTAGAAATAACAAGGTACGTTTTTGAGAAAAATTGGTTTGTGTAAGTCGTGAAATATTAAGCCAAAAACTGATTTTTCTCTTAAAAATAACAAATCATTCATAGTAGAAAAGTTTGGTAATGTTTTCTAATTGCAAATAATATTTAAAGACAACCTGCAAAGATTTTTTTTCGAAAAACTCAAAATTTGACGAGATATCGGGTACATTTGATATCTGATGACTTGTATGTTTTTTGCACCACTCAAATGACTCTAACTTTTGTTTAACTTAATATTTTTCAGTTCTGTTTCCTGTTTATTGTAGCTTAAGTCAATACCTTTCTAACAATATATAATACTTGATAGTTGCATATGACATTGATCTTGATTATTGGCATTGTTTGTGAATGACCCCAAACTAAGAAAAATCTTGAAAACAACATTTCTAGAAATACCACTTAGAAAGAAAATTGTATATTGTTTTGAGGTTTTTTATGATGATTTATGATAATTATGACTGTTAAAACTCAAAAACATGGAATTCATAAACTTTTTGCGATCTCAGGTAGCCTGATTAGGTACGACCCTAGTAGTATCTATTGGACCAGAAAGTCTCTAGTATCAGACTATTTTAAAAACTCAAATTAATGAATTCATCATATTTAAGCATATTTATAGCAAAATATTTCATTTTTAGATACTTTTGGTTGAAAAATTGTGAATTTTGGCTATTTTGTTTAAGTTCAGCTTGCGTCGGTCACATTCAATCCACTCTAGTTGCAACTATAATGAAGTTTTATACCAGTATTATACATTATCTTAAAGGTACTGATCTAAACTAGCAATAATTGAAAACAGTATGCAAAAATATGTATCCTGAAAAAAGTTAGAGCTCTTTATGTACATAAAAAAGCATACAAAAACGCAACCATCATAGGTAAAAATACAAAAATTGAAAATTTATCAGTTTTTTTTGACAAGCTTTGATTTTTTTGTAATAATAACCACATATAAACACATTTTCAATACTTTTTTGTAAGAAATTTCGTCGACGCAAGCTGAACTTAAACAAAATAGCCAAAATTCACAATTTTTCAACCAAAAGTATCTAAAAATGAAATATTTTGCTATAAATATGCTTAAATATGATGAATTCATTAATTTGAGTTTTTAAAATAGTCTGATACTAGAGACTTTCTGGTCCAATAGATACTACTAGGGTCGTACCTAATCAGGCTACCTGAGATCGCAAAAAGTTTATGAATTCCATGTTTTTGAGTTTTAACAGTCATAATTATCATAAATCATCATAAAAAACCTCAAAACAATATACAATTTTCTTTCTAAGTGGTATTTCTAGAAATGTTGTTTTCAAGATTTTTCTTAGTTTGGGGTCATTCACAAACAATGCCAATAATCAAGATCAATGTCATATGCAACTATCAAGTATTATATATTGTTAGAAAGGTATTGACTTAAGCTACAATAAACAGGAAACAGAACTGAAAAATATTAAGTTAAACAAAAGTTAGAGTCATTTGAGTGGTGCAAAAAACATACAAGTCATCAGATATCAAATGTACCCGATATCTCGTCAAATTTTGAGTTTTTCGAAAAAAAATCTTTGCAGGTTGTCTTTAAATATTATTTGCAATTAGAAAACATTACCAAACTTTTCTACTATGAATGATTTGTTATTTTTAAGAGAAAAATCAGTTTTTGGCTTAATATTTCACGACTTACACAAACCAATTTTTCTCAAAAACGTACCTTGTTATTTCTAATGTTTATACAGTTTTACAAACTGTATATCAAGAGCTATATTTCTGTATATTCAGTTACCTGGAAATCGCCCTGCTAAGATAGTTGCGGCACGTTTATAGATATTTTTCATAGGATTTTCGTACATTTCCAACCATACCAGCACCAAAACTGGAAAGTTAAAAATTTTACAATACATTAAAATAAAGCTCTTATATTGTTCTTATAGGAACCGAAAACAATTTTTCAATAACTTTAAAGATTGCAGAGATTTTTAAGTTTAAATATGTCATGAAAAAACCAGTTTTTTTGCTCATTTTCAACTTCAAATAGCTCTAGAATCTCAAAAACAGCACAAAATGGTCTGAAATTTGGCATGCAAGTCTAATTTAATGTCCTCTACAAGAAAAAAATACCCCGAGAACCTAAATTGAAAGAGTCCTATTTTCGAAGTGAATTACCCCTTTTTTTCAATTTTGCCCCATAGTGAGGTGTAATGTTTTCTTTAATTTTAAGTGGCTTGGATACCAAGTTATGGACATCTTTCAATAGCACTTGACCTGTTGAACATTTCGACATGCATCATCAGTACCAAATCTTCTATCTTGAGGTTACAATATAATGTTTTATGTATTGTTGATAAAAAAAATTCAACTTTTTTTCAAAGGTGTAATGTTTTCTTTAATTTTAAGTGGCTTGGATACCAGGTTATGGACATCTTTCCATGGCACTTGACCTGTTGAACATTTCGACATGCATCATCAGTACCAAATCTTCTACTTTGAGGTTACAAAATAATGTTTTATGTATTGTTGATAAAAAAAAAATTCAACTTTTTTTCAAATGTGTAATGTTTTCTCCAATTTTAAGTTTCTTGGATACTAAGTTATGGACATCTTTAAAAAGCTCTTGACCTGCTGAAGATTTTGACATGCATCATTAGTTCCAAATCTTCTACTTTGAGGTTACAAAATAATGTTTTATGTATTGTTAATAAAAAAAATTCAACTTTTTTTCAAAGGTGTAATGTTTTCTCCATTTTAAGTGGCTTGGATACCAAATTATGGACATCTTTAAATAGCTCTTGACCTGTTGAACATTTCGACGTGCATCATCAGTACCAAATCTTCTACTTTGAGGTTACAAAATAATGTTTTATGTATTGTTGATAAAAAAAATATTCAATTTTTTTTCAAAGGTGTAATGTTTTCTCCAATTTTAAGTGGCTTGGATACCAAGTTGTAGACATTTATCAATAGCTCTTGACCTGCTGAACATTTCGACATGCATCATCAGTACCAAATCTTCCACTTTGAGGTTACAATATAATGTTTTATGTATTGTTGATAAAAGAAATTCAACTTTTTTTCAAAGGTGTAATGTTTTCTCCAATTTTAAGTTGCTTGAATACCAAAATATGGACATCTATCAATAGCACTTGACCTGCTGAACATTTCGACATGCATCATGAGTACCAAATCTTCTACTTTGAGGTTACAAAATAATGTTTTATGTATTGTTGATAAAAAAAAAAATCAACTTTTTTTCAAAGGTGTAATGTTTTCTTTAATTTTAAGTGGCTTGGATACCAAGTTATGGACATCTTTCAATAGCACTTGACCTGTTGAACATTTCGACATGCATCATCAGTACCAAATCTTCTATCTTGAGGTTACAATATAATGTTTTATGTATTGTTGATAAAAAAAATTCAACTTTTTTTCAAAGGTGTAATGTTTTCTTTAATTTTAAGTGGCTTGGATACCAGGTTATGGACATCTTTCCATGGCACTTGACCTGTTGAACATTTCGACATGCATCATCAGTACCAAATCTTCTACTTTGAGGTTACAAAATAATGTTTTATGTATTGTTGATAAAAAAAAAATTCAACTTTTTTTCAAATGTGTAATGTTTTCTCCAATTTTAAGTTTCTTGGATACTAAGTTATGGACATCTTTAAAAAGCTCTTGACCTGCTGAAGATTTTGACATGCATCATTAGTTCCAAATCTTCTACTTTGAGGTTACAAAATAATGTTTTATGTATTGTTAATAAAAAAAATTCAACTTTTTTTCAAAGGTGTAATGTTTTCTCCATTTTAAGTGGCTTGGATACCAAATTATGGACATCTTTAAATAGCTCTTGACCTGTTGTACATTTCGACGTGCATCATCAGTACCAAATCTTCTACTTTGAGGTTACAAAATAATGTTTTATGTATTGTTGATAAAAAAAATATTCAATTTTTTTTCAAAGGTGTAATGTTTTCTCCAATTTTAAGTGGCTTGGATACCAAGTTGTAGACATTTATCAATAGCTCTTGACCTGCTGAACATTTCGACATGCATCATCAGTACCAAATCTTCCACTTTGAGGTTACAATATAATGTTTTATGTATTGTTGATAAAAGAAATTCAACTTTTTTTCAAAGGTGTAATGTTTTCTCCAATTTTAAGTTGCTTGAATACCAAAATATGGACATCTATCAATAGCACTTGACCTGCTGAACATTTCGACATGCATCATGAGTACCAAATCTTCTACTTTGAGGTTACAAAATAATGTTTTATGTATTGTTGATAAAAAAAAAAATCAACTTTTTTTCAAAGGTGTAATGTTTTCTCCAATTTTAAGTTGCTTGAATTCCAAAATATGCACATCTATTAATAGCACTTGATCTGCTGAACATTTCGACATGCATCATGAGTACCAAATCTTCTACTTTGAGGTTACAAAATAATGTTTTATGTATTATTAATAAATAAAATTCAACTTTTTTTCAAAGGTGCAATGATTTCTTCCATTTTAAGTGGATTGGATACCAAATTATGGACACATTTAAATAGCTTTTGACCTGCTGAACATTTCGACGTGCATCATCAGTACCAAATCTTCTACTTTGAGGTTACAAAATAATGTTTTATGTATTGTTGATAAAAAAAAAATCAACTTTTTTTCAAAGGTGTAATGTTTTCTCCAATTTTAAGTGGCTTGGATACTAAGTTATGGACATCTTTTAATAGCACTTGACGTGCTGAAAATTTTGACATGCATCATCAGTACCAAATCTTCCACTTTGAGGTTACAATATAATGTTTTATGTATTGTTGATAAAAAAAATTCAACTTTTTTTCAAAGGTGTAATGTTTTCTCCAATTTTAAGTGGCTTGGATACAAAATTATGGACATCTTTAAATAGCTCTTGACCTGTTGAAGATTTCGACATGCATCATCAGTACCAAATCTTCTCCTTTGAGGTTACAAGATAATGTTTTATGTATTGTTGATAAAAAAAAATTCAACTGTTTTTAAAAGGTGTAATGTTTTCTCCAATTTTAATTAGTTTAGATGCCAATTAATGGACATTTATCAATAGCTCTTGACCTGTTGAACATTCCGACGTGTATCATCAGTACCAAATCTTCTACTTTGAGGTTACAAAATAATGTTTTATATATTGTTGATAAAAAAAATTCAACTTTTTTTCAAAGGTGTAATGTTTTCTCCAATTTTAAGTGGCTTGGATACCAAGTTGTGGACATCTATTAATAGCTCTTGACCTGTTGAACATTCCGACATGCATCATCAGTACCAAATCTTCTACTTTGAGGTTACAATATAATGTTTTATGTATTGTTGATAAAAAAAATTCAACTTTTTTTCAAAGGTGTAATGTTTTCTCCAATTTTAAGTGGCTTGGATACAAAATTATGGACATCTTTAAATAGCTCTTGACCTGTTGAAGATTTCGACATGCATCATCAGTACCAAATCTTCTCCTTTGAGGTTACAAGATAATGTTTTATGTATTGTTGATAAAAAAAATTCAACTTTTTTTCAAAGGTGTAATGTTTTCTCCAATTTTAAGTTGCTTGAATACCAAGATATGGACATCTATTAATAGCTCTTGACCTGTTGAACATTCCGACATGCATCATCAGTACCAAATCTTCTACTTTGAGGTTACAAAATAATGTTTTATGTATTGTTGATAAAAAAAATTCAACTTTTTTTCAAAGGTGTAATGTTTTCTCCAATTTTAAGTGGCTTGGATACCAAGTTGTGGACATTTATCAATAGCTCTTGACCTGTTGAAGATTTCGACATGCATCATCAGTACCAAATCTTCTACTTTGAGGTTACAAAATAATGTTTTATGTATTGTTGATAAAAAAAAATTCAACTGTTTTTCAAAGGTGTAATGTTTTCTCCAATTTTAAGCTGCTTGAATACCAAGATATGGACATCTTTTGATAGCACTTGACCTGCTGAACATTTTGACATGCATCATGAGTACCAAATCTTTTACTTTGAGGTTACAAAATAATGTTTTATGTATTGTTGATAAAAAAAATTCAACTTTTTATCAAAGGTGTAATGTTTTCTCCAATTTTAAGTTGCTTGAATACCAAGATATGGACATCTATTAATAGCTCTTGACCTGTTGAACATTCCGACATGCATCATCAGTACCAAATCTTCTACTTTGAGGTTACAATATAATGTTTTATGTATTGTTGATAAAAAAAATTCAACTTTTTTTCAAAGGTGTAATGTTTTCTCCAATTTTAAGTGGCTTGGATACAAAATTATGGACATCTTTAAATAGCTCTTGACCTGTTGAAGATTTCGACATGCATCATCAGTACCAAATCTTCTCCTTTGAGGTTACAAGATAATGTTTTATGTATTGTTGATAAAAAAAATTCAACTTTTTTTCAAAGGTGTAATGTTTTCTCCAATTTTAATTTGCTTGAATACCAAGATATGGACATCTATTAATAGCTCTTGACCTGTTGAACATTCCGACATGCATCATCAGTACCAAATCTTCTACTTTGAGGTTACAGAATAATGTTTTATGTATTGTTGATAAAAAAAAATTCAACTGTTTTTCAAAGGTGTAATGTTTTCTCCAATTTTAAGCTGCTTGAATACCAAGATATGGACATCTTTTGATAGCACTTGACCTGCTGAACATTTTGACATGCATCATGAGTACCAAATCTTTTACTTTGAGGTTACAAAATAATGTTTTATGTATTGTTGATAAAAAAAATTCAACTTTTTTTCAAAGGTGTAATGTTTTCTCCAATTTTAAGTGGCTTGGATACCAAGTTGTAGACATTTATCAATAGCTCTTGACTTGCTGAACATTTCGACATGCGTCATCAGTACCAAATCTTCTACTTTGAGGTTACAAGATAATGTTTTATGTATTGTTGATAAAAAAAATTCAACTTTTTTTCAAAGGTGAAATGTTTTCTCCAATTTTAAGTTGCTTGGATACCAAGTTGTGGACATTTATCAATAGCTCTTGACCTGTTGAACATTTCGACATGCGTCATCAGTACCAAATCTTCTACTTTGAGGTTACAAAATAATGTTTTATGTATTGTTGATAAAAAAAAATTCAACTGTTTTTAAAAGGTGTAATGTTTTCTCCAATTTTAATTAGTTTAGATGCCAATTAATGGACATTTATCAATAGCTCTTGACCTGTTGAACATTCCGACGTGTATCATCAGTACCAAATGTTCTACTTTGAGGTTACAAAATAATGTTTTATATTGTTGATAAAAAAAATTCAACTTTTTTTCAAAGGTGTAATGTTTTCTCCAATTTTAAGTGGCTTGGATACAAAATTATGGACATCTTTAAATAGCTCTTGACCTGTTGAACATTCCGACATGCATCATCAGTACCAAATCTTCTACTTTGAGGTTACAAAATAATGTTTTATGTATTGTTGATAAAAAAAATTCAACTTTTTTTCAAAGGTGTAATGTTTTCTCCAATTTTAAGTGGCTTGGATACCAAGTTGTGGACATTTATCAATAGCTCTTGACCTGTTGAAGATTTCGACATGCATCATCAGTACCAAATCTTCTACTTTGAGGTTACAAAATAATGTTTTATGTATTGTTGATAAAAAAAAATTCAACTGTTTTTCAAAGGTGTAATGTTTTCTCCAATTTTAAGTTGCTTGAATACTAAGATTTGGACATCTTTTGATAGCACTTGACCTGCTGAACATTTCGACATGCATCATCAGTACCAAATCTTCTCCTTTGAGGTTACAAAATAATGTTTTATATTGTTGATAAAAAAAATTCAACTTTTTTTCAAAGGTGTAATGTTTTCTCCAATTTTAAGTGGCTTGGATACAAAATTATGGACATCTTTAAATAGCTCTTGACCTGTTGAAGATTTCGACATGCATCATCAGTACCAAATCTTCTCCTTTGAGGTTACAAGATAATGTTTTATGTATTGTTGATAAAAAAAATTCAACTTTTTTTCAAAGGTGTAATGTTTTCTCCAATTTTAAGTTGCTTGAATACCAAGATATGGACATCTATTAATAGCTCTTGACCTGTTGAACATTCCGACATGCATCATCAGTACCAAATCTTCTACTTTGAGGTTACAAAATAATGTTTTATGTATTGTTGATAAAAAAAATTCAACTTTTTTTCAAAGGTGTAATGTTTTCTCCAATTTATGTGGCTTGGATACCAAGTTGTGGACATTTATCAATAGCTCTTGACCTGTTGAAGATTTCGACATGCATCATCAGTACCAAATCTTCTACTTTGAGGTTACAAAATAATGTTTTATGTATTGTTGATAAAAAAAAATTCAACTTTTTTTCAAAGGTGTAATGTTTTCTCCAATTTTAAGTTGCTTGAATACCAAGATATTGACATCTATTAATAGCTCTTGACCTGTTGAACATTCCGACATACATCATCAGTACCAAATCTTCTACTTTGAGGTTACAAAATAATGTTTTATGTATTGTTGATAAAAAAAATTCAACTTTTTTTCAAAGGTGTAATGTTTTCTCCAATTTTAAGTGGCTTGGATACCAAGTTGTGGACATTTATCAATAGCTCTTGACCTGTTGAAGATTTCGACATGCATCATCAGTACCAAATCTTCTACTTTGAGGTTACAAAATAATGTTTTATGTATTGTTGATAAAAAAAAATTCAACTGTTTTTCAAAGGTGTAATGTTTTCTCCAATTTTAAGTTGCTTGAATACTAAGATTTGGACATCTTTTGATAGCACTTGACCTGCTGAACATTTCGACATGCATCATCAGTACCAAATCTTCTCCTTTGAGGTTACAAAATAATGTTTTATATTGTTGATAAAAAAAATTCAACTTTTTTTCAAAGGTGTAATGTTTTCTCCAATTTTAAGTGGCTTGGATACAAAATTATGGACATCTTTAAATAGCTCTTGACCTGTTGAAGATTTCGACATGCATCATCAGTACCAAATCTTCTCCTTTGAGGTTACAAGATAATGTTTTATGTATTGTTGATAAAAAAAATTCAACTTTTTTTCAAAGGTGTAATGTTTTCTCCAATTTTAAGTTGCTTGAATACCAAGATATGGACATCTATTAATAGCTCTTGACCTGTTGAACATTCCGACATGCATCATCAGTACCAAATCTTCTACTTTGAGGTTACAAAATAATGTTTTATGTATTGTTGATAAAAAAAATTCAACTTTTTTTCAAAGGTGTAATGTTTTCTCCAATTTATGTGGCTTGGATACCAAGTTGTGGACATTTATCAATAGCTCTTGACCTGTTGAAGATTTCGACATGCATCATCAGTACCAAATCTTCTACTTTGAGGTTACAAAATAATGTTTTATGTATTGTTGATAAAAAAAAATTCAACTTTTTTTCAAAGGTGTAATGTTTTCTCCAATTTTAAGTTGCTTGAATACCAAGATATTGACATCTATTAATAGCTCTTGACCTGTTGAACATTCCGACATACATCATCAGTACCAAATCTTCTACTTTGAGGTTACAAAATAATGTTTTATGTATTGTTGATAAAAAAAATTCAACTTTTTTTCAAAGGTGTAATGTTTTCTCCAATTTTAAGTGGCTTGGATACCAAGTTGTGGACATTTATCAATAGCTCTTGACCTGTTGAAGATTTCGACATGCATCATCAGTACCAAATCTTCTACTTTGAGGTTACAAAATAATGTTTTATGTATTGTTGATAAAAAAAAATTCAACTGTTTTTCAAAGGTGTAATGTTTTCTCCAATTTTAAGTTGCTTGAATACTAAGATTTGGACATCTTTTGATAGCACTTGACCTGCTGAACATTTCGACATGCATCATGAGTACCAAATCTTTTACTTTGAGGTTACAAAATAATGTTTTATGTATTGTTGATAAAAAAAATTCAACTTTTTTCAAAGGTGTAATGTTTTCTCCAATTTTAAGTGGCTTGGATACCAAGTTGTAGACATTTATCAATAGCTCTTGACTTGCTGAACATTTCGACATGCGTCATCAGTACCAAATCTTCTACTTTGAGGTTACAATATAATGTTTTATGTATTGTTGATAAAAAAAAAATTCAACTTTTTTTCAAAGGTGTAATGTTTTCTCCAATTTTAAGTGGCTTGGATACCAAGTTATGGACATTTATAAATAGCTCTTGACCTGTTGAACATTTCGACATGCATCATCAGTACCAAATCTTCTACTTTGAGGTTACAAAATAATGTTTTATGTATTGTTGATAAAAAAAAATTCTACTTTTTTTCAAAGGTGTAATATTTTCTCCAATTTTAAGTGGCTTGAATAACAAGTTGTGTAAATTTATCAACAGCTCTTGACCTGCTGAAGATTTCGACATGCATCATTAGTTCCAAATATTCTACTTTGAGGTTACAAAATAATGTTTTATGTATTGTTGATAAAAAAAAATTCTACTTTTTTTCAAAGGTGTAATATTTTCTCCAATTTTAAGTTGCTTGAATACCAAATATGTATTGTTGATAAAAAAAAATCAACTGTTTCAAAGGTGTAATGTTTTTTTTTTTTCATTTTAAAAGACTATGCTTTTATTGGTATATATTTCATTATTAACAAACTATAGTTAAAAAAAATACAATGAATGAATTATAAATGCTAACTCATTCTAATAGCTTGTATGAAAAAAATAAAAAAGAATTCATTAGTATAATCCAATTTACTCAATTCTTGAGGATTTTAAATAAATGAGTTCCTGATGTTATTGAGATCCAAGCCGTTCGTTATCATATTTTTGATGATTATACGTTCATCTACTAAAATACGACCTCATCATTGTCCGTTCGTGTTGAAGATGTTTGCCTAGACCAAATTGTTTTCTCTAGGAGTAAAATAATCCCATCGATATATGACACATTACTAATACCCATTTTGAAAAAACGGACTTCAAGGTCCTTTTTAACTGGATTAATCGAGAATGTACATCCTTCGATTGAAAAATCTTTGAATTGCCATAAAAATTGATTGAATTCAGAACTGTTTCTGCACCCAATAATCCAGCTGCAGTCATCAGTCGAGTTCTGGTTCCATCGTTTTTGTAGGAAGAAAATAAAATTCAGGTTGCCTTGGTTTCTTAAAAATGATACTATTTTCTGTATCGAAAATCCAACCGGAACCTTCTCAATCTCAAAATATTTGACTTTCACTAATGACTTTTTAGTGGTTAATGATTTTATAGCTTGTAAAGTTGCAGAATCCATCAATTCCAGTACATCCTCTCTGTTCATCTTTCACAACGACGATTGACAGCACTTGACTATTTCAACTTGAATGATGAGAAACTAAGAAACACTATGAAACTTGACTGCGAACGTTTATTGATAGTCTTACGATCTAGATGATTACAGTGATGGCCGTAAAGTGTCAACAACTGCTGTGATGAAAATCTAACCGTTGAATAATATTTGAATTATAGGATACGAAAATGTGTCTTGACTTGAATTTTACGGAAACTTTTCAAATTTTGTGGAAAAGTTATGTTTGTTTATGTTGCGTTAAATAATTTTGTTTTTCGTGTATATTTGCTGTATCGATGATAAAGAGCCACTTTTTGACAGCAGGAAACTTTTGATTCTTGACTTGAATAGATTAAAAGATTCCACAAGTCGCAGTTCATCAGGTAAGCTGTTGTATATTTGTGCTCCTATAATTTCTACATCATTTCTCATAAATTTTGAATTGTAGCTCTTAATTTTTAGCTTTTTTACTCTATTTGATCTGAGTAGTTCCACATCAATTAATGCTTCATCCTGTTCTATTAGCGATTTCTTGACCATAACACACAGAGACTTGAATATAATTCCCATAATAGGTAGGACATTTTTTGCATGCTTCTCATAAACATCTTGCGTATGAGTTCGCGGTGATAGATTATAAATCATTTTCAATATTCTATTCTGTAATATTTGTAGGTCAGCAATGTCTTTAGATGGAAGTCTAATAAGGAAAAAGTTGCAGTAAGTAACATAGGATTGAAAGTGCCCAAAATAGAAATCCATAAGCGGCTTGATGGTGAGTGTTTGCTTAATTACATATGTTGCTCCGATTGCCTGATTTAAATTCTTTTTCAACGCCGAAAGTGCTGGTTGAAAATTCATCTCTGAATCTATCAATATTCCCAGATATTTCATATTGTCTACCATGGATATTTGATAATTCTTTAATGTTGATATTAAGTTTTCGGGAGCATCACCAAATATAATTGCCTGTGACTTATGGAGATTCAGTTTTAAATTGTTCATGTCATAATAGTTTATTATCACAGCTAGATCCTCACGGATATGCTCAAGTGAATCATCAAGTTTCTCAGGATTAATATCAAATATTAATACTGTATCGTCAGCAAATTTCAAGATCTTTGAGTGGGTTATAAGTTCCTTCATATCGTTGATGTATATAGAGAATAACGTTGGACCCTTCTGTGTTCCTTGTGGAATTCCTTTCCTAATGTGACCAATAAAACTGATTGCGTCATTTATCTTTACATACTGAACACGATTTGTAAGAAAATCCTTTAGTAAATCATAGGCCTTATTTCGAATACCATAATGTTCTAGTTTAGTTAGCAATATTTTGTGATTTACCATATCGAATGCTTTGCTTAGATCCAATGATATTATTAATGCTATTCTGCGATTGTCCATGATATTAGATGTTAGGGATATAGCTTTAGCCAATATATCTTCACAGCTACGTCTCTTTTTGAATCCGTACTGAAAGTGGTCGAGTATGTCCTGTTGATTGAGAAAGTCATTCAATTGAATCAGAATTACTTCTTCTATTACTTTATCAAGAGACGTGGTGACCGACACAGGTCTATAATTTTCTTTGCTAAATCGAGATTCTTTCTTGTAAATTGGGTGAACAACTGTTTCTTTAAGTTTTGAGGGATAAACACCATGAGAAAACATTTGATTGATTAATATCTCCAAATGTTTGGCAATATCGTCACTTGTTTGTGACAAAATAAACGGTGAAATGTCATCAATACCTGTCGCCTTTCCAATATCAAGCATTTTGAGTATTATTGTTATGTCACTGGATGAAACAAAATCAAAAGAAAAAGTGTAAGAGACTCTATCTCCCAACGTTAAATAATTATTAGGAAACACTTCTGAGGTACCGACTATAGACATGAAGTAATGTTGAAAAATATTAGCAACCAGAACGTTATCCGTAATTTGAATGCCATTTTCCAGTAGAGTTATTTCATTTTTTTCTCTTTTTCGACCACTAAGTTGGTTAAGGACTTTCCACGATTCTTTAGTATTAAGCATAGCCTTGTCATTGAAGTAGGCTTTAGCTCTCATGGTACTGTAGTTATCTTTTATAATAATCAAATCTTGTAGTTTTCTTTCTAGCCTTGTTGTTGGTCTGTTGGATATTTTTAATTAGTTTAATTTAATTAGTTTTGATGCCAATTTATGGACATTAATCAATAGCTTTGACCTGTTGAACATTCCGACATGCATCATCAGTACCAAATCTTCTACTTTGAGGTTACAAAATAATGTTTTATGTATTGTTGATAAAAAAAAATTCTACTTTTTTTCAAAGGTGTAATATTTTCTCCAATTTTAAGTGGCTTGAATAACAAGTTGTGTAAATTTATCAACAGCTCTTGACCTGCTGAAGATTTCGACATGCATCATCAGTACCAAATCTTCTCCTTTGAGGTTACAAGATAATGTTTTATGTATTGTTGATAAAAAAAATTCAACTTTTTTTCAAAGGTGTAATGTTTTCTCCAATTTTAAGTTGCTTGAATACCAAGATATGGACATCTATTAATAGCTCTTGACCTGTTGAACATTCCGACATGCATAATCAGTACCAAATCTTCTACTTTGAGGTTACAAAATAATGTTTTATGTATTGTTGATAAAAAAAATTCAACTTTTTTTCAAAGGTGTAATGTTTTCTCCAATTTTAAGTTGCTTGAATACCAAGATATGGACATCTTTTGATAGCATTTGACCTGCTGAACATTTCGACATGCATCATGAGTACCAAATCTTTTACTTTGAGGTTACAAAATAATGTTTTATGTATTGTTGATAAAAAAAATTCAACTTTTTTCAAAGGTGTAATGTTTTCTCCAATTTTAAGTGGCTTGGATACCAAGTTGTAGACATTTATCAATAGCTCTTGACTTGCTGAACATTTCGACATGCGTCATCAGTACCAAATCTTCTACTTTGAGGTTACAATATAATGTTTTATGTATTGTTGATAAAAAAAAAATTCTACTTTTTTTCAAAGGTGTAATGTTTTCTCCAATTTTAAGCGGCTTGAATAACAAGTTGTGTAAATTTATCAACAGCTCTTGACCTGCTGAAGATTTCGACATGCATCATCAGTACCAAATCTTCTACTTTGAGGTTACAAAATAATGTTTTATGTATTGTTGATAAAAAAAAATTCTACTTTTTTTCAAAGGTGTAATATTTTCTCCAATTTTAAGTGGCTTGAATAACAAGTTGTGTAAATTTATCAACAGCTCTTGACCTGCTGAAGATTTCGACATGCATCATTAGTTCCAAATATTCTACTTTGAGGTTACAAAATAATGTTTTATGTATTGTTGATAAAAAAAAATTCTACTTTTTTCAAAGGTGTAATGTTTTCTCCAATTTTAAGTGGCTTGGATACCAAGTTGTAGAAATTTATCAATAGCTCTTGACCTGCTGAACATTTCGACATACATCATCAGTACCAAATCTTCTACTTTGAGGTTACAATATAATGTTTTATGTATTGTTGATAAAAAAAAATTCAATTTTTTTTCAAAGGTGTAATGTTTTCTCCAATTTTAAGTGGCTTGGATACCAAATTGTAGACATTTTTAAATAGCTCTTGACCTGCTGAACATTTCGACATGCATCATCAGTACCAAATCTTCTACTTTGAGGTTACAATATAATGTTTTATGTATTGTTGATAAAAAAAAATTCAACTTTTTTTCAAAGGTGTAATGTTTTCTCCAATTTTAAGTGGCTTGGATACCAAATTGTAGACATTTATCAATAGCTCTTGACCTGCTGAACATTTCGACATGCATCATCAGTACCAAATCTTCTACTTTGAGGTTACAATATAATGTTTTATGTATTGTTGATAAAAAAAAAATCAACTTTTTTTCAAAGGTGTAATGTTTTCTTTAATTTTAAGTGGCTTGGATACCAAGTTATGGACATCTTTAAATAGCATTTGACCTGCTGAACATTTCGACATCCATCATCAGTACCAAATTATCTACTTTGAGGTTACAATATAATGTTTTATGTATTGTTGATAAAAAAAATTCAACTTTTTTTCAAAGGTGTAATGTTTTCTCCAATTTTAAGTTGCTTGAATACCAAGATATGGACATCTATCAATAGCACTTGACCTGTTGAACATTTCGACATGCATCATGAGTACCAAATCCTCTACTTTGAGGTTACAAAATAATGTTTTATGTATTGTTGATAAAAAAAAAATCGACTTTTTTTCAAAGGTGTAATGTTTTCTTTAATTTTAAGTGGCTTGGATACCAAGTTATGGACATCTTTAAATAGCATTTGACCTGCTGAACATTTCGACATCCATCATCAGTACCAAATCTTCTACTTTGAGGTTACAATATAATGTTTTATGTATTGTTGATAAAAAAATTCAACTTTTTTTCAAAGGTGTAATGTTTTCTCCAATTTTAAGTGGCTTGGATACCAAGTTGTAGACATTTATCAATAGCTCTTGACCTGTTGAACATTTCGACATGCATCATCAGTACCAAATCTTCTACTTTGAGGTTACAAAATAATGTTTTATGTATTGTTGATAAAAAAAAATTCAACTGTTTTTAAAAGGTGTAATGTTTTCTCCAATTTTAATTAGTTTAGATGCCAATTAATGGACATTTATCAATAGCTCTTGACCTGTTGAACATTCCGACGTGTATCATCAGTACCAAATCTTCTACTTTGAGGTTACAAAATAATGTTTTATATATTGTTGATAAAAAAAATTCAACTTTTTTTCAAAGGTGTAATGTTTTCTCCAATTTTAAGTGGCTTGGATACAAAATTATGGACATCTTTAAATAGCTCTTGACCTGTTGAACATTTCGACATGCATCATCAGTACCAAATCTTCTCCTTTGAGGTTACAAGATAATGTTTTATGTATTGTTGATAAAAAAAATTCAACTTTTTTTCAAAGGTGTAATGTTTTCTCCAATTTTAAGTTGCTTGAATACCAAGATATGGACATCTGTTAATAGCTCTTGACCTGTTGAACATTCCGACATGCATCATCAGTACCAAATCTTCTACTTTGAGGTTACAAAATAATGTTTTATGTATTGTTGATAAAAAAAATTCAACTTTTTTTCAAAGGTGTAATGTTTTCTCCAATTTTAAGAGGCTTGGATACAAAATTATGGACATCTGTTAATAGCTCTTGACCTGTTGAACATTTCGACATGCATCATCAGTACCAAATCTTCTCCTTTGAGGTTACAAGATAATGTTTTATGTATTGTTGATAAAAAAAATTCAACTTTTTTTCAAAGGTGTAATGTTTTCTCCAATTTTAAGTTGCTTGAATACCAAGATATGGACATCTATTAATAGCTCTTGACCTGTTGAACATTCCGACATGCATCATCAGTACCAAATCTTCTACTTTTAGGTTACAAAATAATGTTTTATGTATTGTTGATAAAAAAAATTCAACTTTTTTTCAAAGGTGTAATGTTTTCTCCAATTTTAAGTGGCTTGGATACCAAGTTGTGGACATTTATCAATAGCTCTTGACCTGTTGAAGATTTCGACATGCATCATCAGTACCAAATCTTCTACTTTGAGGTTACAAAATAATGTTTTATGTATTGTTGATAAAAAAAAATTCAACTGTTTTTCAAAGGTGTAATGTTTTCTCCAATTTTAAGTTGCTTGAATACTAAGATATGGACATCTTTTGATAGCACTTGACCTGCTGAACATTTCGACATGCATCATGAGTACCAAATCTTTTACTTTGAGGTTACAAAATAATGTTTTATGTATTGTTGATAAAAAAAAATTCTACTTTTTTTCAAAGGTGTAATATTTTCTCCAATTTTAAGTGGCTTGAATAACAAGTTGTGTAAATTTATCAACAGCTCTTGACCTGCTGAAGATTTCGACATGCATCATCAGTACCAAATCTTCTACTTTGAGGTTACAAAATAATGTTTTATGTATTGTTGATAAAAAAAAATTCTACTTTTTTTCAAAGGTGTAATATTTTCTCCAATTTTAAGTGGCTTGAATAACAAGTTGTGTAAATTTATCAACAGCTCTTGACCTGCTGAAGATTTCGACATGCATCATTAGTTCCAAATATTCTACTTTGAGGTTACAAAATAATGTTTTATGTATTGTTGATAAAAAAAAATTCTACTTTTTTTCAAAGGTGTAATGTTTTCTCCAATTTTAAGTGGCTTGAATAACAAGTTGTGTAAATTTATCAACAGCTCTTGACCTGCTGAAGATTTCGACATGCATCATTAGTTCCAAATATTCTACTTTGAGGTTACAAAATAATGTTTTATGTATTGTTGACAAAAAAAAATTCTACTTTTTTTCAAAGGTGTAATGTTTTCTCCAATTTTAAGTTTCTTGGATACTAAGTTATGGACATCTATAATTAGCATTTGACCTGCTGAACATTTCGACATGCATAATCAGTACCAAATATTCTACTTTGAGGTTACAAAATAATGTTTTATGTATTGTTGATAAAAAAAAATTCTACTTTTTTTCAAAGGTGTAATGTTTTCTCCAATTTTAAGTGGCTTGAATAACAAGTTGTGTAAATTTATCAACAGCTCTTGACCTGCTGAAGATTTCGACATGCATCATTAGTTCCAAATATTCTACTTTGAGGTTACAAAATAATGTTTTATGTATTGTTGACAAAAAAAAATTCTACTTTTTTTCAAAGGTGTAATGTTTTCTCCAATTTTAAGTTGCTTGAATACTAAGATATGGACATCTTTTGATAGCACTTGACCTGCTGAACATTTCGACATGCATCATGAGTACCAAATCTTTTACTTTGAGGTTACAAAATAATGTTTTATGTATTGTTGATAAAAAAAAATTCTACTTTTTTTCAAAGGTGTAATATTTTCTCCAATTTTAAGTGGCTTGAATAACAAGTTGTGTAAATTTATCAACAGCTCTTGACCTGCTGAAGATTTCGACATGCATCATCAGTACCAAATCTTCTACTTTGAGGTTACAAAATAATGTTTTATGTATTGTTGATAAAAAAAATTCTACTTTTTTTCAAAGGTGTAATATTTTCTCCAATTTTAAGTGGCTTGAATAACAAGTTGTGTAAATTTATCAACAGCTCTTGACCTGCTGAAGATTTCGACATGCATCATTAGTTCCAAATATTCTACTTTGAGGTTACAAAATAATGTTTTATGTATTGTTGATAAAAAAAAATTCTACTTTTTTTCAAAGGTGTAATGTTTTCTCCAATTTTAAGTGGCTTGAATAACAAGTTGTGTAAATTTATCAACAGCTCTTGACCTGCTGAAGATTTCGACATGCATCATTAGTTCCAAATATTCTACTTTGAGGTTACAAAATAATGTTTTATGTATTGTTGACAAAAAAAAATTCTACTTTTTTTCAAAGGTGTAATGTTTTCTTCAATTTTAAGTTTCTTGGATACTAAGTTATGGACATCTATAATTAGCATTTGACCTGCTGAACATTTCGACATGCATAATCAGTACCAAATATTCTACTTTGAGGTTACAAAATAATGTTTTTTGTATTGTTGATAAAAAAAATTCAACTTTTTTCAAAGGTGTAATGTTTTCTCCAATTTTAAGTGGTTTGGATACCAAGCTGTAGACATTTATCAATAGCTCTTGACTTGCTGAACATTTTGACATGCGTCATCAGTACCAAATCTTCTACTTTGAGGTTACAAAATAATGTTTTATCTATTGTTGATAAAAAAAAATTCAACTTTTTTTTCAAAGGTGTAATGTTTTCTCCAATTTTAAGTGGCTTGGATACCAAGTTATGGACATTTATAAATAGAACTTGACCTGTTGAACATTTCGACGTGCATCATCAGTACCAAATCTTCTACTTTGAGGTTACAAGATAATGTTTTATGTATTGTTGATAAAAAAAATTCAACTTTTTTTCAAAGGTGTAATGTTTTCTCCAATTTTAAGTTGCTTGAATACCAAGATATGGACATCTATTGATAGCACTTGACCTGCTGAACATTTCGACATGCATCATGAGTACCAAATCTTTTACTTTGAGGTTACAAAATAATGTTTTATGTATTGTTGATAAAAAAAATTCAACTTTTTTCAAAGGTGTAATGTTTTCTCCAATTTTAAGTGGCTTGGATACCAAGTTGTAGACATTTATCAATAGCTCTTCACCTGCTGAACATTTCGACATGCATCATCAGTACCAAATTTTCTTTTTTGAGGTTTAAAAATAATGTTTTATGTATTGTTGATAAAAAAAAAATTCAACTTTTTTTCAAAGGTGTAATGTTTTCTCCAATTTTAAGTGGCTTGGATACAAAATTATGGACATCTTTAAATAGCTCTTGACCTGTTGAAGATTTCGACATGCATCATCAGTACCAAATCTTCTCCTTTGAGGTTACAAGATAATGTTTTATGTATTGTTGATAAAAAAAATTCAACTTCTTTTCAATGGTGTAATGTTTTCTCCAATTTTAAGTTGCTTGAATACCAAGATATGGACATCTATTAATAGCTCTTGACCTGTTGAACATTCCGACATGCATCATCAGTACCAAATCTTCTACTTTGAGGTTACAAAATAATGTTTTATGTATTGTTGATAAAAAAAATTCAACTTTTTTTCAAAGGTGTAATGTTTTCTCCAATTTTAAGTGGCTTGGATACCAAGTTGTGGACATTTATCAATAGCTCTTGACCTGTTGAAGATTTCGACATGCATCATCAGTACCAAATCTTCTACTTTGAGGTTACAAAATAATGTTTTATGTATTGTTGATAAAAAAAAATTCAACTGTTTTTCAAAGGTGTAATGTTTTCTCCACTTTCAAGTTGCTTGAATACTAAGATATGGACATTTATAAATAGCTCTTGACCTGTTGAACATTTCGACATGCATCATCAGTACCAAATCCTCTACTTTGAGGTTACAAAATAATGTTTTATGTATTGTTGATAAAAAAAAATTCTACTTTTTTTCAAAGGTGTAATGTTTTCTCCAATTTTAAGCGGCTTGAATAACAAGTTGTGTAAATTTATCAACAGCTCTTGACCTGCTGAAGATTTCGACATGCATCATCAGTACCAAATCTTCTACTTTGAGGTTACAAAATAATGTTTTATGTATTGTTGATAAAAAAAAATTCTACTTTTTTTCAAAGGTGTAATATTTTCTCCAATTTTAAGTGGCTTGAATAACAAGTTGTGTAAATTTATCAACAGCTCTTGACCTGCTGAAGATTTCGACATGCATCATTAGTTCCAAATATTCTACTTTGAGGTTACAAAATAATGTTTTATGTATTGTTGATAAAAAAAAATTCTACTTTTTTTCAAAGGTGTAATGTTTTCTCCAATTTTAAGTGGCTTGAATAACAAGTTGTGTAAATTTATCAACAGCTCTTGACCTGCTGAAGATTTCGACATGCATCATTAGTTCCAAATATTCTACTTTGAGGTTACAAAATAATGTTTTATGTATTGTTGACAAAAAAAAATTCTACTTTTTTTCAAAGGTGTAATGTTTTCTCCAATTTTAAGTTTCTTGGATACTAAGTTATGGACATCTATAATTAGCATTTGACCTGCTGAACATTTCGACATGCATAATCAGTACCAAATCTTCTACTTTGAGGTTACAAAATAATGTTTTTTGTATTGTTGATAAAAAAAATTCAACTTTTTTCAAAGGTGTAATGTTTTCTCCAATTTTAAGTGGTTTGGATACCAAGTTGTAGACATTTATCAATAGCTCTTGACTTGCTGAACATTTCGACATGCGTCATCAGTACCAAATCTTCTACTTTGAGGTTACAAAATAATGTTTTATGTATTGTTGACAAAAATAAATTCTACTTTTTTTCAAAGGTGTAATGTTTTCTCCAATTTTAAGTTTCTTGGATACTAAGTTATGGACATCTATAATTAGCATTTGACCTGCTGAAGATTTCGACATGCATAATCAGTACCAAATCTTCTACTTTGAGGTTACAAAATAATGTTTTATGTATTGTTGATAAAAAAAAATTCAACTTTTTTTCAAAGGTGTAATGTTTTCTCCAATTTTAAGTTTCTTGGATACTAAGTTAGGGACATCTATAATTAGCATTTGACCTGCTGAAGATTTCGACATGCATAATCAGTACCAAATCTTCTACTTTGAGGTTACAAAATAATGTTTTATGTATTGTTGATAAAAAAAAATTCAACTTTTTTTCAAAGGTGTAATGTTTTCTCCAATTTTAAGTTGCTTGAATACCAAGATATGGACATCTATTGATAGCACTTGACCTGCTGAACGTTTCGACATGCATCATGAGTACCAAATCTTTTACTTTGAGGTTACAAAATAATGTTTTACGTATTGTTGATAAAAAAAATTCAACTTTTTTCAAAGGTGTAATGTTTTCTCCAATTTTAAGTGGCTTGGATACCAAGTTGTAGACATTTATCAATAGCTCTTGACCTGCTGAACATTTCGACATGCATCATCAGTACCAAATTTTCTTTTTTGAGGTTTAAAAATAATGTTTAATGTATTGTTGATAAAAAAAAAATTCAACTTTATTTCAAAGGTGTAATGTTTTCTCCAATTTTAAGTTTCTTGGACACTTAGTTATGGACATCTTTTAATAGCACTTGATCTGCTTAACATTTTGACATGCGTCATCAGTACCAAATCTTCTACTTTGAGGTTACAATATAATGTTTTATGTATTGTTGATAAAAAAAAAATTCAACTTTTTTTCAAAGGTGTAATGTTTTCTCCAATTTTAAGTGGCTTGGATACCAAGTTATGGACATTTATAAATAGCTCTTGACCTGTTGAACATTTCGACATGCATCATCAGTACCAAATCTTCTACTTTGAGGTTACAAAATAATGTTTTATGTATTGTTGATAAAAAAAATTCAACTTTTTTTCAAAGGTGTAATGTTTTCTCCAATTTTAAGTAGCTTGGATACCAAGTTATGGACATTTATAAATAGCTCTTGACCTGTTGAACATTTCGACATGCATCATCAGTACCAAATCCTCTACTTTGAGGTTACAAAATAATGTTTTATGTATTGTTGATAAAAAAAAATTCTACTTTTTTTCAAAGGTGTAATGTTTTCTCCAATTTTAAGCGGCTTGAATAACAAGTTGTGTAAATTTATCATCAGCTCTTGACCTGCTGAAGATTTCGACATGCATCATTAGTTCCAAATATTCTACTTTGAGGTTACAAAATAATGTTTTATGTATTGTTGATAAAAAAAAAATTCTACTTTTTTTCAAAGGTGTAATGTTTTCTCCAATTTTAAGTGGCTTGAATAACAAGTTGTGTAAATTTATCAACAGCTCTTGACCGTGAAGATTTCGACATGCATCATTAGTTCCAAATATTCTACTTTGAGGTTACAAAATAATGTTTTATGTATTGTTGATAAAAAAAAAATTCTACTTTTTTTCAAAGGTGTAATGTTTTCTCCAATTTTAAGTTTCTTGGATACTAAGTTATGGACATCTATAATTAGCATTTGACCTGCTGAACATTTCGACATGCATAATCAGTACCAAATCTTCTACTTTGAGGTTACAAAATAATGTTTTATGTATTGTTGATAAAAAAATTCAACTTTTTTTCAAAGGTGTAATGTTTTCTCCAATTTTAAGTGGCTTGAATAACAAGTTGTGTAAATTTATCAACAGCTCTTGACCTGCTGAAGATTTCGACATGCATCATTAGTTCCAAATATTCTACTTTGAGGTTACAAAATAATGTTTTATGTATTGTTGATAAAAAAAAATTCTACTTTTTTTCAAAGGTGTAATGTTTTCTCCAATTTTAAGTGGCTTGAATAACAAGTTGTGTAAATTTATCAACAGCTCTTGACCTGCTGAAGATTTCGACATGCATCATTAGTTCCAAATATTCTACTTTGAGGTTACAAAATAATGTTTTATGTATTGTTGACAAAAAAAATTCTGCCTTTTTTCTTAGGTGTAATGTTTTCTCCAATTTTAAGTTTCTTGGATACTAAGTTATGGACATCTATAATTAGCATTTGACCTGCTGAAGATTTCGACATGCATAATCAGTACCAAATCTTCTACTTTGAGGTTACAAAATAATGTTTTATGTATTGTTGATAAAAAAAATTCAACTTTTTTTCAAAGGTGTAATGTTTTCTCCAATTTTAAGTGGCTTGGATACCAAGTAGTAGACATTTATCAATAGCTCTTGACTTGCTGAACATTTCGACATGCGTCATCAGTACCAAATCTTCTACTTTGAGGTTACAAAATAATGTTTTATGTATTGTTGATAAAAAAAAATTCAACTTTTTTTCAAAGGTGTAATGTTTTCTCCAATTTTAAGTGGCTTGGATACCAAGTTGTAGACATTTATCAATAGCTCTTGACCTGCTGAACATTTCGACATGCATCATCAGTACCAAATCTTCTACTTTGAGGTTACAAAATAATGTTTTATGTATTGTTGATAAAAAAAAATTCAACTTTTTTTCAAAGGTGTAATGTTTTCTCCAATTTTAGGTGGCTTGGATACCAAGTTGTAGACATTTATCAATAGCTCTTGACCTGCTGAACATTTCGACATGCATCATCAGTACCAAATCTTCTACTTTGAGGTTACAATATAATGTTTTATGTATTGTTGATAAAAAAAATTCAACTTTTTTTCAAAGGTGTAATGTTTTCTCCAATTTTAAGTTGCTTGAATACCAAGATATGGACATCTATCAATAGCACTTGACCTGCTGAACATTTCGACATGCATCATGAGTACCAAGTCTTCTACTTTGAGGTTACAAAATAATGTTTTATGTATTGTTGATAAAAAAAAATCAACTTTTTTTCAAAGGTGTAATGTTTTCTTCAATTTTAAGTGGCGTGGATACCAAGTTATGGACATCTTTAAATAGCTCTTGACCTGTTGAACATTTCGACATGCATCATTAGTTCCAAATCTTCTACTTTGAGGTTACAAAATATTGTTTTATGTATTGTTGATAAAAAAAAATTCAACTTTTTTTCAAAGGTGTAATGTTTTCTCCAATTTTAAGTGGCTTGGATACCAAGTTATGGACATTTATCAATAGCTCTTGACCTGCTGAACATTTCGACATGCATTATCAGTACCAAATCTTCTACTTTGAGGTTACAATATAATGTTTTATGTATTGTTGATAAAAAAAATTCAACTTTTTTTCAAAGGTTTAATGTTTTCTCCAATTTTAAGTGGCTTGGATACGAAGTTGTGGACATCTATAATTAGCATTTGACCTGCTGAACATTTCGACATGCATAATCAGTACCAAATCTTCTACTTTGAGGTTACAAAATAATGTTTTATGTATTGTTGATAAAAAAAATTCAACTTTTTTTCAAAGGTGTAATGTTTTCTCCAATTTTAAGTGGCTTGGATACCAAGTTGTAGACATTTATCAATAGCACTTGACCTGCTGAACATTTCGACAAGCATCATCAGTACCAAATCTTCTACTTTGAGGTTACAAAATAATGTTTTATGTATTGTTGATAAAAAAAAATTCAACTTTTTTTCAAAGGTGTAATGTTTTCTTTAATTTTAAGTGGCGTGGATACCAAGTTATGGACATCTTTCAATAGCACTTGACCTGTTGAACATTTCGACATGCATCATCAGTACCAAATCTTCTACTTTGAGGTTACAAAATAATATTTTATGTATTGTTGATAAAAAAAATTCAACTTTTTTTCAAAGGTGTAATGTTTTCTCCAATTTTAAGTGGCGTGGATACCAAGTTATGGACATCTTTCAATAGCACTTGACCTGTTATACATTTTGACATGCATCATCAGGACCAAATCTTCTACTTTGAGGTTACAAAATAATGTTTTATGTATTGTTGATAAAAAAAAATTCAACTTTTTTTCAAAGGTGTAATGTTTTCTTTAATTTTAAGTTTCTTGGATACTAAGTTATGGACATCTATAATTAGCATTTGACCTGCTGAACATTTCGACATGCATAATCAGTACCAAATCTTCTACTTTGAGGTTACAAAATAATGTTTTATGTATTGTTGATAAAAAAATTCAACTTTTTTTCAAAGGTGTAATGTTTTCTCCAATTTTAAGTGGCTTGAATAACAAGTTGTGTAAATTTATCAACAGCTCTTGACCTGCTGAAGATTTCGACATGCATCATTAGTTCCAAATATTCTACTTTGAGGTTACAAAATAATGTTTTATGTATTGTTGATAAAAAAAAATTCTACTTTTTTTCAAAGGTGTAATGTTTTCTCCAATTTTAAGTGGCTTGAATAACAAGTTGTGTAAATTTATCAACAGCTCTTGACCTGCTGAAGATTTCGACATGCATCATTAGTTCCAAATATTCTACTTTGAGGTTACAAAATAATGTTTTATGTATTGTTGACAAAAAAAATTCTGCCTTTTTTCTTAGGTGTAATGTTTTCTCCAATTTTAAGTTTCTTGGATACTAAGTTATGGACATCTATAATTAGCATTTGACCTGCTGAAGATTTCGACATGCATAATCAGTACCAAATCTTCTACTTTGAGGTTACAAAATAATGTTTTATGTATTGTTGATAAAAAAAATTCAACTTTTTTTCAAAGGTGTAATGTTTTCTCCAATTTTAAGTGGCTTGGATACCAAGTTGTAGACATTTATCAATAGCTCTTGACTTGCTGAACATTTCGACATGCATCATGAGTACCAAATCTTCTACTTTGAGGATACAAAATAATGTTTTATGTATTGTTGATAAAAAAAAATTCAACTTTTTTTCAAAGGTGTAATGTTTTCTTCAATTTTAAGTGGCGTGGATACCAAGTTATGGACATCTTTAAATAGCTCTTGACCTGTTGAACATTTCGACATGCATCATTAGTTCCAAATCTTCTACTTTGAGGTTACAAAATATTGTTTTATGTATTGTTGATAAAAAAAAATTCAACTTTTTTTCAAAGGTGTAATGTTTTCTCCAATTTTAAGTGGCTTGGATACCAAGTTATGGACATTTATCAATAGCTCTTGACCTGCTGAACATTTCGACATGCATCATCAGTACCAAATCTTCTACTTTGAGGTTACAATATAATGTTTTATGTATTGTTGATAAAAAAAATTCAACTTTTTTTCAAAGGTTTAATGTTTTCTCCAATTTTAAGTGGCTTGGATACGAAGTTGTGGACATCTATAATTAGCATTTGACCTGCTGAACATTTCGACATGCATAATCAGTACCAAATCTTCTACTTTGAGGTTACAAAATAATGTTTTATGTATTGTTGATAAAAAAAATTCAACTTTTTTTCAAAGGTGTAATGTTTTCTCCAATTTTAAGTGGCTTGGATACCAAGTTGTAGACATTTATCAATAGCACTTGACCTGCTGAACATTTCGACAAGCATCATCAGTACCAAATCTTCTACTTTGAGGTTACAAAATAATGTTTTATGTATTGTTGATAAAAAAAAATTCAACTTTTTTTCAAAGGTGTAATGTTTTCTTTAATTTTAAGTGGCGTGGATACCAAGTTATGGACATCTTTCAATAGAACTTGACCTGTTGAACATTTCGACATGCATCATCAGTACCAAATCTTCTACTTTGAGGTTACAAAATAATATTTTATGTATTGTTGATAAAAAAAAATTCAACTTTTTTTCAAAGGTGTAATGTTTTCTCCAATTTTAAGTGGCGTGGATACCAAGTTATGGACATCTTTAAATAGCTCTTGACCTGTTGAACATTTCGACATGCATCATTAGTTCCAAATCTTCTACTTTGAGGTTACAAAATATTGTTTTATGTATTGTTGATAAAAAAAAATTCAACTTTTTTTCAAAGGTGTAATGTTTTCTCCAATTTTAAGTGGCTTGGATACCAAGTTATGGACATTTATCAATAGCTCTTGACCTGCTGAACATTTCGACATGCATCATCAGTACCAAATCTTCTACTTTGAGGTTACAATATAATGTTTTATGTATTGTTGATAAAAAAAATTCAACTTTTTTTCAAAGGTTTAATGTTTTCTCCAATTTTAAGTGGCTTGGATACGAAGTTGTGGACATCTATAATTAGCATTTGACCTGCTGAACATTTCGACATGCATAATCAGTACCAAATCTTCTACTTTGAGGTTACAAAATAATGTTTTATGTATTGTTGATAAAAAAAATTCAACTTTTTTTCAAAGGTGTAATGTTTTCTCCAATTTTAAGTGGCTTGGATACCAAGTTGTAGACATTTATCAATAGCACTTGACCTGCTGAACATTTCGACAAGCATCATCAGTACCAAATCTTCTACTTTGAGGTTACAAAATAATGTTTTATGTATTGTTGATAAAAAAAAATTCAACTTTTTTTCAAAGGTGTAATGTTTTCTTTAATTTTAAGTGGCGTGGATACCAAGTTATGGACATCTTTCAATAGCACTTGACCTGTTGAACATTTCGACATGCATCATCAGTACCAAATCTTCTACTTTGAGGTTACAAAATAATATTTTATGTATTGTTGATAAAAAAAATTCAACTTTTTTTCAAAGGTGTAATGTTTTCTCCAATTTTAAGTGGCGTGGATACCAAGTTATGGACATCTTTCAATAGCACTTGACCTGTTATACATTTTGACATGCATCATCAGGACCAAATCTTCTACTTTGAGGTTACAAAATAATATTTTATGTATTGTTGATAAAAAAAATTCAACTTTTTTTCAAAGGTGTAATGTTTTCTCCAATTTTAAGTGGCTTGAATAACAAGTTGTGTAAATTTGTCAACAGTACTTGACCTGCTGAAGATTTCGACATGCATCATTAGTTCCAAATCTTCTACTTTGAGGTTACAAAATAATGTTTTATGTATTGTTGATAAAAAAAAATTCAACTTTTTTTCAAAGGTGTAATGTTTTCTCCAATTTTAAGTGGCTTGGATACCAAGTTATGGACATTTATCAATAGCTCTTGACCTGTTGAACATTTCGACATGCATCATGAGTACCAAATTTTCTACTTTGAGGTTACAAAATAATGTTTTATGTATTGTTGATAAAAAAAAATTCAACTTTTTTTCAAAGGTGTAATGTTTTCTCCAATTTTAAGTGGCTTGGATACCAAGTTATGGACATTTATCAATAGCTCTTGACCTGTTGAACATTTCGACATGCATCATGAGTACCAAATCTTCTACTTTGAGGTTACAAAATAATGTTTTATGTATTGTTGATAAAAAAAAATTCAACTTTTTTTCAAAGGTGTAATGTTTTCTCCAATTTTAAGTGGCTTGAATAACAAGTTGTGTAAATTTATCAACAGCTCTTGACCAGCTGAAGATTTCGACATGCATCATTAGTTCCAAATCTTCTACTTTGAGGTTACAAAATAATGTTTTATGTATTGTTGATAAAAAAAATTCAACTTTTTTTCAAAGGTGTAATGTTTTCTCCAATTTTAAGTGGCTTGGATACCAAGTTATGGACATTTATCAATAGCTCTTGACCTGTTGAACATTTCGACATGCATCATGAGTACCAAATCTTCTACTTTGAGGTTACAAAATAATGTTTTATGTATTGTTGATAAAAAAAAATTCAACTTTTTTTTAAAGGTGTAATGTTTTCTCCAATTTTAAGTGGCTTGGATACAAAGTTATGGACATTTATCAATAGCACTTGACCTGCTGAACATTTCGACATGCATCATCAGTACCAAATCTTCTACTTTGAGGTTACAAAATAATGTTTTATGTATTGTTGATAAAAAAAATTCAATTTTTTTTCAAAGGTGTAATGTTTTCTCCAATTTTAAGTTGCTTGAATACCAAGATATGGACATCTTTCAATAGCACTTGACCTGCTGAACATTTCGACATGCATCATGAGTACCAAATCTTCTACTTTGAGGTTACAAAATAATGTTTTATGTATTGTTGATAAAAAAAAATTCAACTTTTTTTCAAAGGTGTAATGTTTTCTCCAATTTTAAGTGGCTTGGATACCAAGTTATGGACATTTATCAATAGCTCTTGACCTGCTGAACATTTCGACATGCATCATCAGTACCAAATCTTCTACTTTGAGGTTACAATATAATGTTTTATGTATTGTTGATAAAAAAAATTCAACTTTTTTTCAAAGGTTTAATGTTTTCTCCAATTTTAAGTGGCTTGGATACGAAGTTGTGGACATCTATAATTAGCATTTGACCTGCTGAACATTTCGACATGCATAATCAGTACCAAATCTTCTACTTTGAGGTTACAAAATAATGTTTTATGTATTGTTGATAAAAAAAATTCAACTTTTTTTCAAAGGTGTAATGTTTTCTCCAATTTTAAGTGGCTTGGATACCAAGTTGTAGACATTTATCAATAGCACTTGACCTGCTGAACATTTCGACAAGCATCATCAGTACCAAATCTTCTACTTTGAGGTTACAAAATAATGTTTTATGTATTGTTGATAAAAAAAAATTCAACTTTTTTTCAAAGGTGTAATGTTTTCTTTAATTTTAAGTGGCGTGGATACCAAGTTATGGACATCTTTCAATAGCACTTGACCTGTTGAACATTTCGACATGCATCATCAGTACCAAATCTTCTACTTTGAGGTTACAAAATAATATTTTATGTTTTGTTGATAAAAAAAATTCAACTTTTTTTCAAAGGTGTAATGTTTTCTCCAATTTTAAGTGGCGTGGATACCAAGTTATGGACATCTTTCAATAGCACTTGACCTGTTATACATTTTGACATGCATCATCAGGACCAAATCTTCTACTTTGAGGTTACAAAATAATATTTTATGTATTGTTGATAAAAAAAATTCAACTTTTTTTCAAAGGTGTAATGTTTTCTCCAATTTTAAGTGGCTTGAATAACAAGTTGTGTAAATTTATCAACAGTACTTGACCTGCTGAAGATTTCGACATGCACCATTAGTTCGAAATCTTCTACTTTGAGGTTACAAAATAATGTTTTATGTATTGTTGATAAAAAAAAATTCAACTTTTTTTCAAAGGTGTAATGTTTTCTCCAATTTTAAGTGGCTTGGATACCAAGTTATGGACATTTATCAATAGCTCTTGACCTGTTGAACATTTCGACATGCATCATGAGTACCAAATCTTCTACTTTGAGGTTACAAAATAATGTTTTATGTATTGTTGATAAAAAAAAATTCAACTTTTTTTCAAAGGTGTAATGTTTTCTCCAATTTTAAGTGGCTTGAATAACAAGTTGTGTAAATTTATCAACAGCTCTTGACCTGCTGAAGATTTCGACATGCATCATTAGTTCCAAATCTTCTACTTTGAGGTTACAAAATAATGTTTTATGTATTGTTGATAAAAAAAATTCAACTTTTTTTCAAAGGTGTAATGTTTTCTCCAATTTTAAGTGGCTTGGATACCAAGTTATGGACATTTATCAATAGCTCTTGACCTGTTGAACATTTCGACATGCATCATGAGTACCAAATCTTCTACTTTGAGGTTACAAAATAATGTTTTATGTATTGTTGATAAAAAAAAAATCAACTTTTTTTTAAAGGTGTAATGTTTTCTCCAATTTTAAGTGGCTTGGATACAAAGTTATGGACATTTATCAATAGCACTTGACCTGCTGAACATTTCGACATGCATCATCAGTACCAAATCTTCTACTTTGAGGTTACAAAATAATGTTTTATGTATTGTTGATAAAAAAAATTCAATTTTTTTTCAAAGGTGTAATGTTTTCTCCAATTTTAAGTTGCTTGAATACCAAGATATGGACATCTTTCAATAGCACTTGACCTGCTGAACATTTCGACATGCATCATGAGTACCAAATCTTCTACTTTGAGGTTACAAAATAATGTTTTATGTATTGTTGATAAAAAAAAAATCAACTTTTTTTCAAAGGTGTAATGTTTTCTTTAATTTTAAGTGGCTTGGATACCAAGTTATGGACATCTTTAAATAGCATTTGACCTGCTGAACATTTCGACATCCATCATCAGTACCAAATCTTCTACTTTGAGGTTACAATATAATGTTTTATGTATTGTTGATAAAAAAAATTCAACTTTTTTTCAAAGGTGTAATGTTTTCTCCAATTTTAAGTGGCTTGGATACCAAGTTGTAGACATTTATCAATAGCGCTTGACCTGTTGAACATTTCGACATGCATCATCAGTACCAAATCTTCTACTTTGAGGTTTCAATATAATGTTTTATGTATTGTTGATAAAAAAAATTCAACTTTTTTTCAAAGGTGTAATGTTTTCTTCAATTTTAAGTGGCTTTGATACCAAGTTGTGGACATCTATAATTAGCATTTGACCTGCTGAACATTTCGACATGCATAATCAGTACCAAATCTTCTACTTTGAGGTTACAAAATAATGTTTTATGTATTGTTGATAAAAAAAAATTCAACTTTTTTTCAAAGGTGTAATGTTTTCTTCAATTTTAAGTGGCTTGGATACCAAGTTATGGACATCTTTCAATAGCACTTGACCTGTTGAACATTTCGACATGCATCATCAGTACCAAATCTTCTACTTTGAGGTTACAAAATAATGTTTTATGTATTGTTGATAAAAAAAATTCAACTTTTTTTCAAAGGTGTAATGTTTTCTCCAATTTTAAGTTTCTTGGATACTAAGTTATGGACATCTTTAATTAGCTCTTGACCTGCTGAAGATTTTTGACATGCATCATTAGTTCCAAATCTTCTACTTTGAGGTTACAAAATTATGTTTTATGTATTGTTGATAAAAAAAATTCAACTTTTTTTCAAAGGTGTAATGTTTTCTCCAATTTTAAGTGGCTTGGATACCAAGTTATGGACATCTATAATTAGCACTTGACCTGCTGAACATTTCGACATGCATAATCAGTACCAAATCTTCTACTTTGAGGTTACAAAATAATGTTTTATGTATTGTTGATAAAAAAAAAATTCAACTTTTTTTCAAAGGTGTAATGTTTTCTCCAATTTTAAGTTTCTTGGATACTAAGTTATGGACATCTTTAAATAGCTCTTGACCTGCTGAAGATTTTGACATGCATCATTAGTTCCAAATCTTCTACTTTGAGGTTACAAAATTATGTTTTATGTATTGTTGATAAAAAAAATTCAACTTTTTTTCAAAGGTGTAATGTTTTCTCCAATTTTAAGTGGCTTGGATACCAAGTTATGGACATCTTTCAATAGCACTTGACCTGTTGAACATTTCGACATGCATCATTAGTACCAAATCTTCTACTTTGAGGTTACAAAATAATGTTTTATGTATTGTTGATAAAAAAAATTCAACTTTTTTTCAAAGGTGTAATGTTTTCTCCAATTTTAAGTGGCTTGAATAACAAGTTGTGTAAATTTATCAACAGCTCTTGACCTGCTAAAGATTTCGACATGCATCATTAGTTCCAAATCTTCTACTTTGAGGTTACAATATAATGTTTTATGTATTGTTGATAAAAAAAAATTCAACTTTTTTTCAAAGGTGTAATGTTTTCTCCAATTTTAAGTTTCTTGGATACTAAGTTATGGACATCTTTAAATAGCTCTTGACCTGCTGAAGTTTTTGACATGCATCATTAGTTCCAAATCTTCTACTTTGAGGTTACAAAATTATGTTTTATGTATTGTTGATAAAAAAAATTCAACTTTTTTTCAAAGGTGTAATGTTTTCTCCAATTTTAAGTGGCTTGGATACCAAGTTATGGACATTTATCAATAGCTCTTGACCTGTTGAACATTTCGACATGCATCATCAGTACCAAATTTTCTTCTTTGAGGTTACAAAATAATGTTTTATGTATTGTTGATAAAAAAAAATTCAACTTTTTTTCAAAGGTGTAATGTTTTCTCCAATTTTAAGTTGCTTGGATACTAAGTTATGGACATCTTTAAATAGCTCTTGACCTGCTGAAGATTTTGACATGCATCATTAGTTCCAAATCTTCTACTTTGAGGTTACAAAATTATGTTTTATGTATTGTTGATAAAAAAATTCAACTTTTTTTCAAAGGTGTAATGTTTTCTCCAATTTTAAGTGGCTTGGATACCAAGTTATGGACATTTATCAATAGCTCTTGACCTGCTAAACATTTCGACATGCATCATCAGTAGCAAATTTTCTTCTTTGAGGTTACAAAATAATGTTTTATGTATTGTTGATAAAAAAAAATTCAACTTTTTTTCAAAGGTGTAATGTTTTCTCCAATTTTAAGTGGCTTGGATACAAAGTTATGGACATTTATAAATAGCTCTTGACCTGCTGAACATTTCGACATGCATCATCAGTACCAAATCTTCTACTTTAAGGTTACAAAATAATGTTTTATGTATTGTTGATAAAAAAAATTCAACTTTTTTTCAAAGGTGTAATGTTTTCTCCAATTTTAAGTTGCTTGAATACCAAGATATGGACATCTTTCAATAGCACTTGACCTGCTGAACATTTCGACATGCATCATGAGTACCAAATCTTCTACTTTGAGGTTACAAAATAATGTTTTATGTATTGTTGATAAAAAAAAATTCAATTTTTTTTCAAAGGTGTAATGTTTTCTCCAATTTTAAGTGGCTTGGATACCAAGTTGTAGACATTTATCAATAGCTCTTGACCTGCTGAACATTTCGACATGCATCATCAGTACCAAATCGTCTACTTTGAGGTTACAATATAATGTTTTATGTATTGTTGATAAAAAAAATTCAACTTTTTTTCAAAGGTGTAATGTTTTCTCCAATTTTAAGTTGCTTGAATACCAAGATATGGACATCTATCAATAGCACTTGACCTGCTGAACATTTCGACATGCATCATGAGTACCAAGTCTTCTACTTTGAGGTTACAAAATAATGTTTTATGTATTGTTGATAAAAAAAAAATCAACTTTTTTTCAAAGGTGTAATGTTTTCTTTAATTTTAAGTGGCTTGGATACCAAGTTATGGACATCTTTAAATAGCATTTGACCTGCTGAACATTTCGACATCCATCATCAGTACCAAATCTTCTACTTTGAGGTTACAATATAATGTTTTATGCATTGTTGATAAAAAAAATTCAACTTTTTTTCAAAGGTGTAATGTTTTCTCCAATTTTAAGTGGCTTGGATACCAAGTTGTGGACATCTTTAATTAGCATTTGACCTGTTGAACATTTCGACATGCATCATCAGTACCAAATCTTCTACTTTGAGGTTACAAAATAATGTTTTATTATTGTTGATAAAAAAAATTCAACTTTTTTTCAAAGGTGTAATGTTTTCTCCAATTTTAAGTGGCTTGAATAACAAGTTGTGTAAATTTATCAACAGCTCTTGACCTGCTGAAGATTTCGACATGCATCATTAGTTCCAAATCTTCTACTTTGAGGTTACAAAATAATGTTTTATGTATTGTTGATAAAAAAAAATTCAACTTTTTTTCAAAGGTGTAATGTTTTCTTTAATTTTAAGTGGCTTGGATACCAAATTGTAGACATTTATCAATAGCTCTTGACCTGCTGAACATTTCGACATGCATCATCAGTACCAAATCTTCTACTTTGAGGTTACAATATAATGTTTTATGTATTGTTGATAAAAAAAATTCAACTTTTTTTCAAAGGTGTAATGTTTTCTCCAATTTTAAGTTGCTTGAATACCAAGATATGGACATCTATCAATAGCACTTGACCTGCTGAACATTTCGACATGCATCATGAGTACCAAATCTTCTACTTTGAGGTTACAAAATAATGTTTTATGTATTGTTGATAAAAAAAAATCAACTTTTTTTCAAAGGTGTAATGTTTTCTTTAATTTTAAGTGGCTTGAATACCAAGATATGGACATCTTTCAATAGCACTTGACCTGCTGAACATTTCGACATGCATCATGAGTACCAAATCTTCTACTTTGAGGTTACAAAATAATGTTTTATGTATTGTTGATAAAAAAAAATTCAATTTTTTTTCAAAGGTGTAATGTTTTCTCCAATTTTAAGTGGCTTGGATACCAAGTTGTAGACATTTATCAATAGCTCTTGACCTGTTGAACATTTCGACATGCATCATCAGTAGCAAATTTTCTTCTTTGAGGTTACAAAATAATGTTTTATGTATTGTTAATAAAAAAAAAATTCAACTTTTTTTCAAAGGTGTAATGTTTTCTCCAATTTTAAGTTTCTTGGATACTAAGTTATGGAAATCTTTAAATAGCTCTTGACCTGCTAAAGATTTTGACATGCATCATTAGTTCCAAATCTTCTACTTTGAGGTTACAAAATTATGTTTTATGTATTGTTGATAAAAAAAATTCAACTTTTTTTCAAAGGTGTAATGTTTTCTCCAATTTTAAGTGGCTTGGATACCAAGTTATGGACATCTATAATTAGCATTTGACCTGCTGAACATTTCGACATGCATAATCAGTACCAAATCTTCTACTTTGAGGTTACAAAATAATGTTTTATGTATTGTTGATAAAAAAAATTCAACTTTTTTTCAAAGGTGTAATGTTTTCTTTAATTTTAAGTTGCTTGGATACCAAGTTATGGACATCTTTCAATAGCACTTGACCTGTTGAACATTTCGACATGCATCATCAGTACCAAATCTTCTACTTTGAGGTTACAAAATAATGTTTTATGTATTGTTGATAAAAAAAATTCAACTTTTTTTCAAAGGTGTAATGTTTTCTCCAATTTTAAGTGGCTTGAATAACAAGTTGTGTAAATTTATCAACAGCTCTTGACCTGCTAAAGATTTCGACATGCATCATTAGTTCCAAATCTTCTACTTTGAGGTTACAATATAATGTTTTATGTATTGTTGATAAAAAAAAATTCAACTTTTTTTCAAAGGTGTAATGTTTTCTCCAATTTTAAGTTTCTTGGATACTAAGTTATGGACATCTTTAAATAGCTCTTGACCAGCTGAAGTTTTTGACATGCATCATTAGTTCCAAATCTTCTACTTTGAGGTTACAAAATTATGTTTTATGTATTGTTGATAAAAAAAAATTCAACTTTTTTTCAAAGGTGTAATGTTTTCTCCAATTTTAAGTTGCTTGGATACTAAGTTATGGACATCTTTAAATAGCTCTTGACCAGCTGAAGTTTTTGACATGCATCATTAGTTCCAAATCTTCTACTTTGAGGTTACAAAATTATGTTTTATGTATTGTTGATAAAAAAAAATTCAACTTTTTTTCAAAGGTATAATGTTTTCTCCAATTTTAAGTGGCTTGGATACCAAGTTGTGGACATCTATAATTAGCATTTGACCTGTTGAACATTTCGCGTGCATCATCAGTACCAAATCTTCTCCTTTGAGGTTACAAGATAATGTTTTATGTATTGTTGATAAAAAAAATTCAACTTTTTTTCAAAGGTGTAATGTTTTCTCCAATTTTAAGTGGCTTGAATAACAAGTTGTGTAAATTTATCAACAGCTCTTGACCTGCTAAAGATTTCGACATGCATCATTAGTTCCAAATCTTCTACTTTGAGGTTACAATATAATGTTTTATGTATTGTTGATAAAAAAAAATTCAACTTTTTTTCAAAGGTGTAATGTTTTCTCCAATTTTAAGTTTCTTGGATACTAAGTTATGGACATCTTTAAATAGCTCTTGACCAGCTGAAGTTTTTGACATGCATCATTAGTTCCAAATCTTCTACTTTGAGGTTACAAAATTATGTTTTATGTATTGTTGATAAAAAAAAATTCAACTTTTTTTCAAAGGTGTAATGTTTTCTCCAATTTTAAGTTGCTTGGATACTAAGTTATGGACATCTTTAAATAGCTCTTGACCTGCTGAAGATTTTGACATCCATCATCAGTACCAAATCTTCTACTTTGAGGTTACAAAATTATGTTTTATGTATTGTTGATAAAAAAAATTCAACTTTTTTTCAAAGGTGTAATGTTTTCTCCAATTTTCAGTTGCTTGAATACCAAGATATGGACATCTTTCAATAGCACTTGACCTGCTGAACATTTCGACATGCATCATGAGTACCAAATCTTCTACTTTGAGGTTACAAAATAATGTTTTATGTATTGTTGATAAAAAAAAATTCAATTTTTTTTCAAAGGTGTAATGTTTTCTCCAATTTTAAGTGGCTTGGATACCAAGTTGTAGACATTTATCAATAGCTCTTGACCTGCTGAACATTTCGACATGCATCATCAGTACCAAATCTTCTACTTTGAGGTTACAATATAATGTTTTATGTATTGTTGATAAAAAAAAATTCAACTTTTTTTCAAAGGTGTAATGTTTTCTCCAATTTTAGGTGGCTTGGATACCAAGTTGTAGACATTTATCAATAGCTCTTGACCTGCTGAACATTTCGACATGCATCATCAGTACCAAATCTTCTACTTTGAGGTTACAATATAATGTTTTATGTATTGTTGATAAAAAAAATTCAACTTTTTTTCAAAGGTGTAATGTTTTCTCCAATTTTAAGTTGCTTGAATACCAAGATATGGACATCTATCAATAGCACTTGACCTGCTGAACATTTCGACATGCATCATGAGTACCAAGTCTTCTACTTTGAGGTTACAAAATAATGTTTTATGTATTGTTGATAAAAAAAAATTCAATTTTTTTTCAAAGGTGTAATGTTTTCTCCAATTTTAAGTCGCTTGGATACCAAGTTGTAGACATTTATCAATAGCTCTTGACCTGCTGAACATTGCGACATGCATCATCAGTACCAAATCTTCTACTTTGAGGTTACAATATAATGTTTTATGTATTGTTGATAAAAAAAAATTCAACTTTTTTTCAAAGGTGTAATGTTTTCTCCAATTTTAGGTGGCTTGGATACCAAGTTGTAGACATTTATCAATAGCTCTTGACCTGCTGAACATTTCGACATGCATCATCAGTACCAAATCTTCTACTTTGAGGTTACAATATAATGTTTTATGTATTGTTGATAAAAAAAATTCAACTTTTTTTCAAAGGTGTAATGTTTTCTCCAATTTTAAGTTGCTTGAATACCAAGATATGGACATCTATCAATAGCACTTGACCTGCTGAACATTTCGACATGCATCATGAGTACCAAGTCTTCTACTTTGAGGTTACAAAATAATGTTTTATGTATTGTTGATAAAAAAAAATCAACTTTTTTTCAAAGGTGTAATGTTTTCTTTAATTTTAAGTGGCTTGGATACCAAGTTATGGACATCTTTAAATAGCATTTGACCTGCTGAACATTTCGACATCCATCATCAGTACCAAATCTTCTACTTTGAGGTTACAATATAATGTTTTATGCATTGTTGATAAAAAAAATTCAACTTTTTTTCAAAGGTGTAATGTTTTCTCCAATTTTAAGTGGCTTGGATACCAAGTTGTGGACATCTTTAATTAGCATTTGACCTGTTGAACATTTTGACATGCATCATCAGTACCAAATCTTCTACTTTGAGGTTACAAAATAATGTTTTATTATTGTTGATAAAAAAAATTCAACTTTTTTTCAAAGGTGTAATGTTTTCTCTAATTTTAAGTGGCTTGAATAACAAGTTGTGTAAATTTATCAACAGCTCTTGACCTGCTGAAGATTTCGACATGCATCATTAGTTCCAAATCTTCTACTTTGAGGTTACAAAATAATGTTTTATGTATTGTTGATAAAAAAAAATTCAACTTTTTTTCAAAGGTGTAATGTTTTCTTTAATTTTAAGTGGCTTGGATACCAAATTGTAGACATTTATCAATAGCTCTTGACCTGCTGAACATTTCGACATGCATCATCAGTACCAAATCTTCTACTTTGAGGTTACAATATAATGTTTTATGTATTGTTGATAAAAAAAATTCAACTTTTTTTCAAAGGTGTAATGTTTTCTCCAATTTTAAGTTGCTTGAATACCAAGATATGGACATCTATCAATAGCACTTGACCTGCTGAACATTTCGACATGCATCATGAGTACCAAATCTTCTACTTTGAGGTTACAAAATAATGTTTTATGTATTGTTGATAAAAAAAAATCAACTTTTTTTCAAAGGTGTAATGTTTTCTTTAATTTTAAGTGGCTTGAATACCAAGATATGGACATCTATCAATAGCACTTGACCTGCTGAACATTTCGACATGCATCATGAGTACCAAATCTTCTACTTTGAGGTTACAAAATAATGTTTTATGTATTGTTGATAAAAAAAAATTCAATTTTTTTTCAAAGGTGTAATGTTTTCTCCAATTTTAAGTGGCTTGGATACCAAGTTGTGGACATCTTTAATTAGCATTTGACCTGTTGAACATTTTGACATGCATCATCAGTACCAAATCTTCTACTTTGAGGTTACAATATAATGTTTTATGTATTGTTGATAAAAAAAAATTCAACTTTTTTTCAAAGGTGTAATGTTTTCTCCAATTTTAGGTGGCTTGGATACCAAGTTGTAGACATTTATCAATAGCTCTTGACCTGCTGAACATTTCGACATGCATCATCAGTACCAAATCTTCTACTTTGAGGTTACAATATAATGTTTTATGTATTGTTGATAAAAAAAATTCAACTTTTTTTCAAAGGTGTAATGTTTTCTCTAATTTTAAGTGGCTTGAATAACAAGTTGTGTAAATTTATCAACAGCTCTTGACCTGCTGAAGATTTCGACATGCATCATTAGTTCCAAATCTTCTACTTTGAGGTTACAAAATAATGTTTTATGTATTGTTGATAAAAAAAAATTCAACTTTTTTTCAAAGGTGTAATGTTTTCTTTAATTTTAAGTGGCTTGGATACCAAATTGTAGACATTTATCAATAGCTCTTGACCTGCTGAACATTTCGACATGCATGATCAGTACCAAATCTTCTACTTTGAGGTTACAATATAATGTTTTATGTATTGTTGATAAAAAAAATTCAACTTTTTTTCAAAGGTGTAATGTTTTCTCCAATTTTAAGTGGCTTGAATACCAAGATATGGACATCTATCAATAGCACTTGACCTGCTGAACATTTCGACATGCATCATGAGTACCAAATCTTCTACTTTGAGGTTACAAAATAATGTTTTATGTATTGTTGATAAAAAAAAAATCAACTTTTTTTCAAAGGTGTAATGTTTTCTTTAATTTTAAGTGGCTTGGATACCAAGTTATGGACATCTTTAAATAGCATTTGACCTGCTGAACATTTCGACATCCATCATCAGTACCAAATCTTCTACTTTGAGGTTACAATATAATGTTTTATGTATTGTTGATAAAAAAAATTCAACTTTTTTTCAAAGGTGTAATGTTTTCTCCAATTTTAAGTGGCTTGGATACCAAGTTGTAGACATTTATCAATAGCTCTTGACCTGTTGAACATTTCGACATGCATCATCAGTACCAAATCTTCTACTTTGAGGTTACAAAATAATGTTTTATGTATTGTTGATAAAAAAAATTCAACTTTTTTTCAAAGGTGTAATGTTTTCTCCAATTTTAAGTTGCTTGAATACCAAAATATGGACATCTATTAATAGCACTTGACCTGCTGAACATTTCGACATGCATCATCAGTACCAAATCTTCTACTTTGAGGTTACAAAATAATGTTTTATGTATTGTTGATAAAAAAAAATTCAACTTTTTTTAAAGGTGTAATGTTTTCTCCAATTTTAAGTGGCTTGGATACAAAGTTGTAGACATTTATCAATAGCTCTTGACCTGCTGAACATTTTGACATGCATCATCAGTACCAAATCTTCTACTTTGAGGTTACAATATAATGTTTTATGTATTGTTGATAAAAAAAATTCAACTTTTTTTCAAAGGTGTAATGTTTTCTTCAATTTTAAGTGGCTTGGATACCAAGTTGTGGACATCTATAATTAGCATTTGACCTGTTGAACATTTCGCGTGCATCATCAGTACCAAATCTTCTACTTTGAGGTTACAAAATAATGTTTTTTGTATTGTTGATAAAAAAAATTCAACTTTTTTTAAAGGTGTAATGTTTTTTCCAATTTTAAGTGGCTTGGATACCAAGTTGTAGACATTTATCAATAGCTCTTGTCCTGCTGAACATTTTGACATGCATCATCAGTACCAAATCTTCTACTTTGAGGTTACAAAATAATGTTTTATGTATTGTTGATAAAAAAAAATTCAACTTTTTTTAAAGGTGTAATGTTTTCTCCAATTTTAAGTGGCTTGGATACAAAGTTGTAGACATTTATCAATAGCTCTTGACCTGTTGAACATTTTGACATGCATCATCAGTACCAAATCTTCTACTTTGAGGTTACAAAATAATGTTTTATGTATTGTTGATAAAAAAAAAATTCAACTTTTTTTAAAGGTGTAATGTTTTCTCCAATTTTAAGTGGCTTGGATACAAAGTTATGGACATTTATAAATAGCTCTTGACCTGCTGAACATTTCGACATGCATCATCAGTACCAAATCTTCTACTTTGAGGTTACAAAATAATGTTTTATGTATTGTTGATAAAAAAAAATTCAACTTTTTTTAAAGGTGTAATGTTTTCTCCAATTTTAAGTGGCTTGGATACAAAGTTGTAGACATTTATCAATAGCTCTTGACCTGTTGAACATTTTGACATGCATCATCAGTACCAAATCTTCTACTTTGAGGTTACAATATAATGTTTTATGTATTGTTGATAAAAAAAATTCAACTTTTTTTCAAAGGTGTAATGTTTTCTCCAATTTTAAGTTGCTTGAATACCAAGATATGGACATCTTTCAATAGCACTTGACCTGCTGAACATTTCGACATCCATCATCAGTACCAAATCTTCTACTTTGAGGTTACAATATAATGTTTTATGTATTGTTGATAAAAAAAAATTCAACTTTTTTTCAAAGGTGTAATGTTTTCTCCAATTTTAAGTTGCTTGAATACCAAGATATGGACATCTATCAATAGCACTTGACCTGCTGAAATTTCGACATGCATCATGATACCAAATCTTCTACTTTGAGGTTACAAAATAATGTTTTATGTATTGTTGATAAAAAAAAAATCAACTTTTTTTCAAAGGTGTAATGTTTTCTTTAATTTTAAGTGGCTTGGATACCAAGTTATGGACATCTTTAAATAGCATTTGACCTGCTGAACATTTCGACATGCATCATCAGTACCAAATCTTCTACTTTGAGGTTACAAAATAATGTTTTATGTATTGTTGATAAAAAAAAATTCAACTTTTTTTCAAAGGTGTAATGTTTTCTTCAATTTTAAGTGGCTTGGATACCAAGTTGTGGACATCTATAATTAGCATTTGACCTGCTGAACATTTCGACATGCATAATCAGTACCAAATCTTCTACTTTGAGGTTACAAAATAATGTTTTATGTATTGTTAATAAAAAAAAAATCAACGTTTTTTTAAAGGTGTAATGTTTTCTCCAATTTTAAGTGGCTTGGATACCAAGTTATGGACATCAACAAAATAATGTTTTATGTATTGTTGATAAAAAAAATTCAACTTTTTTTCAAAGGTGTAATGTTTTCTTTAATTTTAAGTGGCTTGGATAACAAGTTATGGACATCTTTAAATAGCATTTGACCTGTTGAACATTTCGACATGCATCATCAGTACCAAATCTTCCACTTTGAGGTTACAATATAATGTTTTATGTATTGTTGATAAAAAAAATTCAACTTTCTTTCAAAGGTGTAATGTTTTCTCCAATTTTAAGTTGCTTGAATACCAAGATATAGACATCTTACAATAGCACTTGACCTGCTGAACATTTCGACATGCATCATGAGTACCAAATCTTCTACTTTGAGGTTACAAAATAATGTTTTATGTATTGTTGATAAAAAAAATTCAACTTTTTTTCAAAGGTGTAATGTTTTCTCCAATTTTAAGTGGCTTGGATACCAAGTTGTAGACATTTATCAATAGCTCTTGACCTGCTGAACATTTCGACATGCATCATCAGTACCAAATCTTCTACTTTGAGGTTACAATATAATGTTTTATGTATTGTTGATAAAAAAAATTCAACTTTTTTTCAAAGGTGTAATGTTTTCTCCAATTTTAAGTTGCTTGAATACCAAGATATGGACATCTATCAATAGCACTTGACCTGCTGAACATTTCGACATGCATCATGATACCAAATCTTCTACTTTGAGGTTACAAAATAATGTTTTATGTATTGTTGATAAAAAAAAAATCAACTTTTTTTCAAAGGTGTAATGTTTTCTTTAATTTTAAGTGACTTGGATACCAAGTTATGGACATCTTTAAATAGCATTTGACCTGCTGAACATTTCGACATGCATCATCAGTACCAAATTTTCTACTTTAAGGTTACAATATAATGTTTTATGTATTGTTGATAAAAAAAATTCAACTTTTTTTCAAAGGTGTAATGTTTTCTCCAATTTTAAGTGGCTTGAATACCAAGTTGTAGACATTTATCAATAGCTCTTCACCTGTTGAACATTTCGACATGCATCATCAGTACCAAATCTTCTACTTTGAGGTTACAATATAATGTTTTATGTATTGTTGATAAAAAAAATTCAACTTTTTTTCAAAGGTGTAATGTTTTCTCCAATTTTAAGTTGCTTGAATACCAAGATATGGACATCTTTTGATAGCACTTGACCTGCTGAACATCTCGACATGCATCATGTGTACCAAATCTTCTAGTTTGAGGTTACAAAATAATGTTTTATGTATTGTTGATAAAAAAAATTCAACTTTTTTTCAAAGGTGTAATGTTTTCTCCAATTTTAAGTGGCTTGGATACCAAGTTGTAGACATTTATCAATAGCTCTTGACCTGCTGAACATTTCGACATGCATCATCAGTACCAAATCTTCTACTTTGAGGTTACAATATAATGTTTTATGTATTGTTGATAAAAAAAATTCAACTTTTTTTCAAAGGTGTAATGTTTTCTCCAATTTTAAGTTGCTTGAATACCAAGATATGGACATCAATCAATAGCACTTGACCTGCTGAACATTTCGACATGCATCATGATACCAAATCTTCTACTTTGAGGTTACAAAATAATGTTTTATGTATTGTTGATAAAAAAAATTCAACTTTTTTTCAAAGGTGTAATGTTTTCTTTAATTTTAAGTGACTTGGATACCAAGTTAAGGACATCTTTAAATAGCATTTGACCTGCTGAACATTTGGACATGCATCATCAGTACCAAATCTTCTACTTTAAGGTTACAATATAATGTTTTATGTATTGTTGATAAAAAAAATTCAACTTTTTTTCAAAGGTGTAATGTTTTCTCCAATTTTAAGTGGCTTGAATACCAAGTTGTAGACATTTATCAATAGCTCTTGACCTGTTGAACATTTCGACATGCATCATCAGTACCAAATCTTCTACTTTGAGGTTACAATATAATGTTTTATGTATTGTTGATAAAAAAAATTCAACTTTTTTTCAAAGGTGTAATGTTTTCTTTAATTTTAAGTGACTTGGATACCAAGTTAAGGACATCTTTAAATAGCATTTGACCTGCTGAACATTTGGACATGCATCATCAGTACCAAATCTTCTACTTTGAGGTTACAATATAATGTTTTATGTATTGTTGATAAAAAAAATTCAACTTTTTTTCAAAGGTGTAATGTTTTCTCCAATTTTAAGTGGCTTGGATACCAAGTTGTAGACATTTATCAATAGCTCTTGACCTGCTGAACATTTCGACATGCATCATCAGTACCAAATCTTCTACTTTGAGGTTACAATATAATGTTTTATGTATTGTTGATAAAAAAATTCAACTTTTTTTCAAAGGTGTAATGTTTTCTCCAATTTTAAGTTGCTTGAATACCAAGATATGGACATCTATCAATAGCACTTGACCTGCTGAACATTTCGACATGCATCATGATACCAAATCTTCTACTTTGAGGTTACAAAATAATGTTTTATGTATTGTTGATAAAAAAAAAATCAACTTTTTTTCAAAGGTGTAATGTTTTCTTTAATTTTAAGTGGCTTGGATACCAAGTTATGGACATCTTTAAATAGCATTTGACCTGCTGAACATTTCGACATGCATCATCAGTACCAAATCTTCTACTTTGAGGTTACAAAATAATGTTTTATGTATTGTTGATAAAAAAAATTCAACTTTTTTTCAAAGGTGTAATGTTTTCTTCAATTTTAAGTGGCTTGGATACCAAGTTGTGGACATCTATAATTAGCATTTGACCTGCTGAACATTTCGACATGCATAATCAGTACCAAATCTTCTACTTTGAGGTTACAAAATAATGTTTTATGTATTGTTGATAAAAAAAATTCAACTTTTTTTCAAAGGTGTAATGTTTTCTTTAATTTTAAGTGACTTGGATACCAAGTTAAGGACATCTTTAAATAGCATTTGACCTGCTGAACATTTGGACATGCATCATCAGTACCAAATCTTCTACTTTAAGGTTACAATATAATGTTTTATGTATTGTTGATAAAAAAAATTCAACTTTTTTTCAAAGGTGTAATGTTTTCTCCAATTTTAAGTGGCTTGAATACCAAGTTGTAGACATTTATCAATAGCTCTTGACCTGTTGAACATTTCGACATGCATCATCAGTACCAAATCTTCTACTTTGAGGTTACAATATAATGTTTTATGTATTGTTGATAAAAAAAATTCAACTTTTTTTCAAAGGTGTAATGTTTTCTCCAATTTTAAGTTTCTTGGATACTAAGTTATGGACATCTTTAAATAGCTCTTGACCTGCTGAACATTTTGACATGCATCATCAGTACCAAATCTTCTACTTTGAGGTTACAATATAATGTTTTATGTATTGTTGATAAAAAAAATTCAACTTTTTTTCAAAGGTGTAATGTTTTCTCCAATTTTAAGTGGCTTGGATACCAAGTTGTAGACATTTATCAATAGCTCTTGACCTGCTGAACATTTCGACATGCATCATCAGTACCAAATCTTCTACTTTGAGGTTACAATATAATGTTTTATGTATTGTTGATAAAAAAATTCAACTTTTTTTCAAAGGTGTAATGTTTTCTCCAATTTTAAGTTGCTTGAATACCAAGATATGGACATCTATCAATAGCACTTGACCTGCTGAACATTTCGACATGCATCATGATACCAAATCTTCTACTTTGAGGTTACAAAATAATGTTTTATGTATTGTTGATAAAAAAAAAATCAACTTTTTTTCAAAGGTGTAATGTTTTCTTTAATTTTAAGTGGCTTGGATACCAAGTTATGGACATCTTTAAATAGCATTTGACCTGCTGAACATTTCGACATGCATCATCAGTACCAAATCTTCTACTTTGAGGTTACAAAATAATGTTTTATGTATTGTTGATAAAAAAAATTCAACTTTTTTTCAAAGGTGTAATGTTTTCTTCAATTTTAAGTGGCTTGGATACCAAGTTGTGGACATCTATAATTAGCATTTGACCTGCTGAACATTTCGACATGCATAATCAGTACCAAATCTTCTACTTTGAGGTTACAAAATAATGTTTTATGTATTGTTAATAAAAAAAAAATCAACGTTTTTTTAAAGGTGTAATGTTTTCTCCAATTTTAAGTGGCTTGGATACCAAGTTATGGACATCAACAAGATAATGTTTTATGTATTGTTGATAAAAAAAATTCAACTTTTTTTCAAAGGTGTAATTTTTTCTTTAATTTTAAGTGGCTTGGATAACAAGTTATGGACATCTTTAAATAGCATTTGACCTGTTGAACATTTCGACATGCATCATCAGTACCAAATCTTCCACTTTGAGGTTACAATATAATGTTTTATGTATTGTTGATAAAAAAAATTCAACTTTCTTTCAAAGGTGTAATGTTTTCTCCAATTTTAAGTTGCTTCAATACCAAGATATAGACATCTTACAATAGCACTTGACCTGCTGAACATTTCGACATGCATCATGAGTACCAAATCTTCTACTTTGAGGTTACAAAATAATGTTTTATGTATTGTTGATAAAAAAAATTCAACTTTTTTTCAAAGGTGTAATGTTTTCTCCAATTTTAAGTGGCTTGGATACCAAGTTGTAGACATTTATCAATAGCTCTTGACCTGCTGAACATTTCGACATGCATCATCAGTACCAAATCTTCTACTTTGAGGTTACAATATAATGTTTTATGTATTGTTGATAAAAAAAATTCAACTTTTTTTCAAAGGTGTAATGTTTTCTCCAATTTTAAGTCGCTTGAATACCAAGATATGGACATCTATCAATAGCACTTGACCTGCTGAACATTTCGACATGCATCATGATACCAAATCTTCTACTTTGAGGTTACAAAATAATGTTTTATGTATTGTTGATAAAAAAAAAATCAACTTTTTTTCAAAGGTGTAATGTTTTCTTTAATTTTAAGTGACTTGGATACCAAGTTATGGACATCTTTAAATAGCATTTGACCTGCTGAACATTTCGACATGCATCATCAGTACCAAATCTTCTACTTTAAGGTTACAATATAATGTTTTATGTATTGTTGATAAAAAAAATTCAACTTTTTTTCAAAGGTGTAATGTTTTCTCCAATTTTAAGTGGCTTGAATACCAAGTTGTAGACATTTATCAATAGCTCTTGACCTGCTGAACATTTCGACATGCATCATGTGTACCAGAATCGAGTCGTTAGCCCCGCGCGCGAAGTAAACAAATAAATTTTTGTTGCAAAAAAATTAAAATTAACTACACAAATAACACTTTAAAAGCAAATAAGTAGAATAAAAACATTAATAAGTAGACAATAGTTTATTAAAAAACATTAGTTAACAGTTAAAAAGTGACTAAAACTCAAAAAATTTAAAATAAAAATAGCAAAAACAAAACTAGTTGAGGTGCTCGGCAAAGCCGCTGAAAGCGTTACAATGCCTAAAGATCGGAAGGTGGGAAAGAGGAAAAAGGAAATGTCACCTGCTGCACAACAAGCACTAGTGAAACAAATCAAAATTAATGAAAATGAGAAACAAATAAGTTCAAATAACTGTCAAAACATAGGCAATTTATCATTCGACAATTGTAAGAAGCTCACAACTGAGATTGACGGTGAAAAGTATCTCATTGTGCATAGAACTGATGATGGACTGACAATGAAAGACATGTCACCAATATTACTCGCAACAGCACTCAAAACAGTCACAAATAATGGCAACATAACATGTAGAACGCTCAAGAGCGGAGATATATTAGTGAAGACAGAAAATATCAAGCAAGCAAAAAGCCTGATTACACTAACAAGAATCACACATGTTAACATTGAAGTAACAGAGCACAGAACACTTAATACGTGCAGAGGAGTAGTTAGTGCATATGAATTAAAGTATGAAGAAGAAGAAACAATGCTCGAATACCTGAAGCCTCAGAATGTCACCAAAATTCAATTCCATACAAAAAATGTAGGAAATGAACGCGTCAAATCTGGTCTTGCATTCGTAACTTTCGGCACAAACGAACTACCAGAATACCTGACGATCGGATGCCTGAAATTGAAAGTACGGCCTTATATACCAGCACCAATGAGATGTTTTGTTTGTAACAAATTCGGACATATCTCCAAAGTTTGCCCATCACAAAGCTCACCAAAGTGCTATAACTGTAATGAGGACAAGCACATACAATCAAGAGAGGAAAAATGTACAAAACAGCCAAAATGTGTAAATTGTGGATCCAATGAACACAATAGCTACAATAGAACATGCAATGAACTAAAGCGACAAGTAGCAATTCAAACAATAAAAGTGACACAAAATGTATCCTTCTCTGAGGCAGTCAAGAGATCAAATTTGCAACGCAACACATATGCACAAGTCACAGCAAACAATAATCCCACAACTTCATCAAAACAAACACAATGTCAATGTGCGCACTGCGATTATCACAAGACAAAAAGCACTAAAGAACGACCAACAATAGACTACAGTGATTTGAATGGAAATAATATACAAGCTGAGCAGAGTGATGGTGAAGAATTAGCAATCCGTGCAAATGATAGTGCAACAATGAAAGAGCCTCCAGAACAAAATGAGCAGCACACCGACGATTCTAAATTGGAATATTAGAGGTTTTAACCCAAATCGAAACGAGCTAGAGGTATTATGCAATCAATTGTCACCAACATTAATCACTTTACAGGAGACGAAACTTAAAAAGGACATAACATTTAAAAACTACAAAGTATTCAACAAAATTAAAGACTGTAACAGTACTAACATAGCTAGTGGAGGAATAATGATTCTCGCGGATAAAAACATTCAGACAGAACTAATTGACTTAGACACGACATTACAAGCGATTGCTATCCAGACATCTTACCCTACTAACTTTGTACTTTGTAGCATTTATTTAGACCATGGACTTAGAGTAACAGAAATACACGATAAATTAGAACATTTAATAAAACAATTAGGACGAAATTTCATTCTGACTGGAGACTTTAATTCTCATAACTTTTTGTGGGGATCTCATAAAACAGATGGTAGAGGAAGGACCATTGAGGAACTAATTGACGAACTTTCTTTAACAATTAAAAACGAAAAGTTACCAACACATGTAGCTAGTACAAATAACCGATTAACAGCAATTGACGTAACTGTCTGTACGCAAGAAATATCCAGCGAATTTGAATGGACTGTTTTAGACGACCTGCATGGCAGTGACCATTTCCCAATTCTTTTAACATTCCCTCAATACACACAAAATATTACACAACGAGAAAGATACAACATTAACAATGCTGACTGGACAAAGTACAGACAAAACATTAACTTACAAAACTTAGACAGAACAAACATAGATTCACTCACAAAAGACTTTACTCAACGTATTCTTGACGCAGCTAAAGCTTCAATGACTCTGTCTAAAAACTTTCTCGGTAAGAGAAAACTCCCGTACTGGAATGACGACATTAAAAACAAAATTGTTGAAAGGAAAAAAGCCATTCGGGAATTTAAAAGAACACTTGACAATAACACTAAAGATAAAATTGATCGACTATCAATCGAAATACGAGAGACATTACAAAAGTACAAGCGACAAACATGGAACCAATTCACCTCATCAATCAACAACAAAGCGACGTCAAAAGAAGTTTTTGACAAAATACGTACATTAAGTGGCAAAACGAAAAACACTGTAATCAAGACATTAATTGACGATAATGGAAACCAAGTACAGGACCAAAAAACTATAACAAACATATTAAAAGACTCTCTGGAAGAAACGTACAGCACAAACAATCCTAACAGACCACACACCATCCCGCAAGACAATGACAGTAACAGCTACAATGACAAAATTTCCTTACCCGAACTAGAACAAGCACTTGCAAATTGCAAGGGCTCTTCTCCAGGACCAGACGACATACACTATGAAATGATTAAGCAACTTGACATTAGCGCAAAAAAGACATTACTTGAATTATATAATGAAATTTATGATAAAGGACATGTACCACAGACTTGGAAGCATTCGTTAGTAATACCAATTAAAAAGCCTGGTAAAGACCCTCGACATCCGACCAATTATAGACCAATCTCATTGACAAGTTGCTTAAGCAAAATCTTAGAACGAATAATCAACAGACGACTTCAATGGACTCTTGAGAACAGACAGCTCCTTAACAAATTCCAATCAGGATTCAGACGAAAAAGAGGAACAGCAGACAACATAGCATACTTAACTGACGAAGTCCAAAAAAGTTTCATTGAAAAAAGACAGACAATCGCTATTTACATTGACATTAAAAAAGCATACGATACTATTAAAACGGACGTAATTATTGACAGTTTTTTAAAAATGGGTTTTAAGGGGAAATTAGTTAACTATATAAAGAACTTTTTATCAGACAGGACATTTAATATTCAATTGGGAGGGATAAAATCAGACTTGGGAAAGATGGATAAAGGAATTCCACAGGGATCAGTTATTTCTTGCACACTATTTAATATAGTGTTCAATGAGATACTGAACTGTATTGACGAACCAAACAAGTACTGTGCTTATGCCGATGACTTGGTGATCTTTTCCAATGGAAAGACCACTAAAGGAATTGAAGCAGGCATGCAAAAGACGTTGGACAAAGTAAACACTGAAATGAGACAGAAAGGACTAGAAATTTCAAAGGACAAGACGAAATGTATGCTTTTTTCGACAAAACACAAAAAGAACATTATTGAACCAAAACTGACACTTGACGGACAAGCTCTAGAATGCGTGAAGAAATTCACCTTTCTTGGAGTCACTTTCGACACGAAATTAAACTGGACAGAACACGTAAATAACATCACTTCTAGAACTAAACAAAATATGAATGTGATACGAATGCTTTCTAATACTACGTACGGATCAGACAGAAACACACTTTTGAAATTAAATAATGCTTTAATATCCTCCATAAGCAGTTATGGAGCGATTGCATTCAACAACTTGACAAAGGAACAAGACAAAAGACTGAACACGATACACATTAAAGGACTAAAGTATGCAATTGGTGCATTCATAACGTCTCCTAATAACAGTGTGGAAGTGGAAGCAGGCGTAATGCCCATGAAGCATCAAAGACATACCCAACGTACGAAGTTTAGCTGCAAAATTTTGACCAATCCCAACCATCCTCTCCACGAAAGTCTTAATGACATGACAAAAGACCACACATATGCACAACGAACTAAACCTCCAATTACATATACGATGAGACAAGAACTACAGAAACTAAATATTGATAATGGTACATTTTTCAACAAGACCCAATCAACGAATCTCCCACCTTGGACAAAAACTAGCCACAATTTTGACATAACACTAACAAGAATTGACAAAAACAACACTTCTAAAGAAATACTAAAGACAGAATTTTACAAAAAACTGGACAAGTACAAACAAGAAAATTACGAAATTAGTTACACCGACGGTTCAAAGACGGACGATGGCTATGGATGTGCTGTGATTGAGGACGGTGAAGTGCATAGATATGGGTGTCACGCCTATAGTTCTGTGTATAGTACTGAACTTTTCGCAGTCTCCAGGGCTATCCAAATTGCAGACAGAAAAAAGAAGAACAAATTATTAATTTGCACGGACTCACTTAGTGCTGTACTAGGTATACAAGACAGACAGACAAAACATCCCTTAGTCCTTGAAATTCAAGACCAACTATTTAGGACAAATATGACAGTAACATTTATGTGGATCCCCAGTCATGTCGGCATTGTTGGAAACGAGAAAGCAGACGTGGAGGCAAAAGAAGCTACAAGAGAGGTACTCTCCAGACAGTATAAAATAATACATACGGACGTTAACAGAACAATTAAAGTAACGAGAAAGAATATATGGCAGTCAGAGTGGAATAAAGAAATTGACAAACAAAACAAACTAGGAAGCATCAAAAAGACAGTGGACAAGTGGAAAAATATTAACGTACTAAACAGAAAGGACCAAACCGTAATAACTAGACTAAGAATAGGACACACGAGACTAACACATGGACATTTAATTGAACGAACGAACACTCCGACATGCAGTTGTGCGGAACCGTTAACTGTGAAGCACATTTTCGACTGCAATCTTAACAAACAAGTACTAGACAAACACAAAATTAATTCCGACTCACTAACATCCGACAAAAAACAAATACTACTGAATGTTATCGAGGTTTTAAAAGAACTAAATTTATACGATGAAATTTGAACTACACTAGCTATGTTATACTGAATACTATTGAAAAAGAGCATTGTAAATAAGAAATCAATATATAAAGGTTTTTTATGCATTTTGAAAAGTTTAAGTACTTCTTCAGAGTGCTTTTTCCTTTATACACAATTGAAAACAAAAAGAAAAGTAAAGGTCCTTTAATTTTAATACGGACCATAATAAAAATAATAATAATAATAATAATCATGTGTACCAAATCTTCTAGTTTGAGGTTACAAAATAATGTTTTATGTATTGTTGATAAAAAAAATTCAACTTTTTTTCAAAGGTGTAATGTTTTCTCCAATTTTAAGTTGCTTGAATACCAAGATATGGACATAGCTCTTGACCTGCTGAACATTTCGACATGCATCATCAGTACCAAATCTTCTACTTTGAGGTTACAATATAATGTTTTATGTATTGTTGATAAAAAAAATTCAACTTTTTTTCAAAGGTGTAATGTTTTCTCCAATTTTAAGTTGCTTGAATACCAAGATATGGACATCTATCAATAGCACTTGACCTGCTGAACATTTCGACATGCATCGTGATACCAAATCTTCTACTTTGAGGTTACAAAATAATGTTTTATGTATTGTTGATAAAAAAAAACCAACTTTTTTTCAAAGGTGTAATGTTTTCTTTAATTTTAAGTGACTTGGATACCAAGTTATGGACATCTTTAAATAGCATTTGACCTGCTGAACATTTCGACATGCATCATCAGTACCAAATCTTCTACTTTAAGGTTACAATATAATGTTTTATGTATTGTTGATAAAAAAAATTCAACTTTTTTTCAAAGGTGTAATGTTTTCTCCAATTTTAAGTGGCTTGAATACCAAGTTGTAGACATTTATCAATAGCTCTTGACCTGTTGAACATTTCGACATGCATCATCAGTACCAAATCTTCTACTTTGAGGTTACAATATAATGTTTTATGTATTGTTGATAAAAAAAATTCAACTTTTTTTCAAAGGTGTAATGTTTTCTCCAATTTTAAGTTGCTTGAATACCAAGATATGGACATCTTTTGATAGCACTTGACCTGCTGAACATCTCGACATGCATCATGTGTACCAAATCTTCTAGTTTGAGGTTACAAAATAATGTTTTATGTATTGTTGATAAAAAAAATTCAACTTTTTTTCAAAGGTGTAATGTTTTCTCCAATTTTAAGTGGCTTGGATACCAAGTTGTAGACATTTATCAATAGCTCTTGACCTGCTGAACATTTCGACATGCATCATCAGTACCAAATCTTCTACTTTGAGGTTACAATATAATGTTTTATGTATTGTTGATAAAAAAAATTCAACTTTTTTTCAAAGGTGTAATGTTTTCTCCAATTTTAAGTTGCTTGAATACCAAGATATGGACATCTATCAATAGCACTTGACCTGCTGAACATTTCGACATGCATCGTGATACCAAATCTTCTACTTTGAGGTTACAAAATAATGTTTTATGTATTGTTGATAAAAAAAAACCAACTTTTTTTCAAAGGTGTAATGTTTTCTTTAATTTTAAGTGACTTGGATACCAAGTTATGGACATCTTTAAATAGCATTTGACCTGCTGAACATTTCGACATGCATCATCAGTACCAAATCTTCTACTTTAAGGTTACAATATAATGTTTTATGTATTGTTGATAAAAAAAATTCAACTTTTTTTCAAAGGTGTAATGTTTTCTCCAATTTTAAGTGGCTTGAATACCAAGTTGTAGACATTTATCAATAGCTCTTGACCTGTTGAACATTTCGACATGCATCATCAGTACCAAATCTTCTACTTTGAGGTTACAATATAATGTTTTATGTATTGTTGATAAAAAAAATTCAACTTTTTTTCAAAGGTGTAATGTTTTCTCCAATTTTAAGTTGCTTGAATACCAAGATATGGACATCTTTTGATAGCACTTGACCTGCTGAACATTTCGACATGCATCATGTGTACCAAATCTTCTAGTTTAAGGTTACAATATAATGTTTTATGTATTGTTGATAAAAAAAATTCAACTTTTTTTCAAAGGTGTAATGTTTTCTCCAATTTTAAGTTGCTTGAATACCAAGATATGGACATCTATCAATAGCACTTGACCTGCTGAACATTTTGACATGCATCATGATACCAAATCTTCTACTTTGAGGTTACAAAATAATGTTTTATGTATTGTTGATAAAAAAAAAATCAACTTTTTTTCAAAGGTGTAATGTTTTCTTTAATTTTAAGTGGCTTGGATACCAAGTTATGGACATCTTTAAATAGCATTTGACCTGCTGAACATTTCGACATGCATCATCAGTACCAAATCTTCTACTTTGAGGTTACAAAATAATGTTTTATGTATTGTTGATAAAAAAAATTCAACTTTTTTTCAAAGGTGTAATGTTTTCTTCAATTTTAAGTGGCTTGGATACCAAGTTGTGGACATCTATAATTAGCATTTGACCTGCTGAACATTTCGACATGCATAATCAGTACCAAATCTTCTACTTTGAGGTTACAAAATAATGTTTTATGTATTGTTGATAAAAAAAATTCAACTTTTTTTCAAAGGTGTAATGTTTTCTTTAATTTTAAGTGACTTGGATACCAAGTTAAGGACATCTTTAAATAGCATTTGACCTGCTGAACATTTGGACATGCATCATCAGTACCAAATCTTCTACTTTAAGGTTACAATATAATGTTTTATGTATTGTTGATAAAAAAAATTCAACTTTTTTTCAAAGGTGTAATGTTTTCTCCAATTTTAAGTGGCTTGAATACCAAGTTGTAGACATTTATCAATAGCTCTTGACCTGTTGAACATTTCGACATGCATCATCAGTACCAAATCTTCTACTTTGAGGTTACAATATAATGTTTTATGTATTGTTGATAAAAAAAATTCAACTTTTTTTCAAAGGTGTAATGTTTTCTCCAATTTTAAGTTTCTTGGATACTAAGTTATGGACATCTTTAAATAGCTCTTGACCTGCTGAACATTTTGACATGCATCATCAGTACCAAATCTTCTACTTTGAGGTTACAATATAATGTTTTATGTATTGTTGATAAAAAAAATTCAACTTTTTTTCAAAGGTGTAATGTTTTCTCCAATTTTAAGTGGCTTGGATACCAAGTTGTAGACATTTATCAATAGCTCTTGACCTGCTGAACATTTCGACATGCATCATCAGTACCAAATCTTCTACTTTGAGGTTACAATATAATGTTTTATGTATTGTTGATAAAAAAATTCAACTTTTTTTCAAAGGTGTAATGTTTTCTCCAATTTTAAGTTGCTTGAATACCAAGATATGGACATCTATCAATAGCACTTGACCTGCTGAACATTTCGACATGCATCATGATACCAAATCTTCTACTTTGAGGTTACAAAATAATGTTTTATGTATTGTTGATAAAAAAAAAATCAACTTTTTTTCAAAGGTGTAATGTTTTCTTTAATTTTAAGTGGCTTGGATACCAAGTTATGGACATCTTTAAATAGCATTTGACCTGCTGAACATTTCGACATGCATCATCAGTACCAAATCTTCTACTTTGAGGTTACAAAATAATGTTTTATGTATTGTTGATAAAAAAAATTCAACTTTTTTTCAAAGGTGTAATGTTTTCTTCAATTTTAAGTGGCTTGGATACCAAGTTGTGGACATCTATAATTAGCATTTGACCTGCTGAACATTTCGACATGCATAATCAGTACCAAATCTTCTACTTTGAGGTTACAAAATAATGTTTTATGTATTGTTAATAAAAAAAAAATCAACGTTTTTTTAAAGGTGTAATGTTTTCTCCAATTTTAAGTGGCTTGGATACCAAGTTATGGACATCAACAAGATAATGTTTTATGTATTGTTGATAAAAAAAATTCAACTTTTTTTCAAAGGTGTAATTTTTTCTTTAATTTTAAGTGGCTTGGATAACAAGTTATGGACATCTTTAAATAGCATTTGACCTGTTGAACATTTCGACATGCATCATCAGTACCAAATCTTCCACTTTGAGGTTACAATATAATGTTTTATGTATTGTTGATAAAAAAAATTCAACTTTCTTTCAAAGGTGTAATGTTTTCTCCAATTTTAAGTTGCTTCAATACCAAGATATAGACATCTTACAATAGCACTTGACCTGCTGAACATTTCGACATGCATCATCAGTACCAAATCTTCTACTTTGAGGTTACAATATAATGTTTTATGTATTGTTGATAAAAAAAATTCAACTTTTTTTCAAAGGTGTAATGTTTTCTCCAATTTTAAGTCGCTTGAATACCAAGATATGGACATCTATCAATAGCACTTGACCTGCTGAACATTTCGACATGCATCATGATACCAAATCTTCTACTTTGAGGTTACAAAATAATGTTTTATGTATTGTTGATAAAAAAAAAATCAACTTTTTTTCAAAGGTGTAATGTTTTCTTTAATTTTAAGTGACTTGGATACCAAGTTATGGACATCTTTAAATAGCATTTGACCTGCTGAACATTTCGACATGCATCATCAGTACCAAATCTTCTACTTTAAGGTTACAATATAATGTTTTATGTATTGTTGATAAAAAAAATTCAACTTTTTTTCAAAGGTGTAATGTTTTCTCCAATTTTAAGTGGCTTGAATACCAAGTTGTAGACATTTATCAATAGCTCTTGACCTGCTGAACATTTCGACATGCATCATGTGTACCAAATCTTCTAGTTTGAGGTTACAAAATAATGTTTTATGTATTGTTGATAAAAAAAATTCAACTTTTTTTCAAAGGTGTAATGTTTTCTCCAATTTTAAGTTGCTTGAATACCAAGATATGGACATAGCTCTTGACCTGCTGAACATTTCGACATGCATCATCAGTACCAAATCTTCTACTTTGAGGTTACAATATAATGTTTTATGTATTGTTGATAAAAAAAATTCAACTTTTTTTCAAAGGTGTAATGTTTTCTCCAATTTTAAGTTGCTTGAATACCAAGATATGGACATCTATCAATAGCACTTGACCTGCTGAACATTTCGACATGCATCGTGATACCAAATCTTCTACTTTGAGGTTACAAAATAATGTTTTATGTATTGTTGATAAAAAAAAACCAACTTTTTTTCAAAGGTGTAATGTTTTCTTTAATTTTAAGTGACTTGGATACCAAGTTATGGACATCTTTAAATAGCATTTGACCTGCTGAACATTTCGACATGCATCATCAGTACCAAATCTTCTACTTTAAGGTTACAATATAATGTTTTATGTATTGTTGATAAAAAAAATTCAACTTTTTTTCAAAGGTGTAATGTTTTCTCCAATTTTAAGTGGCTTGAATACCAAGTTGTAGACATTTATCAATAGCTCTTGACCTGTTGAACATTTCGACATGCATCATCAGTACCAAATCTTCTACTTTGAGGTTACAATATAATGTTTTATGTATTGTTGATAAAAAAAATTCAACTTTTTTTCAAAGGTGTAATGTTTTCTCCAATTTTAAGTTGCTTGAATACCAAGATATGGACATCTTTTGATAGCACTTGACCTGCTGAACATCTCGACATGCATCATGTGTACCAAATCTTCTAGTTTGAGGTTACAAAATAATGTTTTATGTATTGTTGATAAAAAAAATTCAACTTTTTTTCAAAGGTGTAATGTTTTCTCCAATTTTAAGTGGCTTGGATACCAAGTTGTAGACATTTATCAATAGCTCTTGACCTGCTGAACATTTCGACATGCATCATCAGTACCAAATCTTCTACTTTGAGGTTACAATATAATGTTTTATGTATTGTTGATAAAAAAAATTCAACTTTTTTTCAAAGGTGTAATGTTTTCTCCAATTTTAAGTTGCTTGAATACCAAGATATGGACATCTATCAATAGCACTTGACCTGCTGAACATTTCGACATGCATCGTGATACCAAATCTTCTACTTTGAGGTTACAAAATAATGTTTTATGTATTGTTGATAAAAAAAAACCAACTTTTTTTCAAAGGTGTAATGTTTTCTTTAATTTTAAGTGACTTGGATACCAAGTTATGGACATCTTTAAATAGCATTTGATCTGCTGAACATTTCGACATGCATCATCAGTACCAAATCTTCTACTTTAAGGTTACAATATAATGTTTTATGTATTGTTGATAAAAAAAATTCAACTTTTTTTCAAAGGTGTAATGTTTTCTCCAATTTTAAGTGGCTTGAATACCAAGTTGTAGACATTTATCAATAGCTCTTGACCTGTTGAACATTTCGACATGCATCATCAGTACCAAATCTTCTACTTTGAGGTTACAATATAATGTTTTATGTATTGTTGATAAAAAAAATTCAACTTTTTTTCAAAGGTGTAATGTTTTCTCCAATTTTAAGTTGCTTGAATACCAAGATATGGACATCTTTTGATAGCACTTGACCTGCTGAACATTTCGACATGCATCATGTGTACCAAATCTTCTAGTTTGAGGTTACAATATAATGTTTTATGTATTGTTGATAAAAAAAATTCAACTTTTTTTCAAAGGTGTAATGTTTTCTCCAATTTTAAGTTGCTTGAATACCAAGATATGGACATCTATCAATAGCACTTGACCTGCTGAACATTTCGACATGCATCATGATACCAAATCTTCTACTTTGAGGTTACAAAATAATGTTTTATGTATTGTTGATAAAAAAAAAATCAACTTTTTTTCAAAGGTGTAATGTTTTCTTTAATTTTAAGTGACTTGGATACCAAGTTATGGACATCTTTAAATAGCATTTGACCTGCTGAACATTTCGACATGCATCATCAGTACCAAATCTTCTACTTTAAGGTTACAATATAATGTTTTATGTATTGTTGATAAAAAAAATTCAACTTTTTTTCAAAGGTGTAATGTTTTCTCCAATTTTAAGTGGCTTGAATACCAAGTTGTAGACATTTATCAATAGCTCTTGACCTGTTGAACATTTCGACATGCATCATCAGTACCAAATCTTCTACTTTGAGGTTACAATATAATGTTTTATGTATTGTTGATAAAAAAAATTCAACTTTTTTTCAAAGGTGTAATGTTTTCTCCAATTTTAAGTTGCTTGAATACCAAGATATGGACATCTTTTGATAGCACTTGACCTGCTGAACATTTCGACATGCATCATGATACCAAATCTTCTACTTTGAGGTTACAAAATAATGTTTTATGTATTGTTGATAAAAAAAAAATCAACTTTTTTTCAAAGGTGTAATGTTTTCTTTAATTTTAAGTGGCTTGGATACCAAGTTATGGACATCTTTAAATAGCATTTGACCTGCTGAACATTTCGACATGCATCATCAGTACCAAATCTTCTACTTTGAGGTTACAAAATAATGTTTTATGTATTGTTGATAAAAAAAATTCAGCTTTTTTTCAAAGGTGTAATGTTTTCTTCAATTTTAAGTGGCTTGGATACCAAGTTGTGGACATCTATAATTAGCATTTGACCTGCTGAACATTTCGACATGCATAATCAGTACCAAATCTTCTACTTTGAGGTTACAAAATAATGTTTTATGTATTGTTGATAAAAAAAAAATCAACTTTTTTTCAAAGGTGTAATGTTTTCTTTAATTTTAAGTGGCTTGGATACCAAGTTATGGACATCTTTAAATAGCATTTGACCTGCTGAACATTTCGACATGCATCATCAGTACCAAATCTTCTACTTTGAGGTTACAAAATAATGTTTTATGTATTGTTGATAAAAAAAAATTCAACTTTTTTTCAAAGGTGTAATGTTTTCTTCAATTTTAAGTGGCTTGGATACCAAGTTGTGGACATCTATAATTAGCATTTGACCTGCTGAACATTTCGACATGCATAATCAGTACCAAATCTTCTACTTTGAGGTTACAAAATAATGTTTTATGTATTGTTAATAAAAAAAAAATCAACGTTTTTTTAAAGGTGTAATGTTTTCTCCAATTTTAAGTGGCTTGGATACCAAGTTATGGACATCAACAAAATAATGTTTTATGTATTGTTGATAAAAAAAATTCAACTTTTTTTCAAAGGTGTAATGTTTTCTTTAATTTTAAGTGGCTTGGATAACAAGTTATGGACATCTTTAAATAGCATTTGACCTGTTGAACATTTCGACATGCATCATCAGTACCAAATCTTCCACTTTGAGGTTACAATATAATGTTTTATGTATTGTTGATAAAAAAAATTCAACTTTCTTTCAAAGGTGTAATGTTTTCTCCAATTTTAAGTTGCTTGAATACCAAGATATAGACATCTTACAATAGCACTTGACCTGCTGAACATTTCGACATGCATCATGAGTACCAAATCTTCTACTTTGAGGTTACAAAATAATGTTTTATGTATTGTTGATAAAAAAAATTCAACTTTTTTTCAAAGGTGTAATGTTTTCTCCAATTTTAAGTGGCTTGGATACCAAGTTGTAGACATTTATCAATAGCTCTTGACCTGCTGAACATTTCGACATGCATCATCAGTACCAAATCTTCTACTTTGAGGTTACAATATAATGTTTTATGTATTGTTGATAAAAAAAATTCAACTTTTTTTCAAAGGTGTAATGTTTTCTCCAATTTTAAGTTGCTTGAATACCAAGATATGGACATCTATCAATAGCACTTGACCTGCTGAACATTTCGACATGCATCATGATACCAAATCTTCTACTTTGAGGTTACAAAATAATGTTTTATGTATTGTTGATAAAAAAAAAATCAACTTTTTTTCAAAGGTGTAATGTTTTCTTTAATTTTAAGTGACTTGGATACCAAGTTATGGACATCTTTAAATAGCATTTGACCTGCTGAACATTTCGACATGCATCATCAGTACCAAATTTTCTACTTTAAGGTTACAATATAATGTTTTATGTATTGTTGATAAAAAAAATTCAACTTTTTTTCAAAGGTGTAATGTTTTCTCCAATTTTAAGTGGCTTGAATACCAAGTTGTAGACATTTATCAATAGCTCTTCACCTGTTGAACATTTCGACATGCATCATCAGTACCAAATCTTCTACTTTGAGGTTACAATATAATGTTTTATGTATTGTTGATAAAAAAAATTCAACTTTTTTTCAAAGGTGTAATGTTTTCTCCAATTTTAAGTTGCTTGAATACCAAGATATGGACATCTTTTGATAGCACTTGACCTGCTGAACATCTCGACATGCATCATGTGTACCAAATCTTCTAGTTTGAGGTTACAAAATAATGTTTTATGTATTGTTGATAAAAAAAATTCAACTTTTTTTCAAAGGTGTAATGTTTTCTCCAATTTTAAGTGGCTTGGATACCAAGTTGTAGACATTTATCAATAGCTCTTGACCTGCTGAACATTTCGACATGCATCATCAGTACCAAATCTTCTACTTTGAGGTTACAATATAATGTTTTATGTATTGTTGATAAAAAAAATTCAACTTTTTTTCAAAGGTGTAATGTTTTCTCCAATTTTAAGTTGCTTGAATACCAAGATATGGACATCAATCAATAGCACTTGACCTGCTGAACATTTCGACATGCATCATGATACCAAATCTTCTACTTTGAGGTTACAAAATAATGTTTTATGTATTGTTGATAAAAAAAATTCAACTTTTTTTCAAAGGTGTAATGTTTTCTTTAATTTTAAGTGACTTGGATACCAAGTTAAGGACATCTTTAAATAGCATTTGACCTGCTGAACATTTGGACATGCATCATCAGTACCAAATCTTCTACTTTAAGGTTACAATATAATGTTTTATGTATTGTTGATAAAAAAAATTCAACTTTTTTTCAAAGGTGTAATGTTTTCTCCAATTTTAAGTGGCTTGAATACCAAGTTGTAGACATTTATCAATAGCTCTTGACCTGTTGAACATTTCGACATGCATCATCAGTACCAAATCTTCTACTTTGAGGTTACAATATAATGTTTTATGTATTGTTGATAAAAAAAATTCAACTTTTTTTCAAAGGTGTAATGTTTTCTCCAATTTTAAGTTTCTTGGATACTAAGTTATGGACATCTTTAAATAGCTCTTGACCTGCTGAACATTTTGACATGCATCATCAGTACCAAATCTTCTACTTTGAGGTTACAATATAATGTTTTATGTATTGTTGATAAAAAAAATTCAACTTTTTTTCAAAGGTGTAATGTTTTCTCCAATTTTAAGTGGCTTGGATACCAAGTTGTAGACATTTATCAATAGCTCTTGACCTGCTGAACATTTCGACATGCATCATCAGTACCAAATCTTCTACTTTGAGGTTACAATATAATGTTTTATGTATTGTTGATAAAAAAATTCAACTTTTTTTCAAAGGTGTAATGTTTTCTCCAATTTTAAGTTGCTTGAATACCAAGATATGGACATCTATCAATAGCACTTGACCTGCTGAACATTTCGACATGCATCATGATACCAAATCTTCTACTTTGAGGTTACAAAATAATGTTTTATGTATTGTTGATAAAAAAAAAATCAACTTTTTTTCAAAGGTGTAATGTTTTCTTTAATTTTAAGTGGCTTGGATACCAAGTTATGGACATCTTTAAATAGCATTTGACCTGCTGAACATTTCGACATGCATCATCAGTACCAAATCTTCTACTTTGAGGTTACAAAATAATGTTTTATGTATTGTTGATAAAAAAAATTCAACTTTTTTTCAAAGGTGTAATGTTTTCTTCAATTTTAAGTGGCTTGGATACCAAGTTGTGGACATCTATAATTAGCATTTGACCTGCTGAACATTTCGACATGCATAATCAGTACGAAATCTTCTACTTTGAGGTTACAAAATAATGTTTTATGTATTGTTAATAAAAAAAAAATCAACGTTTTTTTAAAGGTGTAATGTTTTCTCCAATTTTAAGTGGCTTGGATACCAAGTTATGGACATCAACAAGATAATGTTTTATGTATTGTTGATAAAAAAAATTCAACTTTTTTTCAAAGGTGTAATTTTTTCTTTAATTTTAAGTGGCTTGGATAACAAGTTATGGACATCTTTAAATAGCATTTGACCTGTTGAACATTTCGACATGCATCATCAGTACCAAATCTTCCACTTTGAGGTTACAATATAATGTTTTATGTATTGTTGATAAAAAAAATTCAACTTTCTTTCAAAGGTGTAATGTTTTCTCCAATTTTAAGTTGCTTCAATACCAAGATATAGACATCTTACAATAGCACTTGACCTGCTGAACATTTCGACATGCATCATGAGTACCAAATCTTCTACTTTGAGGTTACAAAATAATGTTTTATGTATTGTTGATAAAAAAAATTCAACTTTTTTTCAAAGGTGTAATGTTTTCTCCAATTTTAAGTGGCTTGGATACCAAGTTGTAGACATTTATCAATAGCTCTTGACCTGCTGAACATTTCGACATGCATCATCAGTACCAAATCTTCTACTTTGAGGTTACAATATAATGTTTTATGTATTGTTGATAAAAAAAATTCAACTTTTTTTCAAAGGTGTAATGTTTTCTCCAATTTTAAGTCGCTTGAATACCAAGATATGGACATCTATCAATAGCACTTGACCTGCTGAACATTTCGACATGCATCATGTGTACCAAATCTTCTAGTTTGAGGTTACAAAATAATGTTTTATGTATTGTTGATAAAAAAAATTCAACTTTTTTTCAAAGGTGTAATGTTTTCTCCAATTTTAAGTTGCTTGAATACCAAGATATGGACATAGCTCTTGACCTGCTGAACATTTCGACATGCATCATCAGTACCAAATCTTCTACTTTGAGGTTACAATATAATGTTTTATGTATTGTTGATAAAAAAAATTCAACTTTTTTTCAAAGGTGTAATGTTTTCTCCAATTTTAAGTTGCTTGAATACCAAGATATGGACATCTATCAATAGCACTTGACCTGCTGAACATTTCGACATGCATCGTGATACCAAATCTTCTACTTTGAGGTTACAAAATAATGTTTTATGTATTGTTGATAAAAAAAAACCAACTTTTTTTCAAAGGTGTAATGTTTTCTTTAATTTTAAGTGACTTGGATACCAAGTTATGGACATCTTTAAATAGCATTTGACCTGCTGAACATTTCGACATGCATCATCAGTACCAAATCTTCTACTTTAAGGTTACAATATAATGTTTTATGTATTGTTGATAAAAAAAATTCAACTTTTTTTCAAAGGTGTAATGTTTTCTCCAATTTTAAGTGGCTTGAATACCAAGTTGTAGACATTTATCAATAGCTCTTGACCTGTTGAACATTTCGACATGCATCATCAGTACCAAATCTTCTACTTTGAGGTTACAATATAATGTTTTATGTATTGTTGATAAAAAAATTCAACTTTTTTTCAAAGGTGTAATGTTTTCTCCAATTTTAAGTTGCTTGAATACCAAGATATGGACATCTTTTGATAGCACTTGACCTGCTGAACATCTCGACATGCATCATGTGTACCAAATCTTCTAGTTTGAGGTTACAAAATAATGTTTTATGTATTGTTGATAAAAAAAATTCAACTTTTTTTCAAAGGTGTAATGTTTTCTCCAATTTTAAGTGGCTTGGATACCAAGTTGTAGACATTTATCAATAGCTCTTGACCTGCTGAACATTTCGACATGCATCATCAGTACCAAATCTTCTACTTTGAGGTTACAATATAATGTTTTATGTATTGTTGATAAAAAAAATTCAACTTTTTTTCAAAGGTGTAATGTTTTCTCCAATTTTAAGTTGCTTGAATACCAAGATATGGACATCTTTTGATAGCACTTGACCTGCTGAACATTTCGACATGCATCATGTGTACCAAATCTTCTAGTTTGAGGTTACAATATAATGTTTTATGTATTGTTGATAAAAAAAATTCAACTTTTTTTCAAAGGTGTAATGTTTTCTCCAATTTTAAGTTGCTTGAATACCAAGATATGGACATCTATCAATAGCACTTGACCTGCTGAACATTTCGACATGCATCATGATACCAAATCTTCTACTTTGAGGTTACAAAATAATGTTTTATGTATTGTTGATAAAAAAAAAATCAACTTTTTTTCAAAGGTGTAATGTTTTCTTTAATTTTAAGTGACTTGGATACCAAGTTATGGACATCTTTAAATAGCATTTGACCTGCTGAACATTTCGACATGCATCATCAGTACCAAATCTTCTACTTTAAGGTTACAATATAATGTTTTATGTATTGTTGATAAAAAAAATTCAACTTTTTTTCAAAGGTGTAATGTTTTCTCCAATTTTAAGTGGCTTGAATACCAAGTTGTAGACATTTATCAATAGCTCTTGACCTGTTGAACATTTCGACATGCATCATCAGTACCAAATCTTCTACTTTGAGGTTACAATATAATGTTTTATGTATTGTTGATAAAAAAAATTCAACTTTTTTTCAAAGGTGTAATGTTTTCTCCAATTTTAAGTTGCTTGAATACCAAGATATGGACATCTTTTGATAGCACTTGACCTGCTGAACATTTCGACATGCATCATGATACCAAATCTTCTACTTTGAGGTTACAAAATAATGTTTTATGTATTGTTGATAAAAAAAAAATCAACTTTTTTTCAAAGGTGTAATGTTTTCTTTAATTTTAAGTGGCTTGGATACCAAGTTATGGACATCTTTAAATAGCATTTGACCTGCTGAACATTTCGACATGCATCATCAGTACCAAATCTTCTACTTTGAGGTTACAAAATAATGTTTTATGTATTGTTGATAAAAAAAATTCAACTTTTTTTCAAAGGTGTAACGTTTTCTTCAATTTTAAGTGGCTTGGATACCAAGTTGTGGACATCTATAATTAGCATTTGACCTGCTGAACATTTCGACATGCATAATCAGTACCAAATCTTCTACTTTGAGGTTACAAAATAATGTTTTATGTATTGTTAATAAAAAAAAAATCAACGTTTTTTTAAAGGTGTAATGTTTTCTCCAATTTTAAGTGGCTTGGATACCAAGTTATGGACATCAACAAGATAATGTTTTATGTATTGTTGATAAAAAAAATTCAACTTTTTTTCAAAGGTGTAATTTTTTCTTTAATTTTAAGTGGCTTGGATAACAAGTTATGGACATCTTTAAATAGCATTTGACCTGTTAAACATTTCGACATGCATCATCAGTACCAAATCTTCCACTTTGAGGTTACAATATAATGTTTTATGTATTGTTGATAAAAAAAATTCAACTTTCTTTCAAAGGTGTAATGTTTTCTCCAATTTTAAGTGGCTTGGATACCAAGTTGTAGACATTTATCAATAGCTCTTGACCTGCTGAACATTTCGACATGCATCATCAGTACCAAATCTTCTACTTTGAGGTTACAATATAATGTTTTATGTATTGTTGATAAAAAAAATTCAACTTTTTTTCAAAGGTGTAATGTTTTCTCCAATTTTAAGTGGCTTGAATACCAAGTTGTAGACATTTATCAATAGCTCTTGACCTGCTGAACATTTCGACATGCATCATCAGTACCAAATCTTCTACTTTGAGGTTACAATATAATGTTTTATGTATTGTTGATAAAAAAAATTCAACTTTTTTTCAAAGGTGTAATGTTTTCTCCAATTTTAAGTTGCTTGAATACCAAGATATGGACATCTTTTGATAGCACTTGACCTGCTGAACATCTCGACATGCATCATGTGTACCAAATCTTCTAGTTTGAGGTTACAAAATAATGTTTTATGTATTGTTGATAAAAAAAATTCAACTTTTTTTCAAAGGTGTAATGTTTTCTCCAATTTTAAGTGGCTTGGATACCAAGTTGTAGACATTTATCAATAGCTCTTGACCTGCTGAACATTTCGACATGCATCATCAGTACCAAATCTTCTACTTTGAGGTTACAATATAATGTTTTATGTATTGTTGATAAAAAAAATTCAACTTTTTTTCAAAGGTGTAATGTTTTCTCCAATTTTAAGTTGCTTGAATACCAAGATATGGACATCTATCAATAGCACTTGACCTGCTGAACATTTCGACATGCATCGTGATACCAAATCTTCTACTTTGAGGTTACAAAATAATGTTTTATGTATTGTTGATAAAAAAAAACCAACTTTTTTTCAAAGGTGTAATGTTTTCTTTAATTTTAAGTGACTTGGATACCAAGTTATGGACATCTTTAAATAGCATTTGACCTGCTGAACATTTTGACATGCATCATCAGTACCAAATCTTCTACTTTAAGGTTACAATATAATGTTTTATGTATTGTTGATAAAAAAAATTCAACTTTTTTTCAAAGGTGTAATGTTTTCTCCAATTTTAAGTGGCTTGAATACCAAGTTGTAGACATTTATCAATAGCTCTTGACCTGTTGAACATTTCGACATGCATCATCAGTACCAAATCTTCTACTTTGAGGTTACAATATAATGTTTTATGTATTGTTGATAAAAAAAATTCAACTTTTTTTCAAAGGTGTAATGTTTTCTCCAATTTTAAGTTGCTTGAATACCAAGATATGGACATCTTTTGATAGCACTTGACCTGCTGAACATTTCGACATGCATCATGTGTACCAAATCTTCTAGTTTGAGGTTACAATATAATGTTTTATGTATTGTTGATAAAAAAAATTCAACTTTTTTTCAAAGGTGTAATGTTTTCTCCAATTTTAAGTTGCTTGAATACCAAGATATGGACATCTATCAATAGCACTTGACCTGCTGAACATTTCGACATGCATCATGATACCAAATCTTCTACTTTGAGGTTACAAAATAATGTTTTATGTATTGTTGATAAAAAAAAAATCAACTTTTTTTCAAAGGTGTAATGTTTTCTTTAATTTTAAGTGACTTGGATACCAAGTTATGGACATCTTTAAATAGCATTTGACCTGCTGAACATTTCGACATGCATCATCAGTACCGAATCTTCTACTTTAAGGTTACAATATAATGTTTTATGTATTGTTGATAAAAAAAATTCAACTTTTTTTCAAAGGTGTAATGTTTTCTCCAATTTTAAGTGGCTTGGATACCAAGTTGTAGACATTTATCAATAGCTCTTGACCTGCTGAACATTTCGACATGCATCATCAGTACCAAATCTTCTACTTTGAGGTTACAATATAATGTTTTATGTATTGTTGATAAAAAAAATTCAACTTTTTTTCAAAGGTGTAATGTTTTCTCCAATTTTAAGTTGCTTGAATACCAAGATATGGACATCTATCAATAGCACTTGACCTGCTGAACATTTCGACATGCATCATGATACCAAATCTTCTACTTTGAGGTTACAAAATAATGTTTTATGTATTGTTGATAAAAAAAATTCAACTTTTTTTCAAAGGTGTAATGTTTTCTTTAATTTTAGGTGACTTGGATACCAAGTTAAGGACATCTTTAAATAGCATTTGACCTGCTGAACATTTGGACATGCATCATCAGTACCAAATCTTCTACTTTAAGGTTACAATATAATGTTTTATGTATTGTTGATAAAAAAAATTCAACTTTTTTTCAAAGGTGTAATGTTTTCTCCAATTTTAAGTGGCTTGAATACCAAGTTGTAGACATTTATCAATAGCTCTTGACCTGTTGAACATTTCGACATGCATCATCAGTACCAAATCTTCTACTTTGAGGTTACAATATAATGTTTTATGTATTGTTGATAAAAAAAATTCAACTTTTTTTCAAAGGTGTAATGTTTTCTCCAATTTTAAGTTGCTTGAATACCAAGATATGGACATCTTTTGATAGCACTTGACCTGCTGAACATTTCGACATGCATCATGTGTACCAAATCTTCTAGTTTGAGGTTACAAAATAATGTTTTATGTATTGTTGATAAAAAAAATTCAACTTTTTTTCAAAGGTGTAATGTTTTCTCCAATTTTAAGTGGCTTGGATACCAAGTTGTAGACATTTATCAATAGCTCTTGACCTGCTGAACATTTTGACATGCATCATCAGTACCAAATCTTCTAGTTTGAGGTTACAAAATAATGTTTTATGTATTGTTGATAAAAAAAAAATCAACTTTTTTTCAAAGGTGTAATGTTTTCTCCAATTTTAAGTTGCTTGAATACCAAGATATGGACATCTATCAATAGCACTTGACCTGCTGAACATTTCGACATGCATCATGATACCAAATCTTCTACTTTGAGGTTACAAAATAATGTTTTATGTATTGTTGATAAAAAAAATTCAACTTTTTTTCAAAGGTGTAATGTTTTCTCCAATTTTAAGTTGCTTGAATACCAAGATATGGACATCTTTTGATAGCACTTGACCTGCTGAACATTTCGACATGCATCATGTGTACCAAATCTTCTAGTTTGAGGTTACAAAATAATGTTTTATGTATTGTTGATAAAAAAAAAATCAACTTTTTTTCAAAGGTGTAATGTTTTCTCCAATTTTAAGTTGCTTGAATACCAAGATATGGACATCTATCAATAGCACTTGACCTGCTGAACATTTCGACATGCATCATGATACCAAATCTTCTACTTTGAGGTTACAAAATAATGTTTTATGTATTGTTGATAAAAAAAAATCAACTTTTTTTCAAAGGTGTAATGTTTTCTTTAATTTTAAGTGACTTGGATACCAAGTTATGGACATCTTTTGATAGCACTTGACCTGCTGAACATCTCGACATGCATCATGTGTACCAAATCTTCTAGTTTGAGGTTACAAAATAATGTTTTATGTATTGTTGATAAAAAAAATTCAACTTTTTTTCAAAGGTGTAATGTTTTCTCCAATTTTAAGTGGCTTGAATACCAAGTTGTAGACATTTATCAATAGCTCTTGACCTGTTGAACATTTCGACATGCATCATCAGTACCAAATCTTCTACTTTGAGGTTACAATATAATGTTTTATGTATTGTTGATAAAAAAAATTCAACTTTTTTTCAAAGGTGTAATGTTTTCTCCAATTTTAAGTTGCTTGAATACCAAGATATGGACATCTTTTGATAGCACTTGACCTGCTGAACATCTCGACATGCATCATGTGTACCAAATCTTCTAGTTTGAGGTTACAAAATAATGTTTTATGTATTGTTGATAAAAAAAATTCAACTTTTTTTCAAAGGTGTAATGTTTTCTCCAATTTTAAGTGGCTTGGATACCAAGTTGTAGACATTTATCAATAGCTCTTGACCTGCTGAACATTTCGACATGCATCATCAGTACCAAATCTTCTACTTTGAGGTTACAATATAATGTTTTATGTATTGTTGATAAAAAAAATTCAACTTTTTTTCAAAGGTGTAATGTTTTCTCCAATTTTAAGTTGCTTGAATACCAAGATATGGACATCTATCAATAGCACTTGACCTGCTGAACATTTCGACATGCATCATGATACCAAATCTTCTACTTTGAGGTTACAAAATAATGTTTTATGTATTGTTGATAAAAAAAATTCAACTTTTTTTCAAAGGTGTAATGTTTTCTTTAATTTTAGGTGACTTGGATACCAAGTTAAGGACATCTTTAAATAGCATTTGACCTGCTGAACATTTGGACATGCATCATCAGTACCAAATCTTCTACTTTAAGGTTACAATATAATGTTTTATGTATTGTTGATAAAAAAAATTCAACTTTTTTTCAAAGGTGTAATGTTTTCTCCAATTTTAAGTGGCTTGAATACCAAGTTGTAGACATTTATCAATAGCTCTTGACCTGTTGAAAATTTCGACATGCATCATCAGTACCAAATCTTCTACTTTGAGGTTACAATATAATGTTTTATGTATTGTTGATAAAAAAAATTCAACTTTTTTTCAAAGGTGTAATGTTTTCTCCAATTTTAAGTTGCTTGAATACCAAGATATGGACATCTTTTGATAGCACTTGACCTGCTGAACATTTCGACATGCATCATGTGTACCAAATCTTCTAGTTTGAGGTTACAAAATAATGTTTTATGTATTGTTGATAAAAAAAATTCAACTTTTTTTCAAAGGTGTAATGTTTTCTCCAATTTTAAGTGGCTTGGATACCAAGTTGTAGACATTTATCAATAGCTCTTGACCTGCTGAACATTTTGACATGCATCATCAGTACCAAATCTTCTACTTTGAGGTTACAATATAATGTTTTATGTATTGTTGATAAAAAAAATTCAACTTTTTTTCAAAGGTGTAATGTTTTCTCCAATTTTAGGTGGCTTGGATACCAAGTTGTAGACATTTATCAATAGCTCTTGACCTGCTGAACATTTTGACATGCATCATCAGTACCAAATCTTCTACTTTGAGGTTACAAAATAATGTTTTATGTATTGTTGATAAAAAAAAAATCAACTTTTTTTCAAAGGTGTAATGTTTTCTTTAATTTTAAGTGGCTTGGATACCAAGTTATGGACATCTTTAAATAGCATTTGACCTGCTGAACATTTCGACATGCATCATCAGTACCAAATCTTCTACTTTGAGGTTACAAAATAATGTTTTATGTATTGTTGATAAAAAAAAATTCAACTTTTTTTCAAAGGTGTAATGTTTTCTCCAATTTTAAGTTGCTTGAATACCAAGATATGGACATCTATCAATAGCACTTGACCTGCTGAACATTTCGACATGCATCATGATACCAAATCTTCTACTTTGAGGTTACAAAATAATGTTTTATGTATTGTTGATAAAAAAAAATCAACTTTTTTTCAAAGGTGTAATGTTTTCTTTAATTTTAAGTGACTTGGATACCAAGTTATGGACATCTTTTGATAGCACTTGACCTGCTGAACATCTCGACATGCATCATGTGTACCAAATCTTCTAGTTTGAGGTTACAAAATAATGTTTTATGTATTGTTGATAAAAAAAATTCAACTTTTTTTCAAAGGTGTAATGTTTTCTCCAATTTTAAGTTGCTTGAATACCAAGATATGGACATCTTTTGATAGCACTTGACCTGCTGAACATCTCGACATGCATCATGTGTACCAAATCTTCTAGTTTGAGGTTACAAAATAATGTTTTATGTATTGTTGATAAAAAAAATTCAACTTTTTTTCAAAGGTGTAATGTTTTCTCCAATTTTAAGTGGCTTGGATACCAAGTTGTAGACATTTATCAATAGCTCTTGACCTGCTGAACATTTCGACATGCATCATCAGTACCAAATCTTCTACTTTGAGGTTACAATATAATGTTTTATGTATTGTTGATAAAAAAAATTCAACTTTTTTTCAAAGGTGTAATGTTTTCTCCAATTTTAAGTTGCTTGAATACCAAGATATGGACATCTATCAATAGCACTTGACCTGCTGAACATTTCGACATGCATCATGATACCAAATCTTCTACTTTGAGGTTACAAAATAATGTTTTATGTATTGTTGATAAAAAAAATTCAACTTTTTTTCAAAGGTGTAATGTTTTCTTTAATTTTAGGTGACTTGGATACCAAGTTAAGGACATCTTTAAATAGCATTTGACCTGCTGAACATTTGGACATGCATCATCAGTACCAAATCTTCTACTTTAAGGTTACAATATAATGTTTTATGTATTGTTGATAAAAAAAATTCAACTTTTTTTCAAAGGTGTAATGTTTTCTCCAATTTTAAGTTGCTTGAATACCAAGATATGGACATCTTTTGATAGCACTTGACCTGCTGAACATTTCGACATGCATCATGTGTACCAAATCTTCTAGTTTGAGGTTACAAAATAATGTTTTATGTATTGTTGATAAAAAAAATTCAACTTTTTTTCAAAGGTGTAATGTTTTCTCCAATTTTAAGTGGCTTGGATACCAAGTTGTAGACATTTATCAATAGCTCTTGACCTGCTGAACATTTTGACATGCATCATCAGTACCAAATCTTCTACTTTGAGGTTACAATATAATGTTTTATGTATTGTTGATAAAAAAAATTCAACTTTTTTTCAAAGGTGTAATGTTTTCTCCAATTTTAAGTTGCTTGAATACCAAGATATGGACATCTTTTGATAGCACTTGACCTGCTGAACATTTCGACATGCATCATGTGTACCAAATCTTCTAGTTTGAGGTTACAAAATAATGTTTTATGTATTGTTGATAAAAAAAATTCAACTTTTTTTCAAAGGTGTAATGTTTTCTCCAATTTTAAGTGGCTTGGATACCAAGTTGTAGACATTTATCAATAGCTCTTGACCTGCTGAACATTTTGACATGCATCATCAGTACCAAATCTTCTACTTTGAGGTTACAATATAATGTTTTATGTATTGTTGATAAAAAAAATTCAACTTTTTTTCAAAGGTGTAATGTTTTCTCCAATTTTAGGTGGCTTGGATACCAAGTTGTAGACATTTATCAATAGCTCTTGACCTGCTGAACATTTTGACATGCATCATCAGTACCAAATCTTCTACTTTGAGGTTACAAAATAATGTTTTATGTATTGTTGATAAAAAAAAAAATCAACTTTTTTTCAAAGGTGTAATGTTTTCTTTAATTTTAAGTGGCTTGGATACCAAGTTATGGACATCTTTAAATAGCATTTGACCTGCTGAACATTTCGACATGCATCATCAGTACCAAATCTTCTACTTTGAGGTTACAAAATAATGTTTTATGTATTGTTGATAAAAAAAAATCCAACTTTTTTTCAAAGGTGTAATGTTTTCTCCAATTTTAAGTTGCTTGAATACCAAGATATGGACATCTATCAATAGCACTTGACCTGCTGAACATTTCGACATGCATCATGATACCAAATCTTCTACTTTGAGGTTACAAAATAATGTTTTATGTATTGTTGATAAAAAAAAATCAACTTTTTTTCAAAGGTGTAATGTTTTCTTTAATTTTAAGTGACTTGGATACCAAGTTATGGACATCTTTAAATAGCATTTGACCTGCTGAACATTTCGACATGCATCATCAGTACCAAATCTTCTACTTTAAGGTTACAATATAATGTTTTATGTATTGTTGATAAAAAAAATTCAACTTTTTTTCAAAGGTGTAATGTTTTCTCCAATTTTAAGTGGCTTGAATACCAAGTTGTAGACATTTATCAATAGCTCTTGACCTGTTGAACATTTCGACATGCATCATCAGTACCAAATCTTCTACTTTGAGGTTACAATATAATGTTTTATGTATTGTTGATAAAAAAATTCAACTTTTTTTCAAAGGTGTAATGTTTTCTCCAATTTTAAGTTGCTTGAATACCAAGATATGGACATCTTTTGATAGCACTTGACCTGCTGAACATCTCGACATGCATCATGTGTACCAAATCTTCTACTTTGAGGTTACAAAATAATGTTTTATGTATTGTTGATAAAAAAAATTCAACTTTTTTTCAAAGGTATAATGTTTTCTCCAATTTTAAGTGGCTTGAATACCAAGTTGTAGACATTTATCAATAGCTCTTGACCTGCTGAACATTTCGACATGCATCATCAGTACCAAATCTTCTACTTTGAGGTTACAATATAATGTTTTATGTATTGTTGATAAAAAAAATTCAACTTTTTTTCAAAGGTGTAATGTTTTCTCCAATTTTAAGTTGCTTGAATACCAAGATATGGACATTTTTTGATAGCACTTGACCTGCTGAACATCTCGACATGCATCATGTGTACCAAATCTTCTAGTTTGAGGTTACAAAATAATGTTTTATGTATTGTTGATAAAAAAAATTCAACTTTTTTTCAAAGGTGTAATGTTTTCTCCAATTTTAGGTGGCTTGGATACCAAGTTGTAGACATTTATCAATAGCTCTTGACCTGCTGAACATTTCGACATGCATCATCAGTACCAAATCTTCTACTTTGAGGTTACAATATAATGTTTTATGTATTGTTGATAAAAAAATTCAACTTTTTTTCAAAGGTGTAATGTTTTCTCCAATTTTAAGTTGCTTGAATACCAAGATATGGACATCTATCAATAGCACTTGACCTGCTGAACATTTCGACATGCATCGTGATACCAAATCTTCTACTTTGAGGTTACAAAATAATGTTTTATGTATTGTTGATAAAAAAAAACCAACTTTTTTTCAAAGGTGTAATGTTTTCTTTAATTTTAAGTGACTTGGATACCAAGTTATGGACATCTTTAAATAGCATTTGACCTGCTGAACATTTCGACATGCATCATCAGTACCAAATCTTCTACTTTAAGGTTACAATATAATGTTTTATGTATTGTTGATAAAAAAAATTCAACTTTTTTTCAAAGGTGTAATGTTTTCTCCAATTTTAAGTGGCTTGAATACCAAGTTGTAGACATTTATCAATAGCTCTTGACCTGTTGAACATTTCGACATGCATCATCAGTACCAAATCTTCTACTTTGAGGTTACAATATAATGTTTTATGTATTGTTGATAAAAAAAATTCAACTTTTTTTCAAAGGTGTAATGTTTTCTCCAATTTTAAGTTGCTTGAATACCAAGATATGGACATCTTTTGATAGCACTTGACCTGCTGAACATTTCGACATGCATCATGTGTACCAAATCTTCTAGTTTGAGGTTACAATATAATGTTTTATGTATTGTTGATAAAAAAAATTCAACTTTTTTTCAAAGGTGTAATGTTTTCTCCAATTTTAAGTTGCTTGAATACCAAGATATGGACATCTATCAATAGCACTTGACCTGCTGAACATTTCGACATGCATCATGATACCAAATCTTCTACTTTGAGGTTACAAAATAATGTTTTATGTATTGTTGATAAAAAAAAAATCAACTTTTTTTCAAAGGTGTAATGTTTTCTTTAATTTTAAGTGACTTGGATACCAAGTTATGGACATCTTTAAATAGCATTTGACCTGCTGAACATTTCGACATGCATCATCAGTACCAAATCTTCTACTTTAAGGTTACAATATAATGTTTTATGTATTGTTGATAAAAAAAATTCAACTTTTTTTCAAAGGTGTAATGTTTTCTCCAATTTTAAGTGGCTTGAATACCAAGTTGTAGACATTTATCAATAGCTCTTGACCTGTTGAACATTTCGACATGCATCATCAGTACCAAATCTTCTACTTTGAGGTTACAATATAATGTTTTATGTATTGTTGATAAAAAAAATTCAACTTTTTTTCAAAGGTGTAATGTTTTCTCCAATTTTAAGTTGCTTGAATACCAAGATATGGACATCTTTTGATAGCACTTGACCTGCTGAACATCTCGACATGCATCATGTGTACCAAATCTTCTAGTTTGAGGTTACAAAATAATGTTTTATGTATTGTTGATAAAAAAAATTCAACTTTTTTTCAAAGGTGTAATGTTTTCTCCAATTTTAAGTGGCTTGGAAACCAAGTTGTAGACATTTATCAATAGCTCTTGACCTGCTGAACATTTCGACATGCATCATCAGTACCAAATCTTCTACTTTGAGGTTACAATATAATGTTTTATGTATTGTTGATAAAAAAAATTCAACTTTTTTTCAAAGGTGTAATGTTTTCTCCAATTTTAAGTTGCTTGAATACCAAGATATGGACATCTATCAATAGCACTTGACCTGCTGAACATTTCGACATGCATCATGATACCAAATCTTCTACTTTGAGGTTACAAAATAATGTTTTATGTATTGTTGATAAAAAAAATTCAACTTTTTTTCAAAGGTGTAATGTTTTCTTTAATTTTAAGTGACTTGGATACCAAGTTAAGGACATCTTTAAATAGCATTTGACCTGCTGAACATTTGGACATGCATCATCAGTACCAAATCTTCTACTTTAAGGTTACAATATAATGTTTTATGTATTGTTGATAAAAAAAATTCAACTTTTTTTCAAAGGTGTAATGTTTTCTCCAATTTTAAGTGGCTTGAATACCAAGTTGTAGACATTTATCAATAGCTCTTGACCTGTTGAACATTTCGACATGCATCATCAGTACCAAATCTTCTACTTTGAGGTTACAATATAATGTTTTATGTATTGTTGATAAAAAAAATTCAACTTTTTTTCAAAGGTGTAATGTTTTCTCCAATTTTAAGTTGCTTGAATACCAAGATATGGACATCTTTTGATAGCACTTGACCTGCTGAACATTTCGACATGCATCATGTGTACCAAATCTTCTAGTTTGAGGTTACAAAATAATGTTTTATGTATTGTTGATAAAAAAAATTCAACTTTTTTTCAAAGGTGTAATGTTTTCTCCAATTTTAAGTGGCTTGGATACCAAGTTGTAGACATTTATCAATAGCTCTTGACCTGCTGAACATTTTGACATAAATCATCAGTACCAAATCTTCTACTTTGAGGTTACAATATAATGTTTTATGTATTGTTGATAAAAAAAATTCAACTTTTTTTCAAAGGTGTAATGTTTTCTCCAATTTTAGGTGGCTTGGATACCAAGTTGTAGACATTTATCAATAGCTCTTGACCTGCTGAACATTTTGACATGCATCATCAGTACCAAATCTTCTACTTTGAGGTTACAAAATAATGTTTTATGTATTGTTGATAAAAAAAAAATCAACTTTTTTTCAAAGGTGTAATGTTTTCTTTAATTTTAAGTGGCTTGGATACCAAGTTATGGACATCTTTAAATAGCATTTGACCTGCTGAACATTTCGACATGCATCATCAGTACCAAATCTTCTACTTTGAGGTTACAAAATAATGTTTTATGTATTGTTGATAAAAAAAAATTCAACTTTTTTTCAAAGGTGTAATGTTTTCTCCAATTTTAAGTTGCTTGAATACCAAGATATGGGCATCTATCAATAGCACTTGACCTGCTGAACATTTCGACATGCATCATGATACCAAATCTTCTACTTTGAGGTTACAAAATAATGTTTTATGTATTGTTAATAAAAAAAAATCAACTTTTTTTCAAAGGTGTAATGTTTTCTTTAATTTTAAGTGACTTGGATACCAAGTTATGGACATCTTTAAATAGCATTTGACCTGCTGAACATTTCGACATGCATCATCAGTACCAAATCTTCTACTTTAAGGTTACAATATAATGTTTTATGTATTGTTGATAAAAAAAATTCAACTTTTTTTCAAAGGTGTAATGTTTTCTCCAATTTTAAGTGGCTTGAATACCAAGTTGTAGACATTTATCAATAGCTCTTGACCTGTTGAACATTTCGACATGCATCATCAGTACCAAATCTTCTACTTTGAGGTTACAATATAATGTTTTATGTATTGTTGATAAAAAAAATTCAACTTTTTTTCAAAGGTGTAATGTTTTCTCCAATTTTAAGTTGCTTGAATACCAAGATATGGACATCTTTTGATAGCACTTGACCTGCTGAACATCTCGACATGCATCATGTGTACCAAATCTTCTACTTTGAGGTTACAAAATAATGTTTTATGTATTGTTGATAAAAAAAATTCAACTTTTTTTCAAAGGTATAATGTTTTCTCCAATTTTAAGTGGCTTGAATACCAAGTTGTAGACATTTATCAATAGCTCTTGACCTGTTGAACATTTCGACATGCATCATCAGTACCAAATCTTCTACCTTGAGGTTACAAAATAATGTTTTATGTATTGTTGATAAAAAAAATTCAACTTTTTTTCAAAGGTGTAATGTTTTCTCCAATTTTAAGTGGCTTGGATACCAAGTTGTAGACATTTATCAATAGCTCTTGACCTGCTGAACATTTCGACATGCATCATCAGTACCAAATCTTCTACTTTGAGGTTACAATATAATGTTTTATGTATTGTTGATAAAAAAAATTCAACTTTTTTTCAAAGGTGTAATGTTTTCTCCAATTTTAAGTTGCTTGAATACCAAGATATGGACATCTATCAATAGCACTTGACCTGCTTAACATTTCGACATGCATCATGATACCAAATCTTCTACTTTGAGGTTACAAAATAATGTTTTATGTATTGTTGATAAAAAAAAACCAACTTTTTTTCAAAGGTGTAATGTTTTCTTTAATTTTAAGTGACTTGGATACCAAGTTATGGACATCTTTAAGTAGCATTTGACCTGCTGAACATTTCGACATGCATCATCAGTACCAAATCTTCTACTTTAAGGTTACAATATAATGTTTTATGTATTGTTGATAAAAAAAATTCAACTTTTTTTCAAAGGTGTAATGTTTTCTCCAATTTTAAGTTGCTTGAATACCAAGATATGGACATCTTTTGATAGCACTTGACCTGCTGAACATTTCGACATGCATCATGTGTACCAAATCTTCTAGTTTGAGGTTACAAAATAATGTTTTATGTATTGTTGATAAAAAAAATTCAACTTTTTTCAAAGGTGTAATGTTTTCTCCAATTTTAAGTTGCTTGGATACCAAAATATGGACATTTATTAATAGCACTTGACCTGCTGAACATTTCGACATGCATCATGAGTACCAAATCTTCTACTTTGAGGTTACAAAATAATGTTTTATGTATTGTTGATAAAAAAAATTCAACTTTTTTTCAAAGGTGTAATGTTTTCTCCAATTTTAAGTTTCTTCGATACTAAGTTATGGACATCTATTAATAGCACTTGACCTGCTGAAGATTTCGACAAGCATCATCAGTACCAAATCTTCTACTTTGAGGTTACAAAATAATGTTTTATGTATTGTTGATAAAAAAAAATTCAACTTTTTTTCAAAGGTGTAATGTTTTCTTCAATTTTAAGTGGCTTGGATACCAAGTTGTGGACATCTATAATTAGCATTTGACCTGCTGAACATTTCGACATGCATCATGAGTACCAAATCTTCTACTTTGAGGTTACAAAATAATGTTTTATGTATTGTTAATAAAAAAAAAATCAACGTTTTTTTAAAGGTGTAATGTTTTCTCCAATTTTAAGTGGCTTGGATACCAAGTTATGGACATCAACAAAATAATGTTTTATGTATTGTTGATAAAAAAAATTCAACTTTTTTTCAAAGGTGTAATGTTTTCTTTAATTTTAAGTGGCTTGGATAACAAGTTATGGACATCTTTAAATAGCGTTTGACCTGTTGAACATTTCGACATGCATCATCAGTACCAAATCTTCTACTTTGAGGTTACAATATAATGTTTTATGTATTGTTGATAAAAAAAATTCAACTTTTTTTCAAAGGTGTAATGTTTTCTTCAATTTTAAGTTGCTTGGACACCAAGTTGTGGACATCTATAATTAGCATTTGACCTGTTGAACATTTCGACATGCATCATTAGTTCCAAATCTTCTACTTTGAGGTTACAAAATAATGTTTTATTATTGTTGATAAAAAAAATTCAACTTTTTTTCAAAGGTGTAATGTTTTCTCCAATTTTAAGTGGCTTTAATAACAAGTTGTAGACATTTATCAATAGCTCTTGACCTGTTGAACATTTTGACATGCATCATCAGTACCAAATCTTCTACTTTGAGGTTACAAAATAATGTTTTATGTATTGTTGATAAAAAAAAATTCAACTTTTTTTAAAGGTGTAATGTTTTCTCCAATTTTAAGTGGCTTGGATACAAAGTTATGGACATTTATAAATAGCTCTTGACCTGTTGAACATTTCGACATGCATCATCAGTACCAAATCTTCTACTTTGAGGTTACAAAATAATGTTATATGTATTGTTGATAAAAAAAAATTCAACTTTTTTTAAAGGTGTAATGTTTTCTCCAATTTTAAGTTGCTTGGATACCAAATTGTAGACATTTATCAATAGCTCTTGACCTGCTGAACATTTCGACATGCATCATCAGTACCAAATCTTCTACTTTGAGGTTACAAAATAATGTTTTATGTAATGTTGATAAAAAAAATTCAACTTTTTTTCAAAGGTATAATGTTTTCTCCAATTTTAAGTTTCTTGGATACTAAGTTATGGACATTTTTAAATAGCTCTTGACCTGCTGAAGATTTTGACATGCATCATTAGTTCCAAATCTTCTACTTTGAGGTTAAAAAATTATGTTTTATGTATTGTTGATAAAAAAAATTCAACTTTTTTTCAAAGGTGTAATGTTTTTTCCAATTTTATGTGGCTTGGATACCAAGTTGTAGACATTTATCAATAGCTCTTGACCTGTTGAACATTTTGACATGCATCATCAGTACCAAATCTTCTACTTTGAGGTTACAAAATAATGTTTTATGTATTGTTGATAAAAAAAAATCAACGTTTTTTTAAATGTGTAATGTTTTCTCCAATTTTAAGTGGCTTGGATACCAAGTTCATCAACAAAATAATGTTTTATGTATTGTTGATAAAAAAAATTCAACTTTTTTTCAAATGTGTAATGTTTTCTCCAATTTTAAGTTTCTTGGATACTAAGTTATGGACATCTTTAAATAGCTCTTGACCTGCTGAAGATTTTGACATGCATCATTAGTTCCAAATCTTCTACTTTGAGGTTATAAAATTATGTTTTTTGTATTGTTGATAAAAAAAATTCAACTTTTTTTCAAAGGTGTAATGTTTTTTCCAATTTTAAGTGGCATGGATACCAAGTTGTAGACATTTATCAATAGCTCTTGACCTGTTGAACATTTCGACATGCATCATCAGTACCACATTTTCTTCTTTGAGGTTACAAAATAATGTTTTATGTATTGTTAATAAAAAAAAATTCAACTTTTTTTCAAAGGTGTAATGTTTTCTCCAATTTTAAGTTGCTTGAATACCAAGATATGGACATCTTTCAATAGCACTTGACCTGCTGAACATTTCGACATGCATCATGAGTACCAAATCTTCTACTTTGAGGTTACAAAATAATGTTTTATGTATTGTTGATAAAAAAAATTCAACTTTTTTTCAAAGGTGTAATGTTTTCTCCAATTTTAAGTGGCTTGGATACAAAGTTATGGACATTTATAAATAGCTCTTGACCTGCTGAACATTTCGACATGCATCATCAGTACCAAATCTTCTACTTTGAGGTTACAAAATAATGTTTTATGTATTGTTGATAAAAAAAAATCAACGTTTTTTTAAATGTGTAATACTTTCTCCAATTTTAAGTGGCTTGGATACCAAGTTCATCAACAAAATAATGTTTTATGTATTGTTGATAAAAAAAATTCAACTTTTTTTCAAATGTGTAATGTTTTCTCCAATTTTAAGTTTCTTGGATACTAAGTTATGGACATCTTTAAATAGCTCTTGACCTGCTGAAGATTTTGACATGCATCATTAGTTCCAAATCTTCTACTTTGAGGTTATAAAATTATGTTTTTTGTATTGTTGATAAAAAAAATTCAACTTTTTTTCAAAGGTGTAATGTTTTTTCCAATTTTAAGTGGCTTGGATACCAAGTTGTAGACATTTATCAATAGCTCTTGACCTGTTGAACATTTCGACATGCATCATCAGTACCACATTTTCTTCTTTGAGGTTACAAAATAATGTTTTATGTATTGTTAATAAAAAAAAATTCAACTTTTTTTCAAAGGTGTAATGTTTTCTCCAATTTTAAGTTGCTTGAATACCAAGATATGGACATCTTTCAATAGCACTTGACCTGCTGAACATTTCGACATGCATCATGAGTACCAAATCTTCTACTTTGAGGTTACAAAATAATGTTTTATATATTGTTGATAAAAAAAATTCAACTTTTTTTCAAAGGTGTAATGTTTTCTCCAATTTTAAGTGGCTTGGATACAAAGTTATGGACATTTATAAATAGCTCTTGACCTGCTGAACATTTCGACATGCATCATCAGTACCAAATCTTCTACTTTGAGGTTACAAAATAATGTGTTATGTATTGTTGATAAAAAAAAATCAACGTTTTTTTCAAAGGTGTAATGTTTTCTCCAATTTTAAGTGGCTTGGATACCAAGTTGTAGACATTTATCAATAGCTCTTGACCTGTTGAACATTTCGACATGCATCATCAGTACCACATTTTCTTCTTTGAGGTTACAAAATAATGTTTTATGTATTGTTGATAAAAAAAAATTCAACTTTTTTTCAAAGGTGTAATGTTTTCTCCAATTTTAAGTGGCTTGGATACAAAGTTATGGACATTTATAAATAGCTCTTGACCTGCTGAACATTTCGACATGCATCATGAGTACCAAATCTTCTACTTTGAGGTTACAAAATAATGTTTTATGTATTGTTGATAAAAAAAATTCAACTTTTTTTCAAAGGTGTAATGTTTTCTCCAATTTTAAGTGGCTTGGATACCAAGTTGTAGACATTTATCAATAGCTCTTGACCTGCTGAACATTTCGACATGCATCATCAGTACCAAATCTTCTACTTTGAGGTTACAATATAATGTTTTATGTATTGTTGATAAAAAAAATTCAACTTTTTTTCAAAGGTGTAATGTTTTCTCCAATTTTAAGTTGCTTGAATACCAAGACATGGACATCTATCAATAGCACTTGACCTGCTGAAGATTTCGACATGCATCATGATACCAAATCTTCTACTTTGAGGTTACAAAATAATGTTTTATGTATTGTTGATAAAAAAAAATCAACTTTTTTTCAAAGGTGTAATGTTTTCTTTAATTTTAAGTGACTTGGATACCAAGTTATGGACATCTTTAAATAGCATTTGACCTGCTGAACATTTCGACATGCATCATCAGTACCAAATCTTCCACTTTGAGGTTACAATATAATGTTTTATGTATTGTTGATAAAAAAAATTCAACTTTCTTTCAAAGGTGTAATGTTTTCTCCAATTTTAAGTTGCTTGAATACCAAGATATGGACATCTTACAATAGCACTTGACCTGCTGAACATTTCGACATGCATCATGAGTACCAAATCTTCTACTTTGAGGTTACAAAATAATGTTTTATGTATTGTTGATAAAAAAAATTCAACTTTTTTTCAAAGGTGTAATGTTTTCTCCAATTTTAAGTGGCTTGGATACCAAGTTGTAGACATTTATCAATAGCTCTTGACCTGCTGAACATTTCGACATGCATCATCAGTACCAAATCTTCTACTTTGAGGTTACAATATAATGTTTTATGTATTGTTGATAAAAAAAATTCAACTTTTTTTCAAAGGTGTAATGTTTTCTCCAATTTTAAGTTGCTTGAATACCAAGATATGGACATCTATCAATAGCACTTGACCTGCTGAACATTTCGACGTGCATCATGATACCAAATCTTCTACTTTGAGGTTACAAAATAATGTTTTATGTATTGTTGATAAAAAAAAAATCAACTTTTTTTCAGAGGTGTAATGTTTTCTTTAATTTTAAGTGACTTGGATACCAAGTTATGGACATCTTTAAATAGCATTTGACCTGCTGAACATTTCGACATGCATCATCAGTACCAAATCTTCTACTTTAAGGTTACAATATAATGTTTTATGTATTGTTGATAAAAAAAATTCAACTTTTTTTCAAAGGTGTAATGTTTTCTCCAATTTTAAGTGGCTTGAATACCAAGTTGTAGACATTTATCAATAGCTCTTGACCTGTTGAACATTTCGACATGCATCATAAGTACCAAATCTTCTACTTTGAGGTTACAATATAATGTTTTATGTATTGTTGATAAAAAAAATTCAACTTTTTTTCAAAGGTGTAATGTTTTCTCCAATTTTAAGTTGCTTGAATACCAAGATATGGACATCTTTTGATAGCACTTGACCTGTTGAACATTTCGACATGCATCATGTGTACCAAATCTTCTAGTTTGAGGTTACAAAATAATGTTTTATGTATTGTTGATAAAAAAAATTCAACTTTTTTTCAAAGGTGTAATGTTTTCTCCAATTTTAAGTGGCTTGGATACCAAGTTGTAGACATTTATCAATAGCTCTTGACCTGCTGAACATTTCGACATGCATCATCAGTACCAAATCTTCTACTTTGAGGTTACAATATAATGTTTTATGTATTGTTGATAAAAAAAATTCAACTTTTTTTCAAAGGTGTAATGTTTTCTCCAATTTTAAGTTGCTTGAATACCAAGATATGGACATCTATCAATAGCACTTGACCTGCTGAACATTTCGACATGCATCATGATACCAAATCTTCTCCTTTGAGGTTACAAAATAATGTTTTATGTATTGTTGATAAAAAAAAAATCAACTTTTTTTCAAAGGTGTAATGTTTTCTTTAATTTTAAGTGACTTGGATACCAAGTTATGGACATCTTTAAATAGCATTTGACCTGCTGAACATTTCGACATGCATCATCAGTACCAAATCTTCTACTTTAAGGTTACAATATAATGTTTTATGTATTGTTGATAAAAAAAATTCAACTTTTTTTCAAAGGGTGTAATGTTTTCTTCAATTTTAAGTGGCTTGAATACCAATTTGTAGACATTTATCAATAGCTCTTGACCTGTTGAACATTTCGACATGCAACATCAGTACCAAATCTTCTACTTTGAGGTTACAATATAATGTTTTATGTATTGTTGATAAAAAAAATTCAACTTTTTTTTAAAGGTGTAATGTTTTCTCCAATTTTAAGTTGCTTGAATACCAAGATATGGACATCTTTTGATAGCACTTGACCTGCTGAACATTTCGACATGCATCATGTGTACCAAATCTTCTAGTTTGAGGTTACAATATAATGTTTTATGTATTGTTGATAAAAAAAATTCAACTTTTTTTCAAAGGTGTAATGTTTTCTTCAATTTTAAGTTGCTTGGATACCAAGTTGTGGACATCTATAATTAGCATTTGACCTGTTGAACATTTCGACATGCATCATCAGTACCAAATCTTCTACTTTTAGGTTACAAAATAATGTTTTATTATTGTTGATAAAAAAAATTCAACTTTTTTTCAAAGGTGTAATGTTTTCTCCAATTTTAAGTGGCTTGGATACCAAGTTGTAGACATTTATCAATAGCTCTTGACCTGCTGAACATTTCGACATGCATCATCAGTACCAAATCTTCTACTTTGAGGTTACAATATAATGTTTTATGTATTGTTGATAAAAAAAAATTCAACTTTTTTTCAAAGGTGTAATGTTTTCTCCAATTTTAAGTGGCTTGGATACCAAATTGTAGACATTTATCAATAGCTCTTGACCTGCTGAACATTTCGACATGCATCATCAGTACCAAATCTTCTACTTTGAGGTTACAATATAATGTTTTATGTATTGTTGATAAAAAAAATTCAACTTTTTTTCAAAGGTGTAATGTTTTCTCCAATTTTAAGTGGCTTGGATACCAAGTTGTAGACATTTATCAATAGCTCTTGACCTGTTGAACATTTCGACATGCATCATCAGTACCAAATCTTCTACTTTGAGGTTACAATATAATGTTTTATGTATTGTTGATAAAAAAAATTCAACTTTTTTTCAAAGGTGTAATGTTTTCTCCAATTTTTAGTTGCTTGAATACCAAGATATGGACATTTATCAATAGCACTTAACCTGCTAAACATTTCGACATGCATCATGAGTACCAAATCTTCTACTTTGAGGTTACAAAATAATGTTTTATGGATTGTTGATAAAAAAAAAATCAACTTTTTTTCAAAGGTGTAATGTTTTCTTTAATTTTAAGTGGCTTGAATACCAAGATATGGACATCTTTCAATAGCACTTGACCTGCTGAACATTTCGACATGCATCATGAGTACCAAATCTTCTACTTTGAGGTTACAAAATAATGTTTTATGTATTGTTGATAAAAAAAAATTAAATTTTTTTTCAAAGGTGTAATGTTTTCTCCAATTTTAAGAGGCTTGGATACCAAGTTGTAGACATTTATCAATAGCTCTTGACCAGCTGAACATTTCGACATGCATCATCAGTACCAAATCTTCTACTTTGAGGTTACAATATAATGTTTTATGTATTGTTGATAAAAAAAATTCAACTTTTTTTCAAAGGTGTAATGTTTTCTCCAATTTTAAGTGGCTTGGATACCAAGTTGTAGACATTTATCAATAGCTCTTGACCTGTTGAACATTTCGACATGCATCATCAGTACCAAATCTTCTACTTTGAGGTTACAATATAATGTTTTATGTATTGTTGATAAAAAAAATTCAACTTTTTTTCAAAGGTGTAATGTTTTCTTCAATTTTAAGTTGCTTGGATTCCAAGTTGTGGACATCTATAATTAGCATTTGACCTGTTGAACATTTCGACATGCATCATTAGTTCCAAATCTTCTACTTTGAGGTTACAAAATAATGTTTTATGTATTGTTGATAAAAAAAAATTCAACTTTTTTTCAAAGGTGTAATGTTTTCTCCAATTTTAAGTGGCTTGGATACAAAGTTATGGACATTTATAAATAGCTCTTGACCTGTTGAACATTTCGACATGCATCATCAGTACCAAATCTTCTACTTTGAGGTTACAAAATAATGTTTTATGTATTGTTGATAAAAAAAAATTCAACTTTTTTTAAAGGTGTAATGTTTTCTCCAATTTTAAGTGGCTTGGATACAAAGTTATGGACATCTTTCAATAGCACTTGACCTGTTGAACATTTCGACATGCATCATCAGTACCAAATCTTCTACTTTGAGGTTACAATATAATGTTTTATGTATTGTTGATAAAAAAAATTCAACTTTTTTTCAAAGGTGTAATGTTTTCTCCAATTTTAAGTTGCTTGAATACCAAGATATGGACATCTATCAATAGCACTTGACCTGCTGAACATTTCGACATGCATCATGAGTACCAAATCTTCTACTTTGAGGTTACAAAATAATGTTTTATGTATTGTTGATAAAAAAAAAATCAACTTTTTTTCAAAGGTGTAATGTTTTCTTTAATTTTAAGTGGCTTGGATACCAAGTTATGGACATCTTTAAATAGCATTTGACCTGCTGAACATTTCGACATCCATCATCAGTACCAAATCTTCTACTTTGAGGTTACAATATAATGTTTTATGTATTGTTGATAAAAAAAATTCAACTTTTTTTCAAAGGTGTAATGTTTTCTCCAATTTTAAGTGGCTTGGATACCAAGTTGTAGACATTTATCAATAGCTCTTGACCTGTTGAACATTTCGACATGCATCATCAGTACCAAATCTTCTACTTTGAGGTTACAATATAATGTTTTATGTATTGTTGATAAAAAAAATTCAACTTTTTTTCAAATGTGTAATGTTTTCTTCAATTTTAAGTTGCTTGGATACCAAGTTGTGGACATCTTTAATTAGCATTTGACCTGTTGAACATTTCGACATGCATCATTAGTTCCAAATCTTCTACTTTGAGGTTACAAAATAATGTTTTATTATTGTTGATAAAAAAAATTCAACTTTTTTTCAAAGGTGTAATGTTTTCTCCAATTTTAAGTGGCTTTAATAACAAGTTGTAGACATTTATCAATAGCTCTTGACCTGTTGAACATTTCGACATGCATCATCAGTACCAAATCTTCTACTTTGAGGTTACAAAATAATGTTTTATGTAATGTTGATAAAAAAAATTCAACTTTTTTTCAAAGGTATAATGTTTTCTCCAATTTTAAGTGGCTTGGATACAAAGTTATGGACATTTATAAATAGCTCTTGACCTGTTGAACATTTCGACATGCATCATCAGTACCAAATCTTCTAGTTTGAGGTTACAAAATAATGTTTTATGTATTGTTGATAAAAAAAAATTCAACTTTTTTTAAAGGTGTAATGTTTTCTCCAATTTTAAGTGGCTTGGATACAAAGTTATGGACATCTTTCAATAGCACTTGACCTGTTGAACATTTCGACATGCATCATCAGTACCAAATCTTCTACTTTGAGGTTACAAAATAATGTTTTATGTAATGTTGATAAAAAAAATTCAACTTTTTTTCAAAGGTATAATGTTTTCTCCAATTTTAAGTGGCTTGGATACAAAGTTATGGACATCTTTCAATAGCACTTGACCTGTTGAACATTTCGACATGCATCATCAGTACCAAATCTTCTACTTTGAGGTTACAAAATAATGTTTTATGTATTGTTGATAAAAAAAAATTCAACTTTTTTTAAAGGTGTAATGTTTTCTCCAATTTTAAGTGGCTTGGATACAAAGTTATGGACATTTATAAATAGCTCTTGACCTGTTGAACATTTCGACATGCATCATCAGTACCAAATCTTCTACTTTGAGGTTACAATATAATGTTTTATGTATTGTTGTTAAAAAAAATTCAACTTTTTTTCAAAGGTGTAATGTTTTCTCCAATTTTAAGTTGCTTGAATACCAAGATATGGACATCTTTCAATAGCACTTGACCTGCTGAACATTTCGACATGCTTCATGTGTACCAAGTCTTCTAGTTTGAGGTTACAAAATAATGTTTTATGTATTGTTGATAAAAAAAAATTCAACTTTTTTTCAAAGGTGTAATGTTTTCTCCAATTTTAAGTTGCTTGAATACCAAAATATGGACATTTATTAATAGCACTTGACCTGCTGAACATTTCGACATGCATCATGAGTACCAAATCTTCTACTTTGAGGTTACAAAATAATGTTTTATGTATTGTTGATAAAAAAAATTCAACTTTTTTTCAAAGGTGTAATGTTTTCTCCAATTTTAAGTTTCTTCGATACTAAGTTATGGACATCTATTAATAGCACTTGACCTGCTGAACATTTCGACAAGCATCATCAGTACCAAATCTTCTACTTTGAGGTTACAAAATAATGTTTTATGTATTGTTGATAAAAAAAAATTCAACTTTTTTTCAAAGGTGTAATGTTTTCTTTAATTTTAAGTGGCTTGGATAACAAGTTATGGACATCTTTAAATAGCATTTGACCTGCTGAACATTTCGACATCCATCATCAGTACCAAATCTTCTACTTTGAGGTTACAATATAATGTTTTATGTATTGTTGATAAAAAAAATTCAACTTTTTTTCAAAGGTGTAATGTTTTCTCCAATTTTAAGTGGCTTGGATACCAAGTTGTAGACATTTATCAATAGCTCTTGACCTGTTGAACATTTCGACATGCATCATCAGTACCAAATCTTCTACTTTGAGGTTACAATATAATGTTTTATGTATTGTTGATAAAAAAAATTCAACTTTTTTTCAAAGGTGTAATGTTTTCTCCAATTTTAAGTGGCTTGGATACCAAGTTATGGACATCAACAAAATAATGTTTTATGTATTGTTGATAAAAAAAATTCAACTTTTTTTCAAAGGTGTAATGTTTTCTTTAATTTTAAGTGGCTTGGATAACAAGTTATGGACATCTTTAAATAGCATTTGACCTGCTGAACATTTCGACATCCATCATCAGTACCAAATCTTCTACTTTGAGGTTACAATATAATGTTTTATGTATTGTTGATAAAAAAAATTCAACTTTTTTTCAAAGGTGTAATGTTTTCTCCAATTTTAAGTGGCTTGGATACCAAGTTGTAGACATTTATCAATAGCTCTTGACCTGTTGAACATTTCGACATGCATCATCAGTACCAAATCTTCTACTTTGAGGTTACAATATAATGTTTTATGTATTGTTGATAAAAAAAATTCAACTTTTTTTCAAAGGTGTAATGTTTTCTTCAATTTTAAGTTGCTTGGATACCAAGTTGTGGACATCTATAATTAGCATTTGACCTGTTGAACATTTCGACATGCATCATTAGTTCCAAATCTTCTACTTTGAGGTTACAAAATAATGTTTTATTATTGTTGATAAAAAAAATTCAACTTTTTTTCAATGGTGTAATGTTTTCTCCAATTTTAAGTGGCTTTAATAACAAGTTGTAGACATTTATCAATAGCTCTTGACCTGTTGAACATTTCGACATGCATCATCAGTACCAAATCTTCTAGTTTGAGGTTACAAAATAATGTTTTATGTATTGTTGATAAAAAAAAATTCAACTTTTTTTAAAGGTGTAATGTTTTCTCCAATTTTAAGTGGCTTGGATACAAAGTTATGGACATCTTTCAATAGCACTTGACCTGTTGAACATTTCGACATGCATCATCAGTACCAAATCTTCTACTTTGAGGTTACAAAATAATGTTTTATGTAATGTTGATAAAAAAAATTCAACTTTTTTTCAAAGGTATAATGTTTTCTCCAATTTTAAGTGGCTTGGATACAAAGTTATGGACATCTTTCAATAGCACTTGACCTGTTGAACATTTCGACATGCATCATCAGTACCAAATCTTCTACTTTGAGGTTACAAAATAATGTTTTATGTATTGTTGATAAAAAAAAATTCAACTTTTTTTAAAGGTGTAATGTTTTCTCCAATTTTAAGTGGCTTGGATACAAAGTTATGGACATTTATAAATAGCTCTTGACCTGTTGAACATTTCGACATGCATCATCAGTACCAAATCTTCTACTTTGAGGTTACAATATAATGTTTTATGTATTGTTGTTAAAAAAAATTCAACTTTTTTTCAAAGGTGTAATGTTTTCTCCAATTTTAAGTTGCTTGAATACCAAGATATGGACATCTTTCAATAGCACTTGACCTGCTGAACATTTCGACATGCTTCATGTGTACCAAGTCTTCTAGTTTGAGGTTACAAAATAATGTTTTATGTATTGTTGATAAAAAAAAATTCAACTTTTTTTCAAAGGTGTAATGTTTTCTCCAATTTTAAGTTGCTTGAATACCAAAATATGGACATTTATTAATAGCACTTGACCTGCTGAACATTTCGACATGCATCATGAGTACCAAATCTTCTACTTTGAGGTTACAAAATAATGTTTTATGTATTGTTGATAAAAAAAATTCAACTTTTTTTCAAAGGTGTAATGTTTTCTCCAATTTTAAGTTTCTTCGATACTAAGTTATGGACATCTATTAATAGCACTTGACCTGCTGAACATTTCGACAAGCATCATCAGTACCAAATCTTCTACTTTGAGGTTACAAAATAATGTTTTATGTATTGTTGATAAAAAAAAATTCAACTTTTTTTCAAAGGTGTAATGTTTTCTTTAATTTTAAGTGGCTTGGATAACAAGTTATGGACATCTTTAAATAGCATTTGACCTGCTGAACATTTCGACATCCATCATCAGTACCAAATCTTCTACTTTGAGGTTACAATATAATGTTTTATGTATTGTTGATAAAAAAAATTCAACTTTTTTTCAAAGGTGTAATGTTTTCTCCAATTTTAAGTGGCTTGGATACCAAGTTGTAGACATTTATCAATAGCTCTTGACCTGTTGAACATTTCGACATGCATCATCAGTACCAAATCTTCTACTTTGAGGTTACAATATAATGTTTTATGTATTGTTGATAAAAAAAATTCAACTTTTTTTCAAAGGTGTAATGTTTTCTCCAATTTTAAGTGGCTTGGATACCAAGTTATGGACATCAACAAAATAATGTTTTATGTATTGTTGATAAAAAAAATTCAACTTTTTTTCAAAGGTGTAATGTTTTCTTTAATTTTAAGTGGCTTGGATAACAAGTTATGGACATCTTTAAATAGCATTTGACCTGCTGAACATTTCGACATCCATCATCAGTACCAAATCTTCTACTTTGAGGTTACAATATAATGTTTTATGTATTGTTGATAAAAAAAATTCAACTTTTTTTCAAAGGTGTAATGTTTTCTCCAATTTTAAGTGGCTTGGATACCAAGTTGTAGACATTTATCAATAGCTCTTGACCTGTTGAACATTTCGACATGCATCATCAGTACCAAATCTTCTACTTTGAGGTTACAATATAATGTTTTATGTATTGTTGATAAAAAAAATTCAACTTTTTTTCAAAGGTGTAATGTTTTCTTCAATTTTAAGTTGCTTGGATACCAAGTTGTGGACATCTATAATTAGCATTTGACCTGTTGAACATTTCGACATGCATCATTAGTTCCAAATCTTCTACTTTGAGGTTACAAAATAATGTTTTATTATTGTTGATAAAAAAAATTCAACTTTTTTTCAATGGTGTAATGTTTTCTCCAATTTTAAGTGGCTTTAATAACAAGTTGTAGACATTTATCAATAGCTCTTGACCTGTTGAACATTTTGACATGCATCATCAGTACCAAATCTTCTACTTTGAGGTTACAAAATAATGTTTTATGTATTGTTGATTAAAAAAAAATTCAACTTTTTTTAAAGGTGTAATGTTTTCTCCAATTTTAAGTGGCTTGGATACAAAGTTATGGACATTTATAAATAGCTCTTAACCTGTTGAACATTTCGACATGCATCATCAGTACCAAATCTTCTACTTTGAGGTTACAAAATAATGTTTTATGTATTGTTGATAAAAAAAATTCAACTTTTTTTAAAGGTGTAATGTTTTCTCCAATTTTAAGTGGCTTGGATACAAAGTTATGGACATCTTTCAATAGCACTTGACCTGTTGAACATTTCGACATGCATCATCAGTACCAAATCTTCTACTTTGAGGTTACAAAATAATGTTTTATGTAATGTTGATAAAAAAAATTCAACTTTTTTTCAAAGGTATAATGTTTTCTCCAATTTTAAGTTTCTTGGATACTAAGTTATGGACATCTTTAAATAGCTCTTGACCTGCTGAAGATTTTGACATGCATCATTAGTTCCAAATCTTCTACTTTGAGGTTAAAAAATTATGTTTTATGTATTGTTGATAAAAAAAATTCAACTTTTTTTCAAAGGTGTAATGTTTTTTCCAATTTTAAGTGGCTTGGATACCAAGTTGTAGACATTTATCAATAGCTCTTGACCTGTTGAACATTTTGACATGCATCATCAGTACCAAATCTTCTACTTTGAGGTTACAAAATAATGTTTTATGTATTGTTTTAAAAAAAAATTCAACTTTTTTTCAAAGGTGTAATGTTTTCTCCAATTTTAAGTTGCTTGAATACCAAGATATGGACATCTTTCAATAGCACTTGACCTGCTGAACATTTCGACATGCATCATGTGTACCAAGTCTTCTAGTTTGAGGTTACAAAATAATGTTTTATGTATTGTTGATAAAAAAAAATTCAACTTTTTTTCAAAGGTGTAATGTTTTCTTTAATTTTAAGTGGCTTGGATACCAAGTTATGGACATCTTTAAATAGCATTTGACCTGCTGAACATTTCGACATGCATCATGTGTACCAAGTCTTCTAGTTTGAGGTTACAAAATAATGTTTTATGTATTGTTGATAAAAAAAAATTCAACTTTTTTTCAAAGGTGTAATGTTTTCTTTAATTTTAAGTGGCTTGGATACCAAGTAATGGACATCTTTAAATAGCATTTGACCTGCTGAACATTTCGACATGCATCATCAGTACCAAATCTTCTACTTTGAGGTTACAATATAATGTTTTATGTATTGTTGATAAAAAAAATTCAACTTTTTTTCAAAGGTGTAATGTTTTCTCCAATTTTAAGTGGCTTGGATACCAAGTTGTAGACATTTATCAATAGCTCTTGACCTGTTGAACATTTCGACATGCATCATCAGTACCAAATCTTCTACTTTGAGGTTACAATATAATGTTTTATGTATTGTTGTTAAAAAAAATTCAACTTTTTTTCAAAGGTGTAATGTTTTCTCCAATTTCAAGTTGCTTGAATACCAAGATATGGACATCTTTCAATAGCACTTGACCTGCTGAACATTTCGACATGCATCATGTGTACCAAGTCTTCTAGTTTGAGGTTACAAAATAATGTTTTATGTATTGTTGATAAAAAAAAATTCAACTTTTTTTCAAAGGTGTAATGTTTTCTCCAATTTTAAGTTGCTTGAATACCAAAATATGGACATTTATTAATAGCACTTGACCTGCTGAACATTTCGACATGCATCATGAGTACCAAATCTTCTACTTTGAGGTTACAAAATAATGTTTTATGTATTGTTGATAAAAAAAATTCAACTTTTTTTCAAAGGTGTAATGTTTTCTCCAATTTTAAGTTTCTTCGATACTAAGTTATGGACATCTATTAATAGCACTTGACCTGCTGAACATTTCGACAAGCATCATCAGTACCAAATCTTCTACTTTGAGGTTACAAAATAATGTTTTATGTATTGTTGATAAAAAAAAATTCAACTTTTTTTCAAAGGTGTAATGTTTTCTTCAATTTTAAGTGGCTTGGATACCAAGTTGTGGACATCTTTAATTAGCATTTGACCTGCTGAACATTTCGACATGCATAATCAGTACCAAATCTTCTACTTTGAGGTTACAAAATAATGTTTTATGTATTGTTAATAAAAAAAAAATCAACGTTTTTTTAAAGGTGTAATGTTTTCTCCAATTTTAAGTGGCTTGGATACCAAGTTATGGACATCAACAAAATAATGTTTTATGTATTGTTGATAAAAAAAATTCAACTTTTTTTCAAAGGTGTAATGTTTTCTTTAATTTTAAGTGGCTTGGATAACAAGTTATGGACATCTTTAAATAGCATTTGACCTGTTGAACATTTCGACATGCATCATGAGTACCAAATCTTCTACTTTGAGGTTACAAAATAATGTTTTATGTATTGTTGATAAAAAAAAATTCAACTTTTTTTCAAAGGTGTAATGTTTTCTCCAATTTTAAGTGGCTTGGATACTAAGTTATGGACATCTTTTAATAGCACTTGACCTGCTGAACATTTCGACATGCATCATCAGTACCAAATCTTCCACTTTGAGGTTACAATATAATGTTTTATGTATTGTTGATAAAAAAAATTCAACTTTCTTTCAAAGGTGTAATGTTTTCTCCAATTTTAAGTTGCTTGAATACCAAGATATGGACATCTATCAATAGCACTTGACCTGCTGAACATTTCGACATGCATCATGAGTACCAAATCTTCTACTTTGAGGTTACAAAATAATGTTTTATGTATTGTTGATAAAAAAAAAATCAACTTTTTTTCAAAGGTGTAATGTTTTCTTTAATTTTAAGTGGCTTGGATACCAAGTTATGGACATCTTTAAATAGCATTTGACCTGCTGAACATTTCGACATCCATCATCAGTACCAAATCTTCTACTTTGAGGTTACAATATAATGTTTTATGTATTGTTGATAAAAAAAATTCAACTTTTTTTCAAAGGTGTAATGTTTTCTCCAATTTTAAGTGGCTTGGATACCAAGTTGTAGACATTTATCAATAGCTCTTGACCTGTTGAACATTTCGACATGCATCATCAGTACCAAATCTTCTACTTTGAGGTTACAATATAATGTTTTATGTATTGTTGATAAAAAAAATTCAACTTTTTTTCAAAGGTGTAATGTTTTCTTCAATTTTAAGTTGCTTGGATACCAAGTTGTGGACATCTTTAATTAGCATTTGACCTGTTGAACATTTCGACATGCATCATTAGTTCCAAATCTTCTACTTTGAGGTTACAAAATAATGTTTTATTATTGTTGATAAAAAAAATTCAACTTTTTTTCAAAGGTATAATGTTTTCTCCAATTTTAAGTGGCTTGGATACAAAGTTATGGACATTTATAAATAGCTCTTGACCTGTTGAACATTTCGACATGCATCATCAGTACCAAATCTTCTACTTTGAGGTTACAATATAATGTTTTATGTATTGTTGATAAAAAAAATTCAACTTTTTTTCAAAGGTGTAATGTTTTCTCCAATTTTAAGTGGCTTTAATAACAAGTTGTAGACATTTATCAATAGCTCTTGACCTGTTGAACATTTCGACATGCATCATCAGTACCAAATCTTCTACTTTGAGGTTACAAAATAATGTTTTATGTAATGTTGATAAAAAAAATTCAACTTTTTTTCAAAGGTATAATGTTTTCTCCAATTTTAAGTGGCTTGGATACAAAGTTATGGACATTTATAAATAGCTCTTGACCTGTTGAACATTTCGACATGCATCATCAGTACCAAATCTTCTACTTTGAGGTTACAAAATAATGTTTTATGTATTGTTGATAAAAAAAAATTCAACTTTTTTTAAAGGTGTAATGTTTTCTCCAATTTTAAGTGGCTTGGATACAAAGTTATGGACATCTTTCAATAGCACTTGACCTGTTGAACATTTCGACATGCATCATCAGTACCAAATCTTCTACTTTGAGGTTACAAAATAATGTTTTATGTATTGTTGATAAAAAAAAATTCAACTTTTTTTAAAGGTGTAATGTTTTCTCCAATTTTAAGTGGCTTGGATACAAAGTTATGGACATTTATAAATAGCTCTTGACCTGTTGAACATTTCGACATGCATCATCAGTACCAAATCTTCTACTTTGAGGTTACAATATAATGTTTTATGTATTGTTGTTAAAAAAAATTCAACTTTTTTTCAAAGGTGTAATGTTTTCTCCAATTTTAAGTTGCTTGAATACCAAGATATGGACATCTTTCAATAGCACTTGACCTGCTGAACATTTCGACATGCTTCATGTGTACCAAGTCTTCTAGTTTGAGGTTACAAAATAATGTTTTATGTATTGTTGATAAAAAAAAATTCAACTTTTTTTCAAAGGTGTAATGTTTTCTCCAATTTTAAGTTGCTTGAATACCAAAATATGGACATTTATTAATAGCACTTGACCTGCTGAACATTTCGACATGCATCATGAGTACCAAATCTTCTACTTTGAGGTTACAAAATAATGTTTTATGTATTGTTGATAAAAAAAATTCAACTTTTTTTCAAAGGTGTAATGTTTTCTCCAATTTTAAGTTTCTTCGATACTAAGTTATGGACATCTATTAATAGCACTTGACCTGCTGAACATTTCGACAAGCATCATCAGTACCAAATCTTCTACTTTGAGGTTACAAAATAATGTTTTATGTATTGTTGATAAAAAAAAATTCAACTTTTTTTCAAAGGTGTAATGTTTTCTTTAATTTTAAGTGGCTTGGATAACAAGTTATGGACATCTTTAAATAGCATTTGACCTGCTGAACATTTCGACATCCATCATCAGTACCAAATCTTCTACTTTGAGGTTACAATATAATGTTTTATGTATTGTTGATAAAAAAAATTCAACTTTTTTTCAAAGGTGTAATGTTTTCTCCAATTTTAAGTGGCTTGGATACCAAGTTGTAGACATTTATCAATAGCTCTTGACCTGTTGAACATTTCGACATGCATCATCAGTACCAAATCTTCTACTTTGAGGTTACAATATAATGTTTTATGTATTGTTGATAAAAAAAATTCAACTTTTTTTCAAAGGTGTAATGTTTTCTCCAATTTTAAGTGGCTTGGATACCAAGTTATGGACATCAACAAAATAATGTTTTATGTATTGTTGATAAAAAAAATTCAACTTTTTTTCAAAGGTGTAATGTTTTCTTTAATTTTAAGTGGCTTGGATAACAAGTTATGGACATCTTTAAATAGCATTTGACCTGCTGAACATTTCGACATCCATCATCAGTACCAAATCTTCTACTTTGAGGTTACAATATAATGTTTTATGTATTGTTGATAAAAAAAATTCAACTTTTTTTCAAAGGTGTAATGTTTTCTCCAATTTTAAGTGGCTTGGATACCAAGTTGTAGACATTTATCAATAGCTCTTGACCTGTTGAACATTTCGACATGCATCATCAGTACCAAATCTTCTACTTTGAGGTTACAATATAATGTTTTATGTATTGTTGATAAAAAAAATTCAACTTTTTTTCAAAGGTGTAATGTTTTCTTCAATTTTAAGTTGCTTGGATACCAAGTTGTGGACATCTATAATTAGCATTTGACCTGTTGAACATTTCGACATGCATCATTAGTTCCAAATCTTCTACTTTGAGGTTACAAAATAATGTTTTATTATTGTTGATAAAAAAAATTCAACTTTTTTTCAATGGTGTAATGTTTTCTCCAATTTTAAGTGGCTTTAATAACAAGTTGTAGACATTTATCAATAGCTCTTGACCTGTTGAACATTTTGACATGCATCATCAGTACCAAATCTTCTACTTTGAGGTTACAAAATAATGTTTTATGTATTGTTGATTAAAAAAAAATTCAACTTTTTTTAAAGGTGTAATGTTTTCTCCAATTTTAAGTGGCTTGGATACAAAGTTATGGACATTTATAAATAGCTCTTAACCTGTTGAACATTTCGACATGCATCATCAGTACCAAATCTTCTACTTTGAGGTTACAAAATAATGTTTTATGTATTGTTGATAAAAAAAATTCAACTTTTTTTAAAGGTGTAATGTTTTCTCCAATTTTAAGTGGCTTGGATACAAAGTTATGGACATCTTTCAATAGCACTTGACCTGTTGAACATTTCGACATGCATCATCAGTACCAAATCTTCTACTTTGAGGTTACAAAATAATGTTTTATGTAATGTTGATAAAAAAAATTCAACTTTTTTTCAAAGGTATAATGTTTTCTCCAATTTTAAGTTTCTTGGATACTAAGTTATGGACATCTTTAAATAGCTCTTGACCTGCTGAAGATTTTGACATGCATCATTAGTTCCAAATCTTCTACTTTGAGGTTAAAAAATTATGTTTTATGTATTGTTGATAAAAAAAATTCAACTTTTTTTCAAAGGTGTAATGTTTTTTCCAATTTTAAGTGGCTTGGATACCAAGTTGTAGACATTTATCAATAGCTCTTGACCTGTTGAACATTTTGACATGCATCATCAGTACCAAATCTTCTACTTTGAGGTTACAAAATAATGTTTTATGTATTGTTTTAAAAAAAAATTCAACTTTTTTTCAAAGGTGTAATGTTTTCTCCAATTTTAAGTTGCTTGAATACCAAGATATGGACATCTTTCAATAGCACTTGACCTGCTGAACATTTCGACATGCATCATGTGTACCAAGTCTTCTAGTTTGAGGTTACAAAATAATGTTTTATGTATTGTTGATAAAAAAAAATTCAACTTTTTTTCAAAGGTGTAATGTTTTCTTTAATTTTAAGTGGCTTGGATACCAAGTTATGGACATCTTTAAATAGCATTTGACCTGCTGAACATTTCGACATGCATCATGTGTACCAAGTCTTCTAGTTTGAGGTTACAAAATAATGTTTTATGTATTGTTGATAAAAAAAAATTCAACTTTTTTTCAAAGGTGTAATGTTTTCTTTAATTTTAAGTGGCTTGGATACCAAGTAATGGACATCTTTAAATAGCATTTGACCTGCTGAACATTTCGACATGCATCATCAGTACCAAATCTTCTACTTTGAGGTTACAATATAATGTTTTATGTATTGTTGATAAAAAAAATTCAACTTTTTTTCAAAGGTGTAATGTTTTCTCCAATTTTAAGTGGCTTGGATACCAAGTTGTAGACATTTATCAATAGCTCTTGACCTGTTGAACATTTCGACATGCATCATCAGTACCAAATCTTCTACTTTGAGGTTACAATATAATGTTTTATGTATTGTTGTTAAAAAAAATTCAACTTTTTTTCAAAGGTGTAATGTTTTCTCCAATTTCAAGTTGCTTGAATACCAAGATATGGACATCTTTCAATAGCACTTGACCTGCTGAACATTTCGACATGCATCATGTGTACCAAGTCTTCTAGTTTGAGGTTACAAAATAATGTTTTATGTATTGTTGATAAAAAAAAATTCAACTTTTTTTCAAAGGTGTAATGTTTTCTCCAATTTTAAGTTGCTTGAATACCAAAATATGGACATTTATTAATAGCACTTGACCTGCTGAACATTTCGACATGCATCATGAGTACCAAATCTTCTACTTTGAGGTTACAAAATAATGTTTTATGTATTGTTGATAAAAAAAATTCAACTTTTTTTCAAAGGTGTAATGTTTTCTCCAATTTTAAGTTTCTTCGATACTAAGTTATGGACATCTATTAATAGCACTTGACCTGCTGAACATTTCGACAAGCATCATCAGTACCAAATCTTCTACTTTGAGGTTACAAAATAATGTTTTATGTATTGTTGATAAAAAAAAATTCAACTTTTTTTCAAAGGTGTAATGTTTTCTTCAATTTTAAGTGGCTTGGATACCAAGTTGTGGACATCTTTAATTAGCATTTGACCTGCTGAACATTTCGACATGCATAATCAGTACCAAATCTTCTACTTTGAGGTTACAAAATAATGTTTTATGTATTGTTAATAAAAAAAAAAATCAACGTTTTTTTAAAGGTGTAATGTTTTCTCCAATTTTAAGTGGCTTGGATACCAAGTTATGGACATCAACAAAATAATGTTTTATGTATTGTTGATAAAAAAAATTCAACTTTTTTTCAAAGGTGTAATGTTTTCTTTAATTTTAAGTGGCTTGGATAACAAGTTATGGACATCTTTAAATAGCATTTGACCTGTTGAACATTTCGACATGCATCATGAGTACCAAATCTTCTACTTTGAGGTTACAAAATAATGTTTTATGTATTGTTGATAAAAAAAAATTCAACTTTTTTTCAAAGGTGTAATGTTTTCTCCAATTTTAAGTGGCTTGGATACCAAGTTGTAGACATTTATCAATAGCTCTTGACCTGCTGAACATTTCGACATGCATCATCAGTACCAAATCTTCTACTTTGAGGTTACGATATAATGTTTTATGTATTGTTGATAAAAAAAATTCAACTTTTTTTCAAAGGTGTAATGTTTTCTTCAATTTTAAGTTGCTTGAATACCAAGATATGGACATCTATCAATAGCACTTGACCTGCTGAACATTTCGACATGCATTATAAGTACCAAATCTTCTACTTTGAGGTTACAAAATAATGTTTTATGTATTGTTGATAAAAAAAAATTCAACTTTTTTTCAAAGGTGTAATGTTTTCTCCAATTTTAAGTAGCTTGGATACCAAGTTGTAGACATTTATCAATAGCTCATGACCTGCTGAACATTTCGACATGCATCATCAGTACCAAATCTTCTACTTTGAGGTTACAATATAATGTTTTATGTATTGTTGATAAAAAAAATTCAACTTTTTTTCAAAGGTGTAATGTTTTCTCCAATTTTAAGTGGCTTGGATACCAAGTTGTGGACATCTATAATTAGCATTTGACCTGTTGAACATTTCGACATGCATCATCAGTACCAAATCTTCTACTTTGAGGTTACAATATAATGTTTTATGTATTGTTGATAAAAAAATTCAACTTTTTTTCAAAGGTGTAATGTTTTCTCCAATTTTAAGTGGCTTGGATATAAAATTATGGACATCTTTCAATAGCTCTTGACCTGTTGAAGATTTCGACATGCATCATCAGTATCAAATCTTCTACTTTGAGGTTACAATATAATGTTTTATGTATTGTTGATAAAAAAAATTCAACTTTTTTTCAAAGGTGCAATGATTTCTTCCATTTTAAGTGGCTTGGATACCAAATTATGGACATCTTTATATAGCTCTTGACCTGCTGAACATTTCAACGTGCATCATCAGTACCAAATCTTCTACTTTGAGGTTACAAAATAATGTTTTATGTATTGTTGATAAAAAAAATATTCAACTTTTTTTCAAAGGTGTAATGTTTTCTCCAATTTTAAGTGGCTTGGATACCAAGTTGTAGACATTTATCAATAGCTCTTGACCTGCTGAACATTTCGACATGCATAATCAGTACCAAATCTTCTACTTTGAGGTTACAATATAATGTTTTATGTATTGTTGATAAAAAAAATATTCAACTTTTTTTCAAAGGTGTAATGTTTTCTCCAATTTTAAGTGGCTTGGATACCAAGTTGTAGACATTTATCAATAGCTCTTGACCTGCTGAACATTTCGACATGCATCATCAGTACCAAATCTTCTACTTTGAGGTTACAAAATAATGTTTTATGTATTGTTGATAAAAAAAATATTCAACTTTTTTTCAAAGGTGTAATGTTTTCTCCAATTTTAAGTGGCTTGGATACCAAGTTGTAGACATTTATCAATAGCTCTTGACCTGCTGAACATTTCGACATGCATAATCAGTACCAAATCTTCTACTTTGAGGTTACAATATAATGTTTTATGTATTGTTGATAAAAAAAATATTCAACTTTTTTTCAAAGGTGTAATGTTTTCTCCAATTTTAAGTGGCTTGGATACCAAGTTGTAGACATTTATCAATAGCTCTTGACCTGCTGAACATTTCGACATGCATAATAAGTACCAAATCTTCTACTTTGAGGTTACAATATAATGTTTTATGTATTGTTGATAAAAGAAATTCAACTTTTTTTCAAAGGTGTAATGTTTTCTCCAATTTTAAGTTGCTTGAATACCAAAATATGGACATCTATCAATAGCTCTTGACCTGCTGAACATTTCGACATGCATAATCAGTACCAAATCTTCTACTTTGAGGTTACAATATAATGTTTTATGTATTGTTGATAAAAAAAATATTCAACTTTTTTTCAAAGGTGTAATGTTTTCTCCAATTTTAAGTGGCTTGGATACCAAGTTGTAGACATTTATCAATAGCTCTTGACCTGCTGAACATTTCGACATGCATAATAAGTACCAAATCTTCTACTTTGAGGTTACAATATAATGTTTTATGTATTGTTGATAAAAGAAATTCAACTTTTTTTCAAAGGTGTAATGTTTTCTCCAATTTTAGGTTGCTTGAATACCAAAATATGGACATCTATCAATAGCACTTGACCTGCTGAACATTTCGACATGCATCATGAGTACCAAATCTTCTACTTTGAGGTTACAAAATAATGTTTTATGTATTATTAATAAATAAAATTCAACTTTTTTTCAAAGGTGCAATGATTTCTTCCATTTTAAGTGGCTTGGATACCAAATTATGGACACATTTAAATAGCTTTTGACCTGCTGAACATTTCGACGTGCATCATCAGTACCAAATCTTCTACTTTGAGGTTACAAAATAATGTTTTATGTATTGTTGATAAAAAAAAATCAACTTTTTTTCAAAGGTGTAATGTTTTCTCCAATTTTAAGTGGCTTGGATACTAAGTTATGGACATCTTTTAATAGCACTTGACCTGCTGAACATTTTGACATGCATCATCAGTACCAAATCTTCCACTTTGAGGTTACAATATAATGTTTTATGTATTGTTGATAAAAAAAATTCAACTTTTTTTCAAAGGTGTAATGTTTTCTCCAATTTTAAGTTGCTTGAATTCCAAAATATGGACATCTATTAATAGCACTTGACCTGCTGAACATTTCGACATGCATCATGAGTACCAAATCTTCTACTTTGAGGTTACAATATAATGTTTTATGTATTGTTGATAAAAGAAATTCAACTTTTTTTCAAAGGTGTAATGTTTTCTCCAATTTTAAGTTGCTTGAATACCAAAATATGGACATCTATCAATAGCACTTGACCTGCTGAACATTTCGACATGCATCATCAGTACCAAATCTTCTACTTTGAGGTTACAAAATAATGTTTTATGTATTGTTGATAAAATAAAATTCAACTTTTTTTCAAAGGTGTAATGTTTTCTCCAATTTTAAGTGGCTTGGATACCAAGTTATGGACATTTATCAATAGCTCTTGACCTGTTGAAGATTTCGACATGCATCATCAGTATCAAATCTTCTACTTTGAGGTTACAATATAATGTTTTATGTATTGTTGATAAAAGAAATTCAACTTTTTTTCAAAGGTGTAATGTTTTCTCCAATTTTATGTTGCTTGAATACCAAAATATGGACATCTATCAATAGCACTTGACCTGCTGAACATTTCGACATGCATCATGAGTACCAAATCTTCTACTTTGAGGTTACAAAATAATGTTTTATGTATTATTAATAAATAAAATTCAACTTTTTTTCAAAGGTGCAATGATTTCTTCCATTTTAAGTGGCTTGGATACCAAATTATGGACACATTTAAATAGCTTTTGACCTGCTGAACATTTCGACGTGCATCATCAGTACCAAATCTTCTACTTTGAGGTTACAAAATAATGTTTTATGTATTGTTGATAAAAAAAAAATCAACTTTTTTTCAAAGGTGTAATGTTTTCTCCAATTTTAAGTGGCTTGGATACTAAGTTATGGACATCTTTTAATAGCACTTGACCTGCTGAACATTTTGACATGCATCATCAGTACCAAATCTTCTACTTTGAGGTTACAATATAATGTTTTATGTATTGTTGATAAAAAAAATTCAACTTTTTTTCAAAGGTGTAATGTTTTCTCCAATTTTAAGTTGCTTGAATTCCAAAATATGGACATCTATTAATAGCACTTGACCTGCTGAACATTTCGACATGCATCATGAGTACCAAATCTTCTACTTTGAGGTTACAAAATAATGTTTTATGTATTGTTGATAAAAAAAAAATCAACTTTTTTTCAAAGGTGTAATGTTTTCTCCAATTTTAAGTTGCTTGAATACCAAGATATGGACATCTTTCAATAGCACTTGACCTGCTGAACATTTCGACATGCATCATGAGTACCAAATCTCCTACTTTGAGGTTACAAAATAATGTTTTATGTATTGTTGATAAAAAAAAATTCAACTTTTTTTCAAAGGTGTAATGTTTTCTCCAATTTTAAGTGGCTTGGATACCAAGTTGTAGACATTTATCAATAGCTCTTGACCTGTTGAACATTTCGACATGCATCATCAGTACCAAATCTTCTACTTTGAGGTTACAATATAATGTTTTATGTATTGTTGATAAAAAAAATTCAACTTTTTTTCAAAGGTGTAATGTTTTCTCCAATTTTAAGTGGCTTGGATACCAAGTTGTAGACATTTATCAATAGCTCTTGACCTGCTAAACATTTCGACATGCATCATCAGTACCAAATCTTCTACTTTGAGGTTACAATATAATGTTTTATGTATTGTTGATAAAAAAAATTCAACTTTTTTTCAAAGGTGTAATGTTTTCTCCAATTTTAAGTTGCTTGAATACCAAGATATGGACATCTATCAATAGCACTTGACCTGCTGAACATTTCGACATGCATCATAAGTACCAAATCTTCTACTTTGAGGTTACAAAATAATGTTTTATGTATTGTTGATAAAAAAAATTCAACTTTTTTTCAAAGGTGTAATGTTTTCTCCAATTTTAAGTGGCTTGGATACCAAGTTGTAGACATTTATCAATAGCTCTTGACCTGCTGAACATTTCGACATGCATCATCAGTACCAAATCTTCTACTTTGAGGTTACAAAATAAAGGTGTAATGTTTTCTCCAATTTTAAGTGGCTTGGATACTAAGTTATGGACATCTTTTAATAGCACTTGACCTGCTGAACATTTCGACATGCATCATCAGTACCAAATCTTCCACTTTGAGGTTACAATATAATGTTTTATGTATTGTTGATAAAAAAAATTCAACTTTTTTTCAAAGGTGTAATGTTTTCTCCAATTTTAAGTGGCTTGGATACCAAGTTGTAGACATTTATCAATAGCTCTTGACCTGCTGAACATTTCGAAATGCATCATGAGTACCAAATCTTCTACTTTGAGGTTACAATATAATGTTTTATGTATTGTTGATAAAAAAAAAAATCAACTTTTTTTCAAAGGTGTAATGTTTTCTCCAATTTTAAGTGGTTCGGACACCAAGTTGTAGACATTTATCAATAGCTCTTGACCTGCTGAACATTTCGACATGCATCATAAGTACCAAATCTTCTACTTTGAGGTTACAAAATAATGTTTTATGTATTGTTGATAAAAAAAATTCAACTTTTTTTCAAAGGTGTAATGTTTTCTCCAATTTTAAGTGGCTTGGATACCAAGTTGTGGACATCTATAATTAGCATTTGACCTGCTGAACATTTCGACATGCATCATCAGTACCAAATCTTCTACTTTGAGGTTACAAAATAATGTTTTATGTATTGTTAATAAATAAAATTCAACTTTTTTTCAAAGGTGCAATGATTTCTTCAATTTTAAGTTGCTTGAATACCAAAATATGGACATCTATCAATAGCACTTGACCTGCTGAACATTTCGACGTGCATCATGAGTACCAAATCTTCTACTTTGAGGTTACAAAATAATGTTTTATGTATTGTTGATAAAAAAAAATTCAACTTTTTTTCAAAGGTGCAATGATTTCTTCAATTTTAAGTTGCTTGAATACCAAAATATGGACATTTATCAATAGCACTTGACCTGCTGAACATTTCGACGTGCATCATGAGTACCAAATCTTCTACTTTGAGGTTACAAAATAATGTTTTATGTATTGTTGATAAAAAAAATTCAACTTTTTTTCAAAGGTGTAATGTTTTCTCCAATTTTAAGTTGCTTGAATACCAAGATATGGACATCTATCAATAGCACTTGACCTGCTGAACATTTCGACATGCATCATGAGTACCAAATCTTCTACTTTGAGGTTACAAAATAATGTTTTATGTATTGTTGATAAAAAAAAATTCAACTTTTTTTCAAAGGTGTAATGTTTTCTCCAATTTTAAGTGGCTTGGATACCAAGTTGTGGACATCTATAATTAGCATTTGACCTGCTGAACATTTCGACATGCATCATGAGTACCAAATCTTCTCCTTTGAGGTTACAAAATAATGTTTTATGTATTGTTGATAAAAAAAATTCAACTTTTTTTCAAAGGTGTAATGTTTTCTCCAATTTTAAGTGGCTTGAATACCAAGATATGGACATCTTACAATAGCACTTGACCTGCTGAAGATTTCGACATGCATCATGAGTACCAAATCTTCTACTTTGAGGTTACAAAATAATGTTTTATGTATTGTTGATAAAAAAAAATTCAACTTTTTTTCAAATGTGTAATGTTTTCTTCAATTTTAAGTGGCTTGGATACCAAGTTGTGGACATCATTAATTAGCATTTGACCTGCTGAACATTTTGACATGCATCATGAGTACCAAATCTTCTACTTTGAGGTTACAAAATAATGTTTTATGTATTGTTAATAAATAAAATTCAACTTTTTTTCAAAGGTGTAATGTTTTCTCCAATTTTAAGTTGCTTAAATACTAAGTTATGGACATCTTTCAATAGCACTTGACCTGCTGAACATTTCGACATGCATCATGAGTACCAAATCTTCTACTTTGAGGTTACAAAATAATGTTTTATGTATTGTTGATAAAAAAAAATTCAACTTTTTTTCAAAGGTGTAATGTTTTCTCCAATTTTAAGTGGTTCGGACACCAAGTTGTAGACATTTATCAATAGCTCTTGACCTGCTGAACATTTCGACATGCATCATAAGTACCAAATCTTCTACTTTGAGGTTACAAAATAATGTTTTATGTATTGTTAATAAATAAAATTCAACTTTTTTTCAAAGGTGTAATGTTTTCTCCAATTTTAAGTTGCTTGAATACTAAGTTATGGACATCTTTCAATAGCACTTGACCTGCTGAACATTTCGACATGCATCATGAGTACCAAATCTTCTACTTTGAGGTTACAAAATAATGTTTTATGTATTGTTGATAAAAAAAAAATCAACTTTTTTTCAAAGGTGTAATGTTTTCTCCAATTTTAAGTGGTTCGGACACCAAGTTGTAGACATTTATCAATAGCTCTTGACCTGCTGAACATTTCGACATGCATCATAAGTACCAAATCTTCTACTTTGAGGTTACAAAATAATGTTTTATGTATTGTTGATAAAAAAAAATTCAACTTTTTTTCAAAGGTGTAATGTTTTCTCCAATTTTAAGTGGCTTGGATACCAAGTTGTGGACATCTATAATTAGCATTTGACCTGCTGAACATTTCGACATGCATCATCAGTACCAAATCTTCTACTTTGAGGTTACAAAATAATGTTTTATGTATTGTTAATAAATAAAATTCAACTTTTTTTCAAAGGTGCAATGATTTCTTCAATTTTAAGTTGCTTGAATACCAAAATATGGACATCTATCAATAGCACTTGACCTGCTGAACATTTCGACGTGCATCATGAGTACCAAATCTTCTACTTTGAGGTTACAAAATAATGTTTTATGTATTGTTGATGAAAAAAAATTCAACTTTTTTTCAAAGGTGCAATGATTTCTTCAATTTTAAGTTGCTTGAATACCAAAATATGGACATCTATCAATAGCACTTGACCTGCTGAACATTTCGACGTGCATCATGAGTACCAAATCTTCTACTTTGAGGTTACAAAATAATGTTTTATGTATTGTTGATAAAAAAAATTCAACTTTTTTTCAAAGGTGTAATGTTTTCTCCAATTTTAAGTTGCTTGAATACCAAGATATGGACATCTATCAATAGCACTTGACCTGCTGAACATTTCGACGTGCATCATGAGTACCAAATCTTCTACTTTGAGGTTACAAAATAATGTTTTATGTATTGTTGATAAAAAAAAATTCAACTTTTTTTCAAAGGTGTAATGTTTTCTCCAATTTTAAGTGGCTTGGATACCAAGTTGTGGACATCTATAATTAGCATTTGACCTGCTGAACATTTCGACATGCATCATGAGTACCAAATCTTCTCCTTTGAGGTTACAAAATAATGTTTTATGTATTGTTGATAAAAAAAATTCAACTTTTTTTCAAAGGTGTAATGTTTTCTCCAATTTTAAGTGGCTTGAATACCAAGATATGGACATCTTACAATAGCACTTGACCTGCTGAAGATTTCGACATGCATCATGAGTACCAAATCTTCTACTTTGAGGTTACAAAATAATGTTTTATGTATTGTTGATAAAAAAAAATTCAACTTTTTTTCAAATGTGTAATGTTTTCTTCAATTTTAAGTGGCTTGGATACCAAGTTGTGGACATCATTAATTAGCATTTGACCTGCTGAACATTTTGACATGCATCATGAGTACCAAATCTTCTACTTTGAGGTTACAAAATAATGTTTTATGTATTGTTAATAAATAAAATTCAACTTTTTTTCAAAGGTGTAATGTTTTCTCCAATTTTAAGTTGCTTGAATACTAAGTTATGGACATCTTTCAATAGCACTTGACCTGCTGAACATTTCGACATGCATCATGAGTACCAAATCTTCTACTTTGAGGTTACAAAATAATGTTTTATGTATTGTTGACAAAAAAAAATTCAACTTTTTTTCAAAGGTGTAATGTTTTCTCCAATTTTAAGTGGCTTGGATACCAAGTTGTAGACATTTATCAATAGCTCTTGACCTGCTGAACATTTCGACATGCATCATCAGTACCAAATCTTCTACTTTGACATTACAAAATAATGTTTTATGTATTGTTGATAAAATAAAATTCAACTTTTTTTCAAAGGTGCAATGATTTCTTCAATTTTAAGTTGCTTGAATACCAAAATATGGACATCTATTAATAGCACTTGACCTGCTGAACATTTCGACATGCATCATGAGTACCAAATCTTCTATTTTGAGGTTACAAAATAATTTTTTATGTATTGTTGATAAAAAAAAAATTCAACTTTTTTTCAAAGGTGTAATGTTTTCTCCAATTTTAAGTTGCTTGAATACCAAAATATGGACATCTATCAATAGCACTTGACCTGCTGAACATTTCGACGTGCATCATGAGTACCAAATCTTCTACTTTGAGGTTACAAAATAATGTTTTATGTATTGTTGATAAAAAAAATTCAACTTTTTTTCAAAGGTGTAATGTTTTCTCCAATTTTAAGTTGCTTGAATACCAAGATATGGACATCTATCAATAGCACTTGACCTGCTGAACATTTCGACGTGCATCATGAGTACCAAATCTTCTACTTTGAGGTTACAAAATAATGTTTTATGTATTGTTGATAAAAAAAAATTCAACTTTTTTTCAAAGGTGTAATGTTTTCTCCAATTTTAAGTGGCTTGGATACCAAGTTGTGGACATCTATAATTAGCATTTGACCTGCTGAACATTTCGACATGCATCATGAGTACCAAATCTTCTCCTTTGAGGTTACAAAATAATGTTTTATGTATTGTTGATAAAAAAAATTCAACTTTTTTTCAAAGGTGTAATGTTTTCTCCAATTTTAAGTGGCTTGAATACCAAGATATGGACATCTTACAATAGCACTTGACCTGCTGAAGATTTCGACATGCATCATGAGTACCAAATCTTCTACTTTGAGGTTACAAAATAATGTTTTATGTATTGTTGATAAAAAAAAATTCAACTTTTTTTCAAATGTGTAATGTTTTCTTCAATTTTAAGTGGCTTGGATACCAAGTTGTGGACATCATTAATTAGCATTTGACCTGCTGAACATTTTGACATGCATCATGAGTACCAAATCTTCTACTTTGAGGTTACAAAATAATGTTTTATGTATTGTTAATAAATAAAATTCAACTTTTTTTCAAAGGTGTAATGTTTTCTCCAATTTTAAGTTGCTTGAATACTAAGTTATGGACATCTTTCAATAGCACTTGACCTGCTGAACATTTCGACATGCATCATGAGTACCAAATCTTCTACTTTGAGGTTACAAAATAATGTTTTATGTATTGTTGACAAAAAAAAATTCAACTTTTTTTCAAAGGTGTAATGTTTTCTCCAATTTTAAGTGGCTTGGATACCAAGTTGTAGACATTTATCAATAGCTCTTGACCTGCTGAACATTTCGACATGCATCATCAGTACCAAATCTTCTACTTTGACATTACAAAATAATGTTTTATGTATTGTTGATAAAATAAAATTCAACTTTTTTTCAAAGGTGCAATGATTTCTTCAATTTTAAGTTGCTTGAATACCAAAATATGGACATCTATTAATAGCACTTGACCTGCTGAACATTTCGACATGCATCATGAGTACCAAATCTTCTATTTTGAGGTTACAAAATAATTTTTTATGTATTGTTGATAAAAAAAAAATTCAACTTTTTTTCAAAGGTGTAATGTTTTCTCCAATTTTAAGTTGCTTGAATACCTAGATATGGACATCTATCAATAGCACTTGACCTGCTGAATATTTCGACATGCATCATGAGTACCAAATCTTCTACTTTGAGGTTACAAAATAATGTTTTATGTATTAGTGATAAAAAAAAATTCAACTTTTTTTCAAAGGTGTAATGTTTTCTCCAATTTTAAGTGGCTTGGATACCAAGTTGTGGACATCTATAATTAGCATTTGACCTGCTGAACATTTCGACATGCATCATGAGTACCAAATCTTCTACTTTGAGGTTACAAAATAATGTTTTATGTATTGTTGATAAAAAAAAATTCAACTTTTTTTCAAATGTGTAATGTTTTCTTCAATTTTAAGTGGCTTGGATACCAAGTTGTGGACATCTATAATTAGCATTTGACCTGCTGAACATTTCGACATGCATCATCAGTACCAAATCTTCTATTTTGAGGTTACAAAATAATGTTTTATGTATTGTTGATAAAAAAAATTCAACTTTTTTTAAAAGGTGTAATGTTTTCTCCAATTTTAAGTGGCTTGAATACCAAGATAAGGACATCTATTAATAGCACTTGACCTGCTGAACATTTCGACATGCATCATGAGTACCAAATCTTCTACTTTGAGGTTACAAAATAATGTTTTATGTATTGTTGATAAAAAAAAATTTAACTTTTTTTCAAATGTGTAATGTTTTCTTCAATTTTAAGTGGCTTGGATACCAAGTTGTGGACATCTATAATTAGCATTTGACCTGCTGAACATTTCGACATGCATCATCAGTACCAAATCTTCTACTTTGAGGTTACAAAATAATGTTTTATGTATTGTTAATAAATAAAATTCAACTTTTTTTCAAAGGTGCAATGATTTCTTCAATTTTAAGTTGCTTGAATACCAAAATATGGACATCTATCAATAGCACTTGACCTGCTGAACATTTCGACGTGCATCATGAGTACCAAATCTTCTAGTTTGAGGTTACAAAATAATGTTTTATGTATTGTTGATAAAAAAAAATTCAACTTTTTTTCAAAGGTGCAATGATTTCTTCAATTTTAAGTTGCTTGAATACCAAAATATGGACATCTATCAATAGCACTTGACCTGCTGAACATTTCGACGTGCATCATGAGTACCAAATCTTCTACTTTGAGGTTACAAAATAATGTTTTATGTATTGTTGATAAAAAAAATTCAACTTTTTTTCAAAGGTGTAATGTTTTCTCCAATTTTAAGTTGCTTGAATACCAAGATATGGACATCTATCAATAGCACTTGACCTGCTGAACATTTCGACGTGCATCATGAGTACCAAATCTTCTACTTTGAGGTTACAAAATAATGTTTTATGTATTGTTGATAAAAAAAAATTCAACTTTTTTTCAAAGGTGTAATGTTTTCTCCAATTTTAAGTGGCTTGGATACCAAGTTGTGGACATCTATAATTAGCATTTGACCTGCTGAACATTTCGACATGCATCATGAGTACCAAATCTTCTCCTTTGAGGTTACAAAATAATGTTTTATGTATTGTTGATAAAAAAAATTCAACTTTTTTTCAAAGGTGTAATGTTTTCTCCAATTTTAAGTGGCTTGAATACCAAGATATGGACATCTTACAATAGCACTTGACCTGCTGAAGATTTCGACATGCATCATGAGTACCAAATCTTCTACTTTGAGGTTACAAAATAATGTTTTATGTATTGTTGATAAAAAAAAATTCAACTTTTTTTCAAATGTGTAATGTTTTCTTCAATTTTAAGTGGCTTGGATACCAAGTTGTGGACATCATTAATTAGCATTTGACCTGCTGAACATTTTGACATGCATCATGAGTACCAAATCTTCTACTTTGAGGTTACAAAATAATGTTTTATGTATTGTTGATAAAAAAAATTCAACTTTTTTTCAAAGGTGTAATGTTTTCTCCAATTTTAAGTGGCTTGAATACCAAGATATGGACATCTAATAATAGCACTTGACCTGCTGAACATTTCGACATGCATCATGGGTACCAAATCTTCTACCTTGAGGTTACAAAATAATGTTTTATGTATTGTTGATAAAAAAAAATTCAACTTTTTTTCAAATGTGTAATGTTTTCTTCAATTTTAAGTGGCTTGGATACCAAGTTGTGGACATCTATAATTAGCATTTGACCTGCTGAACATTTCGACATGCATCATCAGTACCAAATCTTCTATTTTAAGGTTACAAAATAATGTTTTATGTATTGTTGATAAAAAAAATTCAACTTTTTTTCAAAGGTGTAATGTTTTCTCCAATTTTAAGTGGCTTGAATACCAAGATATGGACAATTATCAATAGCACTTGACCTGTTGAACATTTCGACATGCATCATGAGTACCAAATCTTCTACTTTGAGGTTACAAAATAATGTTTTATGTATTGTTGATAAAAAAAATTCAACTTTTTTTCAAAGGTGTAATGTTTTCTCCAATTTTAAGTGGCTTGGATACCAAGTTGTAGACATTTATCAATAGCACTTGACTTGCTGAACATTTCGACATGCGTCATCAGTACCAAATCTTCAACTTTGAGGTTACAAAATAATGTTTTATGTATTGTTGATAAAAAAAAATTCAACTTTTTTTCAAAGGTGTAATGTTTTCTCCAATTTTAAGTTGCTTGAATACCAAAATATGGACATCTATTAATAGCACTTGACCTGCTGAACATTTCGACATGCATCATGAGTACCAAATCTTCTACTTTGAGGTTACAAAATAATGTTTTATGTATTGTTAATAAATAAAATTCAACTTTTTTTCAAAGGTGTAATGTTTTCTCCAATTTTAAGTTGCTTGAATACCAAAATATGGACATCTATCAATAGCACTTGACCTGCTGAACATTTTGACATGCATCATCAGTACCAAATCTTCTATTTTGAGGTTACAAAATAATGTTTTATGTATTGTTGATAAAAAAAATTCAACTTTTTTTAAAAGGTGTAATGTTTTCTCCAATTTTAAGTGGCTTGAATACCAAGATAAGGACATCTGTTAATAGCACTTGACCTGCTGAACATTTCGACATGCATCATGAGTACCAAATCTTCTACTTTGAGGTTACAAAATAATGTTTTATGTATTGTTGATAAAAAAAAATTTAACTTTTTTTCAAATGTGTAATGTTTTCTTCAATTTTAAGTGGCTTGGATACCAAGTTGTGGACATCTATAGTTAGCATTTGACCTGCTGAACATTTCGACATGCATCATCAGTACCAAATCTTCTACTTTGAGGTTACAAAATAATGTTTTATGTATTGTTGATAAAAAAAAATTCAACTTTTTTTCAAATGTGTAATGTTTTCTTCAATTTTAAGTGGCTTGGATACCAAGTTGTGGACATCATTAATTAGCATTTGACCTGCTGAACATTTTGACATGCATCATGAGTACCAAATCTTCTACTTTGAGGTTACAAAATAATGTTTTATGTATTGTTGATAAAAAAAAATTCAACTTTTTTTCAAATGTGTAATGTTTTCTTCAATTTTAAGTGGCTTGGATACCAAGTTGTGGACATCATTAATTAGCATTTGACCTGCTGAACATTTTGACATGCATCATGAGTACCAAATCTTCTACTTTGAGGTTACAAAATAATGTTTTATGTATTGTTGATAAAAAAAATTCAACTTTTTTTCAAAGGTGTAATGTTTTCTCCAATTTTAAGTGGCTTGAATACCAAGATATGGACATCTAATAATAGCACTTGACCTGCTGAACATTTCGACATGCATCATGGGTACCAAATCTTCTACCTTGAGGTTACAAAATAATGTTTTATGTATTGTTGATAAAAAAAAATTCAACTTTTTTTCAAATGTGTAATGTTTTCTTCAATTTTAAGTGGCTTGGATACCAAGTTGTGGACATCTATAATTAGCATTTGACCTGCTGAACATTTCGACATGCATCATCAGTACCAAATCTTCTATTTTAAGGTTACAAAATAATGTTTTATGTATTGTTGATAAAAAAAATTCAACTTTTTTTAAAAGGTGTAATGTTTTCTCCAATTTTAAGTGGCTTGAATACCAAGATAAGGACATCTATTAATAGCACTTGACCTGTTGAACATTTCGACATGCATCATGAGTACCAAATCTTCTACTTTGAGGTTACAAAATAATGTTTTATGTATTGTTGATAAAAAAAATTCAACTTTTTTTCAAAGGTGTAATGTTTTCTCCAATTTTAAGTGGCTTGGATACCAAGTTGTAGACATTTATCAATAGCTCTTGACTTGCTGAACATTTCGACATGCGTCATCAGTACCAAATCTTCTACTTTGAGGTTACAAAATAATGTTTTATGTATTGTTGATAAAAAAAAATTCAACTTTTTTTCAAAGGTGTAATGTTTTCTCCAATTTTAAGTGGCTTGAATACCAAGATATGGACAATTATCAATAGCACTTGACCTGTTGAACATTTCGACATGCATCATGAGTACCAAATCTTCTACTTTGAGGTTACAAAATAATGTTTTATGTATTGTTGATAAAAAAAATTCAACTTTTTTTCAAAGGTGTAATGTTTTCTCCAATTTTAAGTGGCTTGGATACCAAGTTGTAGACATTTATCAATAGCTCTTGACTTGCTGAACATTTCGACATGCGTCATCAGTACCAAATCTTCTACTTTGAGGTTACAAAATAATGTTTTATGTATTGTTGATAAAAAAAAATTCAACTTTTTTTCAAAGGTGTAATGTTTTCTCCAATTTTAAGTTGCTTGAATACCAAGATATGGACATCTATCAATAGCACTTGACCTGCTGAACATTTCGACGTGCATCATGAGTACCAAATCTTCTACTTTGAGGTTACAAAATAATGTTTTATGTATTGTTGATAAAAAAAAATTCAACTTTTTTTCAAAGGTGTAATGTTTTCTCCAATTTTAAGTGGCTTGGATACCAAGTTGTGGACATCCATAATTAGCATTTGACCTGCTGAACATTTCGACATGCATCATGAGTACCAAATCTTCTCCTTTGAGGTTACAAAATAATGTTTTATGTATTGTTGATAAAAAAAATTCAACTTTTTTTCAAAGGTGTAATGTTTTCTCCAATTTTAAGTGGCTTGAATACCAAGATATGGACATCTTACAATAGCACTTGACCTGCTGAAGATTTCGACATGCATCATGAGTACCAAATCTTCTACTTTGAGGTTACAAAATAATGTTTTATGTATTGTTGATAAAAAAAAATTCAACTTTTTTTCAAATGTGTAATGTTTTCTTTAATTTTAAGTGGCTTGGATACCAAGTTGTGGACATCATTAATTAGCATTTGACCTGCTGAACATTTTGACATGCATCATGAGTACCAAATCTTCTACTTTGAGGTTACAAAATAATGTTTTATGTATTGTTGATAAAAAAAAATTTAACTTTTTTTCAAATGTGTAATGTTTTCTTCAATTTTAAGTGGCTTGGATACCAAGTTGTGGACATCTATAGTTAGCATTTGACCTGCTGAACATTTCGACATGCATCATCAGTACCAAATCTTCTACTTTGAGGTTACAAAATAATGTTTTATGTATTGTTGATAAAAAAAAATTCAACTTTTTTTCAAATGTGTAATGTTTTCTTCAATTTTAAGTGGCTTGGATACCAAGTTGTGGACATCATTAATTAGCATTTGACCTGCTGAACATTTTGACATGCATCATGAGTACCAAATCTTCTACTTTGAGGTTACAAAATAATGTTTTATGTATTGTTGATAAAAAAAAATTCAACTTTTTTTCAAATGTGTAATGTTTTCTTCAATTTTAAGTGGCTTGGATACCAAGTTGTGGACATCATTAATTAGCATTTGACCTGCTGAACATTTTGACATGCATCATGAGTACCAAATCTTCTACTTTGAGGTTACAAAATAATGTTTTATGTATTGTTGATAAAAAAAATTCAACTTTTTTTCAAAGGTGTAATGTTTTCTCCAATTTTAAGTGGCTTGAATACCAAGATATGGACATCTAATAATAGCACTTGACCTGCTGAACATTTCGACATGCATCATGGGTACCAAATCTTCTACCTTGAGGTTACAAAATAATGTTTTATGTATTGTTGATAAAAAAAAATTCAACTTTTTTTCAAATGTGTAATGTTTTCTTCAATTTTAAGTGGCTTGGATACCAAGTTGTGGACATCTATAATTAGCATTTGACCTGCTGAACATTTCGACATGCATCATCAGTACCAAATCTTCTATTTTAAGGTTACAAAATAATGTTTTATGTATTGTTGATAAAAAAAATTCAACTTTTTTTAAAAGGTGTAATGTTTTCTCCAATTTTAAGTGGCTTGAATACCAAGATAAGGACATCTATTAATAGCACTTGACCTGTTGAACATTTCGACATGCATCATGAGTACCAAATCTTCTACTTTGAGGTTACAAAATAATGTTTTATGTATTGTTGATAAAAAAAATTCAACTTTTTTTCAAAGGTGTAATGTTTTCTCCAATTTTAAGTGGCTTGGATACCAAGTTGTAGACATTTATCAATAGCTCTTGACTTGCTGAACATTTCGACATGCGTCATCAGTACCAAATCTTCTACTTTGAGGTTACAAAATAATGTTTTATGTATTGTTGATAAAAAAAAATTCAACTTTTTTTCAAAGGTGTAATGTTTTCTCCAATTTTAAGTGGCTTGAATACCAAGATATGGACAATTATCAATAGCACTTGACCTGTTGAACATTTCGACATGCATCATGAGTACCAAATCTTCTACTTTGAGGTTACAAAATAATGTTTTATGTATTGTTGATAAAAAAAATTCAACTTTTTTTCAAAGGTGTAATGTTTTCTCCAATTTTAAGTGGCTTGGATACCAAGTTGTAGACATTTATCAATAGCTCTTGACTTGCTGAACATTTCGACATGCGTCATCAGTACCAAATCTTCTACTTTGAGGTTACAAAATAATGTTTTATGTATTGTTGATAAAAAAAAATTCAACTTTTTTTCAAAGGTGTAATGTTTTCTCCAATTTTAAGTTGCTTGAATACCAAGATATGGACATCTATCAATAGCACTTGACCTGCTGAACATTTCGACGTGCATCATGAGTACCAAATCTTCTACTTTGAGGTTACAAAATAATGTTTTATGTATTGTTGATAAAAAAAAATTCAACTTTTTTTCAAAGGTGTAATGTTTTCTCCAATTTTAAGTGGCTTGGATACCAAGTTGTGGACATCCATAATTAGCATTTGACCTGCTGAACATTTCGACATGCATCATGAGTACCAAATCTTCTCCTTTGAGGTTACAAAATAATGTTTTATGTATTGTTGATAAAAAAAATTCAACTTTTTTTCAAAGGTGTAATGTTTTCTCCAATTTTAAGTGGCTTGAATACCAAGATATGGACATCTTACAATAGCACTTGACCTGCTGAAGATTTCGACATGCATCATGAGTACCAAATCTTCTACTTTGAGGTTACAAAATAATGTTTTATGTATTGTTGATAAAAAAAAATTCAACTTTTTTTCAAATGTGTAATGTTTTCTTTAATTTTAAGTGGCTTGGATACCAAGTTGTGGACATCATTAATTAGCATTTGACCTGCTGAACATTTTGACATGCATCATGAGTACCAAATCTTCTACTTTGAGGTTACAAAATAATGTTTTATGTATTGTTGATAAAAAAAATTCAACTTTTTTTCAAAGGTGTAATGTTTTCTCCAATTTTAAGTGGCTTGAATACCAAGATATGGACATCTAATAATAGCACTTGACCTGCTGAACATTTCGACATGCATCATGGGTACCAAATCTTCTACCTTGAGGTTACAAAATAATGTTTTATGTATTGTTGATAAAAAAAAATTCAACTTTTTTTCAAATGTGTAATGTTTTCTTCAATTTTAAGTGGCTTGGATACCAAGTTGTGGACATCTATAATTAGCATTTGACCTGCTGAACATTTCGACATGCATCATCAGTACCAAATCTTCTATTTTAAGGTTACAAAATAATGTTTTATGTATTGTTGATAAAAAAAATTCAACTTTTTTTCAAAGGTGTAATGTTTTCTCCAATTTTAAGTGGCTTGAATACCAAGATATGGACATCTAATAATAGCACTTGACCTGCTGAACATTTCGACATGCATCATGGGTACCAAATCTTCTACCTTGAGGTTACAAAATAATGTTTTATGTATTGTTGATAAAAAAAAATTCAACTTTTTTTCAAATGTGTAATGTTTTCTTCAATTTTAAGTGGCTTGGATACCAAGTTGTGGACATCTATAATTAGCATTTGACCTGCTGAACATTTCGACATGCATCATCAGTACCAAATCTTCTATTTTAAGGTTACAAAATAATGTTTTATGTATTGTTGATAAAAAAAATTCAACTTTTTTTCAAAGGTGTAATGTTTTCTCCAATTTTAAGTGGCTTGAATACCAAGATATGGACAATTATCAATAGCACTTGACCTGTTGAACATTTCGACATGCATCATGAGTACCAAATCTTCTACTTTGAGGTTACAAAATAATGTTTTATGTATTGTTGATAAAAAAAAATTAACCTTTTTTTCAAAGGTGTAATGTTTTCTCCAATTTTAAGTGGCTTGGATACCAAGTTGTAGACATTTATCAATAGCTCTTGACTTGCTGAACATTTCGACATGCGTCATCAGTACCAAATCTTCTACTTTGAGGTTACAAAATAATGTTTTATGTATTGTTGATAAAAAAAAATTCAACTTTTTTTCAAAGGTGTAATGTTTTCTCCAATTTTAAGTGGCTTGAATACCAAGTGATGGACATTTATAAATAGCTCTTGACCTGTTGAACATTTCGACATGCATCATTAGTACCAAATCTTCTACTTTGAGGTTACAAAATAATGTTTTATGTATTGTTGATAAAAAAAAATTCAACTTTTTTTCAAAGGTGTAATGTTTTCTCCAATTTTAGGTGGCTTGGATACCAAGTTGTAGACATTTATCAATAGCACTTGACTTGCTGAACATTTCGACATGCGTCATCAGTACCAAATCTTCAACTTTGAGGTTACAAAATAATGTTTTATGTATTGTTGATAAAAAAAAATTCAACTTTTTTTCAAAGGTGTAATGTTTTCTCCAATTTTAAGTTGCTTGAATACCAAAATATGGACATCTATTAATAGCACTTGACCTGCTGAACATTTCGACATGCATCATGAGTACCAAATCTTCTACTTTGAGGTTACAAAATAATGTTTTATGTATTGTTAATAAATAAAATTCAACTTTTTTTCAAAGGTGTAATGTTTTCTCCAATTTTAAGTTGCTTGAATACCAAAATATGGACATCTATCAATAGCACTTGACCTGCTGAACATTTTGACATGCATCGTCAGTACCAAATCTTCTATTTTGAGGTTACAAAATAATGTTTTATGTATTGTTGATAAAAAAAATTCAACTTTTTTTAAAAGGTGTAATGTTTTCTCCAATTTTAAGTGGCTTGAATACCAAGATAAGGACATCTGTTAATAGCACTTGACCTGCTGAACATTTCGACATGCATCATGAGTACCAAATCTTCTACTTTGAGGTTACAAAATAATGTTTTATGTATTGTTGATAAAAAAAAATTTAACTTTTTTTCAAATGTGTAATGTTTTCTTCAATTTTAAGTGGCTTGGATACCAAGTTGTGGACATCTATAGTTAGCATTTGACCTGCTGAACATTTCGACATGCATCATCAGTACCAAATCTTCTACTTTGAGGTTACAAAATAATGTTTTATGTATTGTTGATAAAAAAAAATTCAACTTTTTTTCAAATGTGTAATGTTTTCTTCAATTTTAAGTGGCTTGGATACCAAGTTGTGGACATCATTAATTAGCATTTGACCTGCTGAACATTTTGACATGCATCATGAGTACCAAATCTTCTACTTTGAGGTTACAAAATAATGTTTTATGTATTGTTGATAAAAAAAAATTCAACTTTTTTTCAAATGTGTAATGTTTTCTTCAATTTTAAGTGGCTTGGATACCAAGTTGTGGACATCATTAATTAGCATTTGACCTGCTGAACATTTTGACATGCATCATGAGTACCAAATCTTCTACTTTGAGGTTACAAAATAATGTTTTATGTATTGTTGATAAAAAAAATTCAACTTTTTTTTCAAAGGTGTAATGTTTTCTCCAATTTTAAGTGGCTTGAATACCAAGATATGGACATCTAATAATAGCACTTGACCTGCTGAACATTTCGACATGCATCATGGGTACCAAATCTTCTACCTTGAGGTTACAAAATAATGTTTTATGTATTGTTGATAAAAAAAAATTCAACTTTTTTTCAAATGTGTAATGTTTTCTTCAATTTTAAGTGGCTTGGATACCAAGTTGTGGACATCTATAATTAGCATTTGACCTGCTGAACATTTCGACATGCATCATCAGTACCAAATCTTCTATTTTAAGGTTACAAAATAATGTTTTATGTATTGTTGATAAAAAAAATTCAACTTTTTTTAAAAGGTGTAATGTTTTCTCCAATTTTAAGTGGCTTGAATACCAAGATAAGGACATCTATTAATAGCACTTGACCTGTTGAACATTTCGACATGCATCATGAGTACCAAATCTTCTACTTTGAGGTTACAAAATAATGTTTTATGTATTGTTGATAAAAAAAATTCAACTTTTTTTCAAAGGTGTAATGTTTTCTCCAATTTTAAGTGGCTTGGATACCAAGTTGTAGACATTTATCAATAGCTCTTGACTTGCTGAACATTTCGACATGCGTCATCAGTACCAAATCTTCTACTTTGAGGTTACAAAATAATGTTTTATGTATTGTTGATAAAAAAAAATTCAACTTTTTTTCAAAGGTGTAATGTTTTCTCCAATTTTAAGTGGCTTGAATACCAAGATATGGACAATTATCAATAGCACTTGACCTGTTGAACATTTCGACATGCATCATGAGTACCAAATCTTCTACTTTGAGGTTACAAAATAATGTTTTATGTATTGTTGATAAAAAAAATTCAACTTTTTTTCAAAGGTGTAATGTTTTCTCCAATTTTAAGTGGCTTGGATACCAAGTTGTAGACATTTATCAATAGCTCTTGACTTGCTGAACATTTCGACATGCGTCATCAGTACCAAATCTTCTACTTTGAGGTTACAAAATAATGTTTTATGTATTGTTGATAAAAAAAAATTCAACTTTTTTTCAAAGGTGTAATGTTTTCTCCAATTTTAAGTTGCTTGAATACCAAGATATGGACATCTATCAATAGCACTTGACCTGCTGAACATTTCGACGTGCATCATGAGTACCAAATCTTCTACTTTGAGGTTACAAAATAATGTTTTATGTATTGTTGATAAAAAAAAATTCAACTTTTTTTCAAAGGTGTAATGTTTTCTCCAATTTTAAGTGGCTTGGATACCAAGTTGTGGACATCCATAATTAGCATTTGACCTGCTGAACATTTCGACATGCATCATGAGTACCAAATCTTCTCCTTTGAGGTTACAAAATAATGTTTTATGTATTGTTGATAAAAAAAATTCAACTTTTTTTCAAAGGTGTAATGTTTTCTCCAATTTTAAGTGGCTTGAATACCAAGATATGGACATCTTACAATAGCACTTGACCTGCTGAAGATTTCGACATGCATCATGAGTACCAAATCTTCTACTTTGAGGTTACAAAATAATGTTTTATGTATTGTTGATAAAAAAAAATTCAACTTTTTTTCAAATGTGTAATGTTTTCTTTAATTTTAAGTGGCTTGGATACCAAGTTGTGGACATCATTAATTAGCATTTGACCTGCTGAACATTTTGACATGCATCATGAGTACCAAATCTTCTACTTTGAGGTTACAAAATAATGTTTTATGTATTGTTGATAAAAAAAATTCAACTTTTTTTCAAAGGTGTAATGTTTTCTCCAATTTTAAGTGGCTTGAATACCAAGATATGGACATCTAATAATAGCACTTGACCTGCTGAACATTTCGACATGCATCATGGGTACCAAATCTTCTACCTTGAGGTTACAAAATAATGTTTTATGTATTGTTGATAAAAAAAAATTCAACTTTTTTTCAAATGTGTAATGTTTTCTTCAATTTTAAGTGGCTTGGATACCAAGTTGTGGACATCTATAATTAGCATTTGACCTGCTGAACATTTCGACATGCATCATCAGTACCAAATCTTCTATTTTAAGGTTACAAAATAATGTTTTATGTATTGTTGATAAAAAAAATTCAACTTTTTTTCAAAGGTGTAATGTTTTCTCCAATTTTAAGTGGCTTGAATACCAAGATATGGACAATTATCAATAGCACTTGACCTGTTGAACATTTCGACATGCATCATGAGTACCAAATCTTCTACTTTGAGGTTACAAAATAATGTTTTATGTATTGTTGATAAAAAAAATTCAACTTTTTTTCAAAGGTGTAATGTTTTCTCCAATTTTAAGTGGCTTGGATACCAAGTTGTAGACATTTATCAATAGCTCTTGACTTGCTGAACATTTCGACATGCGTCATCAGTACCAAATCTTCTACTTTGAGGTTACAAAATAATGTTTTATGTATTGTTGATAAAAAAAAATTCAACTTTTTTTCAAAGGTGTAATGTTTTCTCCAATTTTAAGTGGCTTGAATACCAAGTGATGGACATTTATAAATAGCTCTTGACCTGTTGAACATTTCGACATGCATCATCAGTACCAAATCTTCTACTTTGAGGTTACAAAATAATGTTTTATGTATTGTTGATAAAAAAAAATTCAACTTTTTTTCAAAGGTGTAATGTTTTCTCCAATTTTAGGTGGCTTGGATACCAAGTTGTAGACATTTATCAATAGCACTTGACTTGCTGAACATTTCGACATGCGTCATCAGTACCAAATCTTCTACTTTGAGGTTACAAAATAATGTTTTATGTATTGTTGATAAAAAAAAATTCAACTTTTTTTCAAAGGTGTAATGTTTTCTCCAATTTTAAGTTGCTTGAATACCAAAATATGGACATCTATTAATAGCACTTGACCTGCTGAACATTTCGACATGCATCATGAGTACCAAATCTTCTACTTTGAGGTTACAAAATAATGTTTTATGTATTGTTAATAAATAAAATTCAACTTTTTTTCAAAGGTGTAATGTTTTCTCCAATTTTAAGTTGCTTGAATACCAAGATATGGACATCTATCAATAGCACTTGACCTGCTGAACATTTCGACATGCATCATGAGTACCAAATCTTCTACTTTGAGGTTACAAAATAATGTTTTATGTATTGTTGATAAAAAAAAAATTCAACTTTTTTTCAAAGGTGTAATGTTTTCTCCAATTTTAAGTGGCTTGGATACCTAGATGTGTTTAAAAATGCAATTTAAATAATTTTTGGTTTTGATCATAGGAGACTATTTTTAAAAAAATTATATCGATTTTATATCTATATAGCATTCTTTATCATTTATAACACCTATTTATGTTTAAAAATGCAATTTAAAGCATTTTTGTTTTCGATCATAGTAGGCTATTTTCACCAAAAAATATCGATTTTATATCTTTATAGCATTCTTTATAATTTATAATACCTAGATGTGTTTAAAAATGCAATTGAAAGCATTTTTGGTTTTGAACATAGTAGGCTATTTTTAAAAAAATTATATCGATTTTATATCATTTATAACACCTATTTATGTTCAAAAATGCAATTTAAATCATTTTTGGTTTTGATCATAGTAGGCTATTTTCAAGAAAAGTATCGATTTTATATCAATATTAGCATTCTTTATCATTTATAATACCTAGATGTGTTTAAAAATGCAATTTAAAGAATTTTTGGTTTCGATCATAGTAGGCTATTTTCAAGAAAAGTATCGATTTTATATCAAAATTAGCATTCTTTATCATTTATAATACCTAGATGTGTTTAAAAATGCAATTAAAAACATTTTTAGTTTCAATCATAGTAGGCTATTTTTAAAAAAAATTATATCGATTTTATATCTATATAGCATTCTTTATCATTTATAACACCTATTTATGTTCAAAAATGCAATTTAAAGCATTTTTGGTTTTGACCATAGTAGTCTTTTTTCAAAAAATTTTTATTTTAGATCTAAATCAGCATTCTTTATTATTAATAATACCTAAATATGTTTTAAAATGCAATTTAAACCATTTTTGGTTTGGATCATAGTAGGCTATTTCACCAAAAAATATCGATTTTATATATATATTAGCATTCTTTATCATTTATTATACCTAGATATGTTTTAAAATGCAATTTAAAGCATTTTTGGTTTTGATCATAGTAGGCTATTTTCAAGAAAAGTATCGATTTTATATCAAAATTAGCATTCTTTATCATTTATAATACCTAGATGTGTTTAAAAATGCAATTAAAAACATTTTTGGTTTCAATCATAGTAGGCTATTTTTAAAAAAAATTATATCGATTTTATATCTATATAGCATTCTTTATCATTTATAACACCTATTTATGTTCAAAAATGCAATTTAAAGCATTTTTGGTTTTGATCATAGTAGTCTTTTTTCAAAAAAATTTTATTTTAGATCTAAATCTAACACCTATTTATGTTCAAAAATGCAATTTAAAGCATTTTTGGTTTTGATCATAGTAGTCTTTTTTCAAAAAAATTTTATTTTAGATCTAAATCAGCATTCTTTATTATTAATAATACCTAGATATGTTTTAAAATGCAATTTAAACCATTTTTGGTTTGGATCATAGTAGGCTATTTCACCAAAAAATATCGATTTTATATATATATTAGCATTCTTTATCATTTATATTACCTAGATATGTTTTAAAATGCAATTTAAAGCATTTTTGGTTTTGATCATAGTAGGCTATTTTCAAGAAAAGTATCGATTTTATATCAATATTAGCATTCTTTATCATTTATTATACCTAGATATGTTTTAAAATGCAATTTAAAGCATTTTTGGTTTTGATCATAGTAGGCTATTTTCAAGAAAAGTATCGATTTTATATCAAAATTAGCATTCTTTATCATTTATAATACCTAGATGTGTTTAAAAATGCAATTAAAAACATTTTTGGTTTCAATCATAGTAGGCTATTTTTAAAAAAAATTATATCGATTTTATATCTATTTAGCATTCTTTATCATTTATAACACCTATTTATGTTCAAAAATGCAATTTAAAGCATTTTTGGTTTTGATCGTAGTAGTCTTTTTTCAAAAAAATTTTATTTTAGATCTAAATCAGCATTCTTTTTTATTAATAATACCTAGATATGTTTTAAAATGCAATTTAAAGCATTTTTGGTTTGGATCATAGTAGGCTATTTCACCAAAAAATATCGATTTTATATATATATTAGCATTCTTTATCATTTATATTACCTAGATATGTTTTAAAATGCAATTTAAAGCATTTTTGGTTTTGATCATAGTAGGCTATTTTTAAAAAAATTATATCGATTTTATATCTATATAGCATTCTTTATCATTTATAACACCTAGATATGTCCAAAAATGCAATTTAAAGCATTTTTGGTTTCAATCATAGTAGGCTATTTTTAAAAAAATTATACCGATTTTATATCAATATTAGCATTTTTGTTTTGATCATAGTAGGCTATTTTTAAAAAAAATATATCGATTTTATATCTATATAGCATTCTTTATCATTTATAATACCTAGATGTGTTTAAAAATGCAATTAAAAACATTTTTGGTTTCAATCATAGTAGGCTATTTTTAAAAAAAATTATATCGATTTTATATCTATATAGCATTCTTTATCATTTATAACACCTATTTATGTTCAAAAATGCAATTTAAAGCATTTTTGGTTTTGATCATAGTAGGCTATTTTCAAGAAAAGTATCGATTTTATATCAATATTAGCATTCTTTATTATTAATAATACCTAGATATGTTTAAAATGCAATTTAAAGCATTTTTGGTTTTGATCATAGTAGGCTATTTTCAAGAAAAGTATCGATTTTATATCAAAATTAGCATTCTTTATCATTTATAATACCTAGATGTGTTTAAAAATGCAATTAAAAACATTTTTGGTTTCAATCATAGTAGGCTATTTTTAAAAAAAATTATATCGATTTTATATCTATATAGCATTCTTTATCATTTATAACACCTAGATTTGTCCAAAAATGCAATTTAAAGCATTTTTGGTTTCAATCATAGTAGGCTATTTTTAAAAAAATTATACCGATTTTATATCAATATTAGCATTTTTGTTTTGATCATAGTAGGCTATTTTTAAAAAAAATATATCGATTTTATATCTATATAGCATTCTTTATCATTTATAATACCTAGATGTGTTTAAAAATGCAATTAAAAGCATTTTTGGTTTCAATCATAGCAGGCTATTTTTAAAAAATTTTTATCGATTTTATATCTATATAGCATTATTTATCATTTATAACACCTATTTATGTTCAAAAATGCAATTTAAAGCAATTTTGGTTTTGATTGTAGCAGTCTTTTTTCAAAAAAATTTTATTTTATATCTAAATCAGCATTAATTATTATTTATAATACCTAGATATGTTTTAAAATGAAATTTGAAGCATTTTTGGTTTGGATCATAGTAGGTTATTTCACCAAAAAATATCGATTTTATATATATATTAGCATTCTTTATCATTTATATTACCTAGATATGTTTTAAAATGCAATTTAAAGCATTTTTGGTTTTGAACATAGTAGGCTATTTTCAAGAAAAGTATCGATTTTATATCAATATTAGCATTCTTTATCATTTATTATACCTAGATATGTTTAAAATGCAATTAAAAGCATTTTTGGTTTCAATCATAGTAGGCTATTTTTAAAAAAATTATACCGATTTTATATCAATATTAGCATTTTTGTTTTGATCATAGTAGGCTATTTTTAAAAAAAATATATCGATTTTAATCTATATAGCATTCTTTATCATTTATAATACCTAGATGTGTTTAAAAATGCAATTAAAAGCATTTTTGGTTTCTATTATTATTATTATTATTATTATTATTATTTTATTATTATCTTTCTTTCTTTTTAAAAGGAAAAAGCCCATTTAACCACATTTAGTGAGTTAAACAGGCATAAAAAACCTTTTAAATAAAACGGAGAATTACATTTATGAATTACAATACAAAGGAACTTTTCAATAATTAATACATTCTCAATAATAACTTAAAGAGTTTCAACGCAATAAATTGCCATTAAGAAATCTCTTTGAATAAATGATTTATAAGCTCGTTAAATAACGGTCTCAAAGAATTCAAAATAAGATCTACCAGCCCTAAAAATAATTTCTACTCTCATTACATCTTCTCGGTATAAAAGTTTATCCTCTCAGTTCGTTTGTTATTAAAAATTCCTGAAGTGTGAAATTAAATTGTGTAAATAGAGTAAATTTAAGTGCATTAAAGATTACATTGCATAGAAAAGCATTAAAGATGAATCTCCAGCAAAGTCTGCAGCACTTTCTCGTTCCTTCATCATCCAATTAGATAAGTATCGCTATTTTTTGTGTCAGTTCCAAAATTTCGATGTCAAAGTTTTAAATGAAAACATTTAACTTATTTTCAGCTCACTTAAGCATATTTATCAAGGAAGTCACCATTGAAGAACGTCTGGATGTTAGTTTCCTTATTGAGATGACGACCTATAGCATATTTAAAGCCAGCAAAGAGATGACTTTTCTTGATCTCATCCGGAAGACTGTTAAAAATTCTCGGTCCAATAGCAGTTATTGATTTCTTGGCTCTTACAGTCCTTGTTGATTCTGGTTTAAGATAAGTTTTGTTTCTACTTCCCTCTCTGGCCCTTTCAAATTTAAAATTGCAGAATATCAATCCTTTTGTGGCCTTATACACAAATCCAGCTGTATTAGCTAAAAATATTCCTCGAATGGGAAGACATCCTTCAACATGTTGACAGTACATTTCAGTTCTATTCATTAGTCTGTCAAGATTGTAGACGTTTCTTAATGCTCTGTTTTGGATAACTTGTAATGATTTGATGGCTGCATCAGGTGCACTTCCCCATAGCGTGATCATATAGTTTAAATGAGTTTCCACAAGTGACTTGTAAATTCTCTTTTTTGTGTCTTCAGGAAGGCAATATCTCATTTTCCATAGAACAGCTGATGCGCTAGATATTTTTGACTTCACGCTACTAATATGTGAATCCCATTTTAAGTTATCATCAATCATTAGACCTAGATATTTCATTTTTGTTACTCTTTTTATGGAATAACTTCCAATGATTTGTATGCTGTCAGAGTCGTTTGATTCTATTTTCACAATATCAGTTTCATCTTTTTTGGTTCCTATTTGCTGAACAATCATGAAATTTGTTTTGTCAACATTCAGGATAAGCTTTTTGTCATTCAAAAAGTTAATAATTTTCCTCATGTCATTGCAGATACGTTCTTCAACATTCTCATTATTTTTGTGGATATTGATTAGGACACTGTCGTCAGCGAAGAGAAAGAGTTTGCCTTCAAGCTCCAGATCAGCAATGGAATTGTAAAAAAGCAGAAACAGCCAACTTCCCAGAACCGAGCCTTGCACTACACCTTGAGTAAAAGTTATCGAACAACTGAAGACTCCATTAATCTTAACCATTTGCTGTCTGTTTGATAGATAATCCTCAATAAGTTTTAGAGCAAATCCTCTAGTGCCATAATTGCTCAAGGTGAGTAATAGCTTGTCAATGTTCACAATATCAAATGCCTTTTTTAAGTCCATGAAAACCAGTGACGCTTTCAATTTTTTATCAATTGCCATTTGTACATGATTCATCATTTCTAATGCTGCCGTCTCTGCACTTGTTCTCTTCCTATATCCATATTGATGATTGTATATAATATTTAAAAATCCATCCGTGAAACTTGTGAGTCTTTTATAAATCACCTTCTCAACTATCTTATTAAATGTCGTTAAGACAGACACGGGTCTGTAGTCGCTTACATCAGATTTCTTTCCTGTTTTATTAATCGGTGTAACAATTGCTATCTTAAATGCTTTAGGAAAAATTCCTTTGATCATCATTTGATTAATAAGATGGACCATAAGGGGCACAATTACATCTGTTATTGCTCTTACATGAATTGTCTTGATACCATCAATACCTGGAGCCGAATTTTTTAGTGATGAAATTATCTCAGTCACCTCTTCTTCATTTGTCTCTTCAAATACCATAGAGTTAGCTATAGATTTTTCTTTAATTGGATGTAGGCTCTCAGTCAAATTACTCTCAATTTCTTTCACTGACTCAATGAAGTATTTGTTAAATCTCTCTGCTATAGACGCTGAATCATATATCAATTCTCCTTTTTCATTATTAATTGCAGTTATGTCATTGTTCTTTGTCTTTCTTTCCAAAATGTCGTTAATATTCCTCCAGATCTTTTTAATATTATTGCCTTGAAGTGATCTTTTTATGAATTTATCCTTTTTCTCCTTTATTACTTTTTTCACTGTTTTTGATGCTTTCCTAAACCTCTCTTTTAATGCAATACTACCTTTTTTCTTTTTACACATCCTTGATAATTTGTCTTTATCTTTAATGGCGTTCATTATTCTGACATTAAACCATTTGCATATCTTGCTATCTTTGTTAAATTTAAATTTAATCTTTCTTGTTGCTTGCTTTACTGCTTTAGAAGTTATTTCTATTAGTTTGTCAGCTATAATGTTTGGATCTGTTTCCTCCATTATTGTCGACTTTGTTTGAAGCATTATAAATACTTCTTTCAGTTTCTTCCAATTAGTAACTTCAGTTTCAATCACCTTATTTTCTCTTTTCCTTGTGATACTTCCAATTTCAGTTATCAAAATGTTGTGATCGCTCAGTCTCGTATTGATAGTATAGTTTTTAACAAGAGTCTCATCAATGAAATTTATACAGCAGTGATCAATTATTCTTCCACTAGCATTCCTTGTCATAATCTTATTCGTGATGTCCATATCATAGCTTTTCATTAATTCAACATACTTCTCTGAATCTTTATTATCAGCATTGGCATCCAAATTTACGTCTCCAATTATTATTGTATGTCCGTTGTTTCCCTCAAGTTCATTTTCTACATCTTTTAAAAACGGTTCTAATGACTGCTGTACAGGATTTCTGTAGTAACATAGTACTTTGTAATCCTTATTGTGGATATTAATGATCATCCTAATTTTCTCAAACGTCGTAGATTCTTTGTCGATCGTTTTAATCAAGATGTCTTTCTTGACAAAAATCATAAGTCCTCCTCCACTATTTTTTGCATCTCTACAGCAATTAAATCTATCGTACCCATTCAAATTGTAAATACCAGATGGGAAGGATGTCTTTAATTTCGTTTCACCAAAAGCGATTATGTCGAATTTTGTTTCGATTTGGGAGAGAAGAATCTTTATTTTGTCGTACTTTTTTGTATTGTTGATGCCTCTAACATTCATTTGAAATATTGATAAATTTTTTATGGACACGTTTGCTTTTTTGAATGCATTAAAAGATTCGAAGTACAAATTTTCAACATGCTCTGTTTTATTAATTATTGTATTATCTTTATTTTTAGGTGAACATGTTATTGGATGATGATTTTGCTGTGATTGCTATGCAGATGAATTTTGTGAAGTAACTGCGGATGATGTTGCATGTTGACTGTCACCTTTTTGAGCTTTTGGATCACTATTAGGATCCCAACGTTTCACCAATTCCAAATCATCTTCAGATTCAATCCATTTCGAATCATCTTTAGATTTTTTTATGCATATTTTATTATTGCTGATGTACGTCTTAAAATTCTTTTCTTTCGCGACTTTTCTTGTACTGCCCATAAGCTTTCCATTTAAGGGAGTCAGTGAGTGATCAAAATACACTCCATCCTTGATTTTAGATTGCCTCTTCTCTCTCATCACTTTTAATTTAGTTTCGAAGTCATGAAATTCAATAACACCAACCTTTAAATTTAGTGATTTTACGTTCCTCAAGTATGCTGTCTTAACCATCGACACATCCAGATCAATATTATATTTCCTCATTACTTTCATAACTTCTTCTTTGATCTTATCTCTTTCTATTGTTTCCGGCCACTTAACTCCCATAATGTCAATTTTATTCTTCAGTTCCTTCTGATTCAAGTAGTTTATGGCCTTAGTATTTTGATCAATCTGTATGTCATGTGCAATAACTTTGACCTCAATTTCTCCCATTGTCTTTTCAGTCCTGTCAATGAATGATTGCAGTCCATCGAATTTTTCATCCAGCTTCTTCTCAACTTTCGTTTCCATAGATTTTAAATCATTCGACAATGCATTAAATCTGTTCATTAGCTTATCAAACATATTGCTGTTAGTACTAAGTAGCTCATCAGAATGTCTTTTGACGCCAACTTGGACAGATTCGTTTGATGGATCATGAGGCGACTTAATAATATTTGTCGGCGGTGTTCTCTCCAGTTTGCCTTTGTTTTTCCTATTGAACGGATTTGGATTTTGATCTACATCCATCTCTAATTCTGACATCTTCTCAAATTTTCTCAATTGGAATGGATGAGAATAGACAAGACTCCCACTTTAGTTGCTGAAATGAAAAGAACAGACAAGATTAAGGCAGCAAAATTTGGTCTATACAGCTTTATTCACTTGACGTACCGTGCGTTGCACTCGACTGTTAAGGAAATTTATCGCTTAACAGTCTATGATTGTGCCTAGTAGGAGTCTTTGTCTACAGTTTATGGGTTGTCCTTTATTCTCTACTTTCACCACAAAAGCTCGTTAGATGCCGTTAAATTTTGAATTTTCTTTTAGAAATCGACTATATATTCACCACACAAAATGGCAAACTCACCACCGAATGTGGCGCGATAATTTGCTTTCACGGCTTCTTTTGTTTTGCTTAATTATGCAATTTTCTCAAATATTACGTTGATTTAACGATGTTTTCTTCCTGAATATTGTGGATACACCATTCACAATGATCTTGAGTAGCACAATTACTTCTGAATTCTCTTCAATTGCTTCAATTTCGGACTTTAAAATTTCTTATCTTAATATCTTTTGTTTTAGACAATTTTAACTCTAATTAATTAATTAAGTCCTCTTTGAGATTTACTCGATGTTTTCCTTAATTACAATGTTCAGTCACTCTGATTAATTAACTTTGTAATATTTTAAAGTCACAGGAATTACAATAAATTAACAATTTATTAGACACTTAAACTGATGATCAATCAATCTCCAATAGATGGTTTCAATCATAGTAGGCTATTTTTAAAAAAATTATATCGATTTTATATCTATATAGCATTATTTATCATTTATAACACCTATTTATGTTCAAAAATGCAATTTAAAGCATTTTTGGTTTTGATCATAGTAGTCTTTTTTCAAAAAAATTTTATTTTAGATCTAAATCAGCATTCTTTATTATTAATAATACCTAGATATGTTTTAAAATGCAATTTAAAGCATTTTTGGTTTTGATCATAGTAGGCTATTTTTAAAAAAATTATATCGATTTTATATCTATAAGTATAGCATTCTTTATCATTTATAACACCTAGATATGTCCAAAAATGCAATTTAAAGCATTTTTGGTTTCAATCATAGTAGGCTATTTTCAAGAAAAGTATCGATTTTATATCAATATTAGCATTCTTTATCATTATTTATACCTAGATGTGTTTAAAATGCAATTTAAAGCATTTTTGGTTTCAATCATAGTAGGCTATTTTTAAAAAAATTATACCGATTTTATATCAATATTAGCATTTTTGTTTTGATCATAGTAGGCTATTTTTAAAAAAAATATATCGATTTTATATCTATATAGCATTCTTTATCATTTATAATACCTAGATGTGTTTAAAAATGCAATTAAAAGCATTTTTGGTTTCAATCATAGCAGGCTATTTTTAAAAAATTTTATCGATTTTATATCTATATAGCATTATTTATCATTTATAACACCTATTTATGTTCAAAAATGCAATTTAAAGCATTTTTGGTTTTGATTGTAGTAGTCTTTTTTCAAAAAAATTTTATTTTATATCTAAATCAGCATTCTTTATTATTTATAATACCTAGATATGTTTTAAAATGAAATTTAAAGCATTTTCGGTTTGGATCATAGTAGGCTATTTCACCAAAAAATATCGATTTTATATATATATTAGCATTCTTTATCATTTATATTACCTAGATATGTTTTAAAATGCAATTTAAAGCATTTTTGGTTTTGAACATAGTAGGCTATTTTCAAGAAAAGTATCGATTTTATATCAATATTAGCATTCTTTATCATTTATTATACCTAGATATGTTTAAAATGCAATTAAAAGCATTTTTGGTTTCAATCATAGTAGGCTATTTTTAAAAAAATTATACCGATTTTATATCAATATTAGCATTTTTGTTTTGATCATAGTAGGCTATTTTTAAAAAAAATATATCGATTTTAATCTATATAGCATTCTTTATCATTTATAATACCTAGATGTGTTTAAAAATGCAATTAAAAGCATTTTTGGTTTCAATCATAGTAGGCTATTTTTAAAAAAATTATATCGATTTTATATCTATATAGCATTATTTATCATTTCTAACACCTATTTATGTTCAAAAATGCAATTTAAAGCATTTTTGGTTTTGATCATAGTAGTCTTTTTTCAAAAAAATTTTATTTTAGATCTAAATCAGCATTCTTTATTATTAATAATACCTAGATATGTTTTAAAATGCAATTTAAAGCATTTTTGGTTTTGATCATAGTAGGCTATTTTTAAAAAAATTATATCGATTTTATATCAATATTAGCATTTTTGTTTTGATCATAGTAGGCTATTTTTAAAAAAAATATATCGATTTTAATCTATATAGCATTCTTTATCATTTATAATACCTAGATGTGTTTAAAAATGCAATTAAAAGCATTTTTGGTTTCAATCATAGTAGGCTATTTTTAAAAAAATTATACCGATTTTATATCAATATTAGCATTTTTGTTTTGATCATAGTAGGCTATTTTTAAAAAAATTATATCGATTTTATATCTATATAGCATTATTTATCATTTCTAACACCTAGATATGTCCAAAAATGCAATTTAAAGCATTTTTGGTTTCAATCATAGTAGGCTATTTTCAAGAAAAGTATCGATTTTATATCAATATTAGCATTCTTTATCATTAATTATACCTAGATGTGTTTAAAATGCAATTTAAAGCATTTTTGGTTTCAATCATAGTAGGCTATTTTTAAAAAAATTATACCGATTTTATATCAATATTAGCATTTTTGTTTTGATCATAGTAGGCTATTTTTAAAAAAAATATATCGATTTTATATCTATATAGCATTCTTTATCATTTATAATACCTAGATGTGTTTAAAAATGCAATTAAAAGCATTTTTGGTTTCAATCATAGTAGGCTATTTTTAAAAAAATTATACCGATTTTATATCAATATTAGCATTTTTGTTTTGATCATAGTAGGCTATTTTTAAAAAAAATAAATCGATTTTAATCTATATAGCATTCTTTATCATTTATAATACCTAGATGTGTTTAAAAATGCAATTAAAAGCATTTTTGGTTTCAATCATAGTAGGCTATTTTTAAAAAAATTATATCGATTTTATATCTATATAGCATTATTTATCATTTATAACACCTATTTATGTTCAAAAATGCAATTTAAAGCATTTTTGGTTTTGATCATAGTACTCTTTTTTCAAAAAATTTTTATTTTAGATCTAAATCAGCATTCTTTATTATTAATAATACCTAGATATGTTTTAAAATGCAATTTAAAGCATTTTTGGTTTTGATCATAGTAGGCTATTTTAAAAAAAATTATATCGATTTTATATCTATATAGCATTCTTTATCATTTATAACACCTAGATATGTCCAAAAATGCAATTTAAAGCATTTTTGGTTTCAATCATAGTAGGCTATTTTCAAGAAAAGTATCGATTTTATATCAATATTAGCATTCTTTATCATTAATTATACCTAGATGTGTTTAAAATGCAATTTAAAGCATTTTTGGTTTCAATCATAGTAGGCTATTTTTAAAAAAATTATACCGATTTTATATCAATATTAGCATTTTTGTTTTGATCATAGTAGGCTATTTTTAAAAAAAATATATCGATTTTATATCTATATAGCATTCTTTATCATTTATAATACCTAGATGTGTTTAAAAATGCAATTAAAAGCATTTTTGGTTTCAATCATAGCAGGCTATTTTTAAAAATTTTTTATCGATTTTATATCTATGAAGCATTCTTTATCATTTATAACACCTATTTATGTTCAAAAATGCAATTTAAAGCATTTTTGGTTTTGATCATAGTAGGCTATTTTTAAATTATATCGATTTTATATCAATATTAGCATTCTTTATCATTTATAAAACCTTTTTATGTTCAAAAATGCAATTTAAAGCATTTTTGGTTTTGATCATAGCAGGTTATTTTCAAGAAAATTATCGATTTTATATCAATATTAGCATTCCTTATCATTTATAATACCTAGATGTGTTCAAAAATGCAATTTTAAGCATTTTTGGTTTTGATCATAGTAGGCTATTTTTAAAAAAATTATATCGATTTTATATCAATATTAGCATTCTTTATCATTTATAACACCTTGATATGTTTAAAAATGCAATTTAAAGCATTTTTGGTTTTGATCATAGTAGGCTATTTTTAAAAAAATTATATCGATTTTATATCAATATTATCATTCTTTATCATTTATAACACCTTTTTATGTTCAAAAATGCAATTTAAAGCATTTTTGGTTTTGATCATAGTAGGCTATTTTTAAAAAAATTATATCGATTTTATATCAATATTAGCATTCTTTATCATTTATAACACCTTTTTATGTTCAAAAATGCAATTTAAAGCATTTTTGGTTTTGATCATAGCAGGTTATTTTCAAGAAAATTATCGATTTTATATCAATATTAGCATTCTTTATCATTTATAATACCTAGATGTGTTCAAAAATGCAATTTAAAGCATTTTTGGTTTTGATCATAGTAGGCTATTTTTAAAAAAATTATATCGAATTTATATCAATATTAGCATTCTTTATCATTTATAACACCTAGATATGTTTAAAAATGCAATTTAAAGCATTTTCGGTTTTGATTTTAGAGGCTATTTTTAAAAAAATTATATCGATTGAAGCATTCTTTATCATTTATAACACCTATTTATGTTCAAAAATGCAATTTAAAGCATTTTTGGTTTTGATCATAGTAGGTTATTTTCAAGAAAATTATCGATTTTATATCAATATTAGCATTCTTTATCATTTATAATACCTAGATGTGTTCAAAAATGCAATTTTAAGCATTTTTGGTTTTGATCATAGTAGGCTATTTTTAAAAAAATTATATCGATTTTATATCAATATTAGCATTCTTTATCATTTATAATACCTAGATGTGTTCAAAAATGCAATTTTAAGCATTTTTGGTTTTGATCATAGTAGGCTATTTTTAAAAAAATTATATCGATTTTATATCAATATTAGCATTCTTTATCATTTATAACACCTAGATATGTTTAAAAATGCAATTTAAAGCATTTTCGGTTTTGATTTTAGAGGCTATTTTTAAAAAAATTATTTCGATTTTATATCTATGAAGCATTCTTTATCATTTATAACACCTATTTATGTTCAAAAATGCAATTTAAAGCATTTTTGGTTTTGATCATAGTAGGTTATTTTCAAGAAAATTATCGATTTTATATCAATATTAGCATTCTTTATCATTTATAATACCTAGATGTGTTTAAAAATGCAATTAAAAGCATTTTTGGTTTCAATCATAGCAGGCTATTTTTAAAAAATTTTATCGATTTTATATCTATATAGCATTATTTATCATTTATAACACCTATTTATGTTCAAAAATGCAATTTAAAGCATTTTTGGTTTTGATTGTAGTAGTCTTTTTTCAAAAAAATTTTATTTTATATCTAAATCAGCATTCTTTATTATTTATAATACCTAGATATGTTTTAAAATGAAATTTAAAGCATTTTTGGTTTGGATCATAGTAGGCTATTTCACCAAAAAATATCGATTTTATATATATATTAGCATTCTTTATCATTTATATTACCTAGATATGTTTTAAAATGCAATTTAAAGCATTTTTGGTTTTGAACATAGTAGGCTATTTTCAAGAAAAGTATCGATTTTATATCAATATTAGCATTCTTTATCATTTATTATACCTGGACATGTTTAAAATGCAATTAAAAGCATTTTTGGTTTCAATCATAGTAGGCTATTTTTAAAAAAATTATACCGATTTTATATCAATATTAGCATTTTTGTTTTGATCATAGTAGGCTATTTTTAAAAAAAATATATCGATTTTAATCTATATAGCATTCTTTATCATTTATAATACCTAGATGTGTTTAAAAATGCAATTAAAAGCATTTTTGGTTTCAATCATAGTAGGCTATTTTTAAAAAAATTATATCGATTTTATATCTATATAGCATTATTTATCATTTCTAACACCTATTTATGTTCAAAAATGCAATTTAAAGCATTTTTGGTTTTGATCATAGTAGTCTTTTTTCAAAAAAATTTTATTTTAGATCTAAATCAGCATTCTTTATTATTAATAATACCTAGATATGTTTTAAAATGCAATTTAAAGCATTTTTGGTTTTGATCATAGTAGGCTATTTTTAAAAAAATTATATCGATTTTATATCAATATTAGCATTTTTGTTTTGATCATAGTAGGCTATTTTTAAAAAAAATATATCGATTTTAATCTATATAGCATTCTTTATCATTTATAATACCTAGATGTGTTTAAAAATGCAATTAAAAGCATTTTTGGTTTCAATCATAGTAGGCTATTTTTAAAAAAATTATACCGATTTTATATCAATATTAGCATTTTTGTTTTGATCATAGTAGGCTATTTTTAAAAAAATTATATCGATTTTATATCTATATAGCATTATTTATCATTTCTAACACCTAGATATGTCCAAAAATGCAATTTAAAGCATTTTTGGTTTCAATCATAGTAGGCTATTTTCAAGAAAAGTATCGATTTTATATCAATATTAGCATTCTTTATCATTAATTATACCTAGATGTGTTTAAAATGCAATTTAAAGCATTTTTGGTTTCAATCATAGTAGGCTATTTTTAAAAAAATTATACCGATTTTATATCAATATTAGCATTTTTGTTTTGATCATAGTAGGCTATTTTTAAAAAAAATATATCGATTTTATATTTATATAGCATTCTTTATCATTTATAATACCTAGATGTGTTTAAAAATGCAATTAAAAGCATTTTTGGTTTCAATCATAGTAGGCTATTTTTAAAAAAATTATACCGATTTTATATCAATATTAGCATTTTTGTTTTGATCATAGTAGGCTATTTTTAAAAAAAATAAATCGATTTTAATCTATATAGCATTCTTTATCATTTATAATACCTAGATGTGTTTAAAAATGCAATTAAAAGCATTTTTGGTTTCAATCATAGTAGGCTATTTTTAAAAAAATTATATCGATTTTATATCTATATAGCATTATTTATCATTTATAACACCTATTTATGTTCAAAAATGCAATTTAAAGCATTTTTGGTTTTGATCATAGTACTCTTTTTTCAAAAAATTTTTATTTTAGATCTAAATCAGCATTCTTTATTATTAATAATACCTAGATATGTTTTAAAATGCAATTTAAAGCATTTTTGGTTTTGATCATAGTAGGCTATTTTAAAAAAAATTATATCGATTTTATATCTATATAGCATTCTTTATCATTTATAACACCTAGATATGTCCAAAAATGCAATTTAAAGCATTTTTGGTTTCAATCATAGTAGGCTATTTTCAAGAAAAGTATCGATTTTATATCAATATTAGCATTCTTTATCATTAATTATACCTAGATGTGTTTAAAATGCAATTTAAAGCATTTTTGGTTTCAATCATAGTAGGCTATTTTTAAAAAAATTATACCGATTTTATATCAATATTAGCATTTTTGTTTTGATCATAGTAGGCTATTTTCAAAAAAAATATATCGATTTTATATCTATATAGCATTCTTTATCATTTATAATACCTAGATGTGTTTAAAAATGCAATTAAAAGCATTTTTGGTTTCAATCATAGCAGGCTATTTTTAAAAATTTTTTATCGATTTTATATCTATGAAGCATTCTTTATCATTTATAACACCTATTTATGTTCAAAAATGCAATTTAAAGCATTTTTGGTTTTGATCATAGTAGGTTATTTTCAAGAAAATTATCGATTTTATATCAATATTAGCATTCTTTATCATTTATAACACCTTTTTATGTTCAAAAATGCAATTTAAAGCATTTTTGGTTTTGATCATAGCAGGTTATTATCAAGAAAATTATCGATTTTATATCAATATTAGCATTCTTTATCATTTATAACACCTAGATATGTTTAAAAATGCAATTTAAAGCATTTTTGGTTTTGATCATAGTAGGCTATTTTTAAAAAAATTAAATCAATATTAGCATTCTTTATCATTTATAACACCTTTTTATGTTCAAAAATGCAATTTAAAGCATTTTTGGTTTTGATCATAGCAGGTTATTTTCAAGAAAATTATCGATTTTATATCAATATTAGCATTCCTTATCATTTATAATACCTAGATGTGTTCAAAAATGCAATTTTAAGCATTTTTGGTTTTGATCATAGTAGGCTATTTTTAAAAAAATTATATCGATTTTATATCAATATTAGCATTCTTTATCATTTATAACACCTTGATATGTTTAAAAATGCAATTTAAAGCATTTTTGGTTTTGATCATAGTAGGCTATTTTTAAAAAAATTATATCGATTTTATATCAATATTAGCATTCTTTATCATTTATAACACCTTTTTATGTTCAAAAATGCAATTTAAAGCATTTTTGGTTTTGATCATAGTAGGCTATTTTTAAAAAAATTATATCGATTTTATATCAATATTAGCATTCTTTATCATTTATAACACCTTTTTATGTTCAAAAATGCAATTTAAAGCATTTTTGGTTTTGATCATAGTAGGCTATTTTTAAAAAAATTATATCGATTTTATATCAATATTAGCATTTTTGTTTTGATCATAGTAGGCTATTTTCAAAAAAAATATATCGATTTTATATCTATATAGCATTCTTTATCATTTATAATACCTAGATGTGTTTAAAAATGCAATTAAAAGCATTTTTGGTTTCAATCATAGCAGGCTATTTTTAAAAATTTTTTATCGATTTTATATCTATGAAGCATTCTTTATCATTTATAACACCTATTTATGTTCAAAAATGCAATTTAAAGCATTTTTGGTTTTGATCATAGTAGGTTATTTTCAAGAAAATTATCGATTTTATATCAATATTAGCATTCTTTATCATTTATAACACCTTTTTATGTTCAAAAATGCAATTTAAAGCATTTTTGGTTTTGATCATAGCAGGTTATTATCAAGAAAATTATCGATTTTATATCAATATTAGCATTCTTTATCATTTATAACACCTAGATATGTTTAAAAATGCAATTTAAAGCATTTTTGGTTTTGATCATAGTAGGCTATTTTTAAAAAAATTAAATCAATATTAGCATTCTTTATCATTTATAACACCTTTTTATGTTCAAAAATGCAATTTAAAGCATTTTTGGTTTTGATCATAGCAGGTTATTTTCAAGAAAATTATCGATTTTATATCAATATTAGCATTCCTTATCATTTATAATACCTAGATGTGTTCAAAAATGCAATTTAAAGCATTTTTGGTTTTGATCATAGTAGGCTATTTTTAAAAAAATTATATCGATTTTATATCAATATTAGCATTCTTTATCATTTATAACACCTTGATATGTTTAAAAATGCAATTTAAAGCATTTTTGGTTTTGATCATAGTAGGCTATTTTTAAAAAAATTATATCGATTTTATATCAATATTAGCATTCTTTATCATTTATAACACCTTTTTATGTTCAAAAATGCAATTTAAAGCATTTTTGGTTTTGATCATAGTAGGCTATTTTTAAAAAAATTATATCGATTTTATATCAATATTAGCATTCTTTATCATTTATAACACCTTTTTATGTTCAAAAATGCAATTTAAAGCATTTTTGGTTTTGATCATAGCAGGTTATTTTCAAGAAAATTATCGATTTTATATCAATATTAGCATTCTTTATCATTTATAATACCTAGATGTGTTCAAAAATGCAATTTAAAGCATTTTTGGTTTTGATCATAGTAGGCTATTTTTAAAAAAATTATATCGATTTTATATCAATATTAGCATTCTTTATCATTTATAACACCTAGATATGTTTAAAAATGCAATTTAAAGCATTTTCGGTTTTGATTTTAGAGGCTATTTTTAAAAAAATTATATCGATTGAAGCATTCTTTATCATTTATAACACCTATTTATGTTCAAAAATGCAATTTAAAGCATTTTTGGTTTTGATCATAGTAGGTTATTTTCAAGAAAATTATCGATTTTATATCAATATTAGCATTCTTTATCATTTATAATACCTAGATGTGTTCAAAAATGCAATTTTAAGCATTTTTGGTTTTGATCATAGTAGGCTATTTTTAAAAAAATTATATCGATTTTATATCAATATTAGCATTCTTTATCATTTATAATACCTAGATGTGTTCAAAAATGCAATTTTAAGCATTTTTGGTTTTGATCATAGTAGGCTATTTTTAAAAAAATTATATCGATTTTATATCAATATTAGCATTCTTTATCATTTATAACACCTATTTATGTTCAAAAATGCAATTTAAAGCATTTTTGGTTTTGATCATAGTAGGTTATTTTCAAGAAAATTATCGATTTTATATCAATATTAGCATTCTTTATCATTTATAATACCTAGATGTGTTCAAAAATGCAATTTTAAGCATTTTTGGTTTTGATCATAGTAGGCTATTTTTAAAAAAATTATATCGATTTTATATCAATATTAGCATTCTTTATCATTTATAACACCTTTTTATGTTCAAAAATGCAATTTAAAGCATTTTTGGTTTTGATCATAGTAGGCTATTTTTAAAAAAATTATATCGATTTTATATCAATATTAGCATTCTTTATCATTTATAACACCTTTTTATGTTCAAAAATGCAATTTAAAGCATTTTTGGTTTTGATCATAGCAGGTTATTTTCAAGAAAATTATCGATTTTATATCAATATTAGCATTCTTTATCATTTATAATACCTAGATGTGTTCAAAAATGCAATTTAAAGCATTTTTGGTTTTGATCATAGTAGGCTATTTTTAAAAAAATTATATCGATTTTATATCAATATTAGCATTCTTTATCATTTATAACACCTAGATATGTTTAAAAATGCAATTTAAAGCATTTTCGGTTTTGATTTTAGAGGCTATTTTTAAAAAAATTATATCGATTGAAGCATTCTTTATCATTTATAACACCTATTTATGTTCAAAAATGCAATTTAAAGCATTTTTGGTTTTGATCATAGTAGGTTATTTTCAAGAAAATTATCGATTTTATATCAATATTAGCATTCTTTATCATTTATAATACCTAGATGTGTTCAAAAATGCAATTTTAAGCATTTTTGGTTTTGATCATAGTAGGCTATTTTTAAAAAAATTATATCGATTTTATATCAATATTAGCATTCTTTATCATTTATAATACCTAGATGTGTTCAAAAATGCAATTTTAAGCATTTTTGGTTTTGATCATAGTAGGCTATTTTTAAAAAAATTATATCGATTTTATATCAATATTAGCATTCTTTATCATTTATAACACCTAGATATGTTTAAAAATGCAATTTAAAGCATTTTCGGTTTTGATTTTAGAGGCTATTTTTAAAAAAATTATTTCGATTTTATATCTATGAAGCATTCTTTATCATTTATAACACCTATTTATGTTCAAAAATGCAATTTAAAGCATTTTTGGTTTTGATCATAGTAGGTTATTTTCAAGAAAATTATCGATTTTATATCAATATTAGCATTCTTTATCATTTATAATACCTAGATGTGTTTAAAAATGCAATTAAAAGCATTTTTGGTTTCAATCATAGCAGGCTATTTTTAAAAAATTTTATCGATTTTATATCTATATAGCATTATTTATCATTTATAACACCTATTTATGTTCAAAAATGCAATTTAAAGCATTTTTGGTTTTGATTGTAGTAGTCTTTTTTCAAAAAAATTTTATTTTATATCTAAATCAGCATTCTTTATTATTTATAATACCTAGATATGTTTTAAAATGAAATTTAAAGCATTTTTGGTTTGGATCATAGTAGGCTATTTCACCAAAAAATATCGATTTTATATATATATTAGCATTCTTTATCATTTATATTACCTAGATATGTTTTAAAATGCAATTTAAAGCATTTTTGGTTTTGAACATAGTAGTCTTTTTTCAAAAAAATTTTATTTTAGATCTAAATCAGCATTCTTTATTATTAATAATACCTAGATGTGTTTAAAAATGCAATTAAAAGCATTTTTGGTTTCAATCATAGCAGGCTATTTTTAAAAAATTTTATCGATTTTATATCTATATAGCATTATTTATCATTTCTAACACCTATTTATGTTCAAAAATGCAATTTAAAGCATTTTTGGTTTTGATCATAGTAGTCTTTTTTCAAAAAAATTTTATTTTAGATCTAAATCAGCATTCTTTATTATTAATAATACCTAGATATGTTTTAAAATGCAATTTAAAGCATTTTTGGTTTTGATCATAGTAGGCTATTTTTAAAAAAATTATATCGATTTTATATCAATATTAGCATTTTTGTTTTGATCATAGTAGGCTATTTTTAAAAAAAATATATCGATTTTAATCTATATAGCATTCTTTATCATTTATAATACCTAGATGTGTTTAAAAATGCAATTAAAAGCATTTTTGGTTTCAATCATAGTAGGCTATTTTTAAAAAAATTATACCGATTTTATATCAATATTAGCATTTTTGTTTTGATCATAGTAGGCTATTTTTAAAAAAATTATATCGATTTTATATCTATATAGCATTATTTATCATTTCTAACACCTAGATATGTCCAAAAATGCAATTTAAAGCATTTTTGGTTTCAATCATAGTAGGCTATTTTCAAGAAAAGTATCGATTTTATATCAATATTAGCATTCTTTATCATTAATTATACCTAGATATGTTTTAAAATGCAATTTAAAGCATTTTTGGTTTTGATCATAGTAGGCTATTTTTAAAAAAATTATATCGATTTTATATCAATATTAGCATTTTTGTTTTGATCATAGTAGGCTATTTTTAAAAAAAATATATCGATTTTAATCTATATAGCATTCTTTATCATTTATAATACCTAGATGTGTTTAAAAATGCAATTAAAAGCATTTTTGGTTTCAATCATAGTAGGCTATTTTTAAAAAAATTATACCGATTTTATATCAATATTAGCATTTTTGTTTTGATCATAGTAGGCTATT